>CM076571.1:568872354-569095267 GCA_034641835.2 Pinus albicaulis
CAACTATTGGGTTGAGTTACTACTCTTGGAGCCTTGGTTGGAAAAACACTTTGGAGCTCGAGAACAACTGGGGTTGAGTTACTAGTCTCAGAGCCTTAGTTGGAACAAACACTCTGGATCCTTGGAGCAGCTTGGGTGGAGACCAATCCGTGGTGGTTAGTGATGTTCAACCGCGAGGTGGAATCATTGGTTTGGGGTTGAGACAGATAGGTCCCTCGAGCCTTGGTTTGGTGTTGATTTATATGTTTGATAAAGTCCTACATTCTTGCTTGGAATATGACATGGGGGTGATTGGTTGAAGTGAGACTTTGCTCAACCAATCTATGGTTGGGTGGAACATGAAAGTCCCATCTCCGGTTGGGTTTTACACTCATAAATGAAGAGCTCATTCCTTTGGTATTCGATATGCAAATTTGTTGGTTATGGTATGGATTTATTTGTTGTTATATCCATTGTATTTATGCTCTTATTATGCTGGTTATAAGCATGTATTGGATCAGTGATGATGTATGGATCTATCTATGTTTTTATCGGTAAATGAATGCACAATGTATCTATGGTCGAATAAAATGTATTGTAGCTTATGGTGTAGGGGATCCATGATTCTTAGTTATTCTTAGATTTGTATTAGACCCCTATGTTTAATTTTGATGTTTATCCCTACAGATGCAATGTTTGTGACATGTTTGACGAAATTCCTGTCGGGTGGGGTCAGGTGAGTTCATGATGATGTGATTGCTTCCATGTATTTGTTTTAATGTTATTTACCCTCTCCTGAAGTTACAAGAAGTTCTGGGCAGTGACCTGGGCTTAGGGGCTAAAAACGTGGCACGAATCCCGGAGCTGCAGACACAACATTGAACTTTTGGGGCCATAACCGCAACCTTAACAAGGTAGGCCTGGGGATAACGGTCTATAACCGCTCCCTTGCCCTTACATGCCTACGTATAAGCCTAAAATAGGTCAAAAATCAGTTCCCCCTCAGGGAACAGGGCCTTGGAAGGTTGGGTTACGTCCCGGGGATGTCAATGATGCAGTGTAAGGTGTGTTTATCATGTTTCCATCGGTTCTACTTTCTTAAGGTCATCTCGGAGGTTGAATCTCATATTAGTAGCCTCTCGTCACATGTTTGCCCTGATTGGCTGGTTACTTGGGTAGATGTGGGAAGAGGGTGCTGCAGAAGCGCACCAAAGAGGATGACAAATTATTGTTGGATGCGAGAGAGAATGTGGGAGCACCCACATCACATGCAGGAAGAGAAGGTCCCCAAAGTGGTACACTGGATCATGGCTCTTATGAGCGAAAGTGTTGAGATAGAACCACCATATTTCGAGGAAGTAGTGTAGCAAGCAGTGTGGGTTGATGCCATGGTTGAGGATTATGACTCCATCATCCGAAACCGTGCATGGGAAGTTGTCCCAAGACCAGTGGGGAAGTCAATTGTAGGATCCATATGGGTCTACAAGGTGAAGCAGACAACAATTGGGAGTGTGGAGAAACAAAAGGGTAGATTTGTGGCTAGAGGGTTCTCTCAGGTGGAAGGGATTGACTATGATGAGACTTTTGCACCAGTCACAACGTACTCATCTATTAGATCCATCCTTGCACTCTCAATGCATATGGGATGGAAAATACATCAGATGGATGTAAAGACAACCTTTCTCAATGGAGTTATTGAGGAAGAAGTGTACATTGAGCAACCAAAAGGTTTTGAGACCTTAGACAGGGAGTCACATGTGTGCAAACTCAAGAGAGCACTCTATGGGATGAAGCAAACACCTTGTGCTTGGTACACCAGGATTGACTGTTATTTCACCGGGTTGGGCTTCACCAAGAG
The DNA here is from genome assembly GCA_034641835.2 of Pinus albicaulis. Taxonomy (NCBI): domain Eukaryota; kingdom Viridiplantae; phylum Streptophyta; class Pinopsida; order Pinales; family Pinaceae; genus Pinus; species Pinus albicaulis. The sequence goes on from CM076571.1 coordinate 568,874,192, forward strand.
TGAAGCAGATGCAGACCTATATCATATTGTGGTTGATGGTAAGTTTTTGATTATTGTCCTTTATGTTGATGATCTAACACTGATAGGTGATGAGCATTTCATAATGTCTTGTAAAGAGGATATTGCAAGGGAATTTGAGATGAAGGACATGGGGCTCTTGCACTATTTCCTTGGATTGGAAATATGGCAAAGAGATGGGGAGCTATTTGTATCTCAGGGCAAGTATGCCAAGGAGATTCTGAGGAAGTTCCACATGGAGGGCAACAAACCCATGGAGACTCCTTCCAGGAAATTAGAGGAAGGAGGATGCTACTTTGGGCTAAGCAGTGGATGCCACTGTTTACATGCAACTGGTGGGTTCACTCATGTATTCGGTGAACACACGACCCGACATATGCTATGCAGTTAACTAGCTAAGCGAAGTTATGGTTAATTCGACCGAGTTCTTTTCGAAGGCAGGGAAGCATGTGTTGAGATATCTCAGGGGCAATACAGAGTATGGATTATGGTACAAACGAACATAGGGAGTGAAGATTCAAGGCTTCATCGATGCAGATTGGGTAGGGAGTCCATCCGACATGAAGAGCACTTCAGGAGGCATCTTCAACATAGGATCAACAACAATTTATTGGTACAACAGGAAACAAAGATCAGTTGCACTCATTTCATGAGAGGAAGAGTACATGGCGGCCAATCAGGCAGCATGCGAGGCCATTTGGACGAGGAAGATATTTATTGGTTTGTTTGGTCAATAGATGGATCCAACGATGATACATTGAGATAACCAAAGTTGCATCAAACCCTTGGTTAATCCAATATTCCATGACAGGTCCAAGCATATTGATATCCGGTATCACCATCTCAGAGATTGTGTTGAAAGGCGAATTATATCATTAGAGTACATTCCCACGGAGGAGCAGGATGTCGACATCTTGATGAAGGCGTTGGCAAGAAGAAAATTCGAATTCCACAGAGGCAAGATCAGGGTAGCAGATAATCCCTTTCTTGTTGAGAGGGAGTGTTGAAATGACACCCAAAGGGGGCTTCTGATTTAATTTTCCCTTAATTAAATTGGAAGAGAAATTGGTATTTCATCTCATGATAGATTGTATTAGTTAACTAAGTTAGAATGACTGAGTTAGCTTAGAAAATTTGAGTTGAGGGTCTGATAGGATGCATGTGGAGTCATCCCATGATTTAAGGGGGACCAACTATAGTTATTTGTGAGTTGTAATTAGTTAACTCAATTATTTGAGTTAAAATCAGTTTAACTAGTTCTAACCGAGAGATGAGCTAGTGATAGGTTGAGTGAATTAAATCTGATTTAATTCATAAGTAGTGATTAATTAGTTAACTGATAATTCGCTATAAATAGCTATTACATGTTAGTTCTAAGGAAGGTTCAGTTGAGACTGAGTTTAAAGGGATGATAACTATCAGTTGTATAATTAAAACATTATACATGTCATTTATAGAGTCATGTGGAGGCCAAGGATGTATTGCACAATTAATTGGAAGGAATTTCCTATTTAATAGGATGACAATTCCTCCAAGAATGCGTGAGCAAGGCTGGTTGAGCAGAGGCTCAGAATTGGTTAAGTAATTGGCTAATTTTGCCTAGATCAGAGTAAGACAGTTGGCAAAGTGTAGAAATTTCTCTGAGAGAGAAAACATTGTATTGTTTCATGGTTTTGACTTTATACAATATAGAGATAGCGGGGTTTTAGGCAATGTGCTTTTCCCAGATACATCTTGTGTTGTGCGATTGATTGTCTCTTTCTCTTACATGTTATGTGATTGTGCGATCGTGTTTTGTTTCCGCAAATTGTAGAAAGATTCAATATCTTGTTTTAGTACATTATAAGATCAGATTGAATCTCATTACTAAATTTTCGACACAGAGCAATGAAAACATAAGCAGGAGCAAGGTATCCAACTCTTCTTAAATATGTAGTTTCTATAGGGAAATGAAATACAATAAATAAATTATTGTAAAAAATTTAAATTTATAACCTTTAAAATGTCGTATAAATGAACAACATTTTCCAATTTTAATTTTTTTAATTCAACTTCTAATTAAATTAATTATTAAAATTACTATTTTTTTAATAAGAGGCGTGATTTTTCTAACGAAAAAAACGTGCCAATTTTCTATCCGCTTCATTAATACTACATTAATATTAATAAAAATATAAAAATACATTAAAAAATACAACATATTAAAACAATAAAAGGTTGATTATTCTCATACACCAAAGTAGTTGTGTCTATGTGATTCTGCAAGGAGTCTTTCCATTTACATATTTAGTGGCTCTGTAATATTTGGCGTTGCAAACTAGATAAACACGGTCCTTGTTTATCGTTAGAATTTTGTGTGTTCAATTTCTTTACCTTTAATGCACCTAATCAAAAGGGCAGGGCAGAAGCTTAGAGCGAGAGCTCGTGCTTTGGAGAACATGGAAGCAATGTTCTGTGTCTACAGGTGAGAAAACAGATCTATCTCAACTTGTCTTTAAACCCATTTAGTGTTTCCATAACATATTAGGGCATAAAAGTTTGTGGGCAGTGTCCTGAAGATTTCAATTGCTTTACACTGATAGGTACTGATAGGCCAAGGTACCAGCTTTGTTGAAAAGATGGAGTTGAGGTGTGCTGTTTTCAGGTTTGAAAGGCGTAGTTTTTCATGTGTCTTGTGTGAATCAGGCACCAAGTTCGGAATCCTCAGCAGATATCTATCGCTTATTTGAGCAGATCTTGTGGGAAGTTATAATGGGTATCTAGCAGGGTTGGTCATCATGATAACATTGCCATGGACAGATGAATGCCAAGAATAGGCTCCTCAGCAGGACCATGGTGGAATGTTTTTGTCAGGTAAGAAAGTTGAACTTCGTCAAAGTCATATTTTGCATTTTGATTTAGTTGAATTTCGTCTGATGATTAGAATTAGCTCTTCTCCATTGCGAATTTCTCCCTTGTCCCCGCTACAAAATTGTCCACCTCTCTTACGGTTTTGTTTTTTGCCCGATTGTTTTCTTGTTCAGGCCCCTGTTTTATTCTGTCTGGCATTGCCAAAACCTATTCCTTGTTCCTTTCGTGGTTTGCCGACAAGGGTGTTTTCGGCTACAGCAACCAATAGGACTGGGGACAGGGAGGAAAATTTCGGACTGGATACAAAGGATAAGAGGACTCGCTCAATCTCTTCAAGTAGAAATGCTGACGATCTTTTGGGCACGGAACCTCCTTCATTTAATCAGACTCCTTCTGATGTTAAAGATGAAAGGCCCATTGTTAAAGACCTATTGCAAAATCCCTTCGCTCAAACAGATAGCCTTCATATAGGCTTTAAGGAAAATGGGATCCCTGTTCCTATCTTGGAGGCAGCTCTTCATATCAAACGTGGTAGTTTGACGACTGATATAGTTGGTCAAGTACTGAGATTTGCTATTGATGATTGGGAGTTAGGTCTTCGGGTTTTTCTATGGGTTAGGCAGCAGCCTAGTTATAGGCACAATTCAGAGACCTTGGAGTTGATGATTCATATTCTGGGCAAGGCGCAGAGATTTCAAATTATGTGGCAATTGATTGAAGAAGTGAAAAAAGAGGCCTACTTGATTAGACCCAAAATTTTTGAGGTCATCGTCCGGAGTTATATTAAGGCTGGATGTGTGGAAGCTGCAGTGGATGCTCTTGAGAGGATGAAAGATTTCAGCTTTTGTGTTGGTACATCAGGTCTTAACGCTCTAGTCCGGGTTCTTTGTTATGAGAAGCGAATTGAGGACTGCCAATTGATTATTGAGAGATTGAAAGATACCTACTGCCCTAATGAAATAACTTATAGTATTCTCATCCATGGATGGTGTGAAGCAAATAATCTATCTAAAGCCTTGGAAACGCTGGAAGAGATGATCCAGGAAGGCATTCAACCTACTTTGGGTGCATATACATCCCTTATTGAGACTCTTTGTGCAGCAAACTTGGTGGAAATAGCCAACAAGCTTTTTAGTTATATGAAAAATAACATTCTTTACAAGCTTAGAGAAACAAAAGGAACGGCCAATACTTCAGAAGATCTTGCTATAGTGAGTGAAGTCACTCCAACCCTTGATTCTGTCACATACAATTGTTTTATTACTAGTCTCTGCACATTAGGTGAAGTAGATGATGCCTGTGAGCTATTAGAGATGATGGTTAAAAAGGGTTTCACTCCCAATACAAAGACATACAGTTTTGTTTTCACACAGCTTTGCAAAAGAAGAAAGGCCAGAGAAGCTTTTGAGCTATATAATAACGTTGCAGCAACTGACTTCTTCCCAACCCTACAGATACATGACAATTTGATTGAGATGTTTTGTTGCACTGGGCATGTAGACATGGCTTTAGAGCTCTGGAACAAGATGCACGAGAAACAATACAGCTGTGGGCACCAAAGTTACAGTGTGCTGATTCACGGTCTTTGTTATAATAGTCTTTTTAAAGAAGCTTTCGTGCATTTAAAGAAAATGATAGAGAAAGGAATAGTGCCACTCTATCAAACCTATAGGATGCTACATTTTGGGTTCTTAAAAGACGGAGATATGCGAAAGTTCAATGAACTTAAAGAGATTATCCAGCAACTTGAGGAAAAAGGTAAATTTTAGTTTGAATTGTTTTTTTTTCTTTTCCTACAAAGATGCACTGTTTTTCCAAAAATTGATGCATTTATGGTAATGGGATAATAATGGGGATGTTTCATATATGCAATCTCCTTTGTCTTGCTCTGTGATGTTCTAAGACGAGAGTGATTCATTACTTGAATTATGAAAGTACATTGACCAAAGGCACGGACATGTTAGTTATTGGCTAATTTTGTTAATCAGGGATACAGTTAGCTATGCCCAGAAAGCAGTGGCGTAAAAGATGATTAGGAGTTACAGACAGGGCAATGGAGTTTGATTTCAAGTGATCATTGATCAAGGATTATCAGTTTCTAGCAGCTGTACAATGTAGTGATCAATGAGTGCCCTCTCCCTAATTATTTAAGACAGCGGCAGATCGGCATGGCAGTTTCAGCTCAAATATTTGATACAGCACACTTTCTTAGGTATGTTTTAGTGATCCCTGTCACTGTACAACTAGATTAGCTGAGATGGCTACCTATAGTGAGAGGACATTTCTTTTTCTCAGGTTTGCTGCTTTGTATGGAGTGTCACGTATCAGTGTGGCAGACTTACTTCTCATCAGAAGTAAGTCCAAATGGGAACGGGGTTTGCAAATTGACTCTTATACAGAGCTCCTGATACCTAGATGCTTGTCCTTGATAGCAATGGCCGTGTTATTGTTGCCATTCCTCAATCACAAAGGAATATGCATATTCTTTTCACACTATTGGCATTCTTATTTTTGTTTTGTATTTCATCAGATTTTTTTCCAAACTATGCCTTAATTATCAAGGATAAAGTTTGGGCACTGTATTGGTTTACAGGTAATATGCTTTAGAAGCAGAAAGGTTACTATCTGTAAGCCTAACAAGTTCTTAATAATTAACCACATTTTAATTAATGTTGGATATTGGATAAGTGTGCCAATATGTTGGTATGCTTTAATGAGTAAGTATTCATTCTCATTCCCCAGTGTGTTCACTTATTTTTTGATGCCATAGCTGTGTTTACTGTGGCAGGCTGCAAGTTTACCTTGGCATGATCTAGAAAGTTCTGAAGGTTATATAACAGTCAGCGTTGAAAAAATCTCTCTTTTAACAAGATATTTCCAAATTTTCCTGAGTTTTTCAGGTTGCCAATATTCCTGAATTTAGAAGGTCCAAGTTTACTCTTTCCAATATTTTCCATATTTTCTGATAAATTCTTTCTGAATCCTCGGCAATATATCCATAAACTGATATTTGGAACATTGATTACAATGGATATGATTGTTGGAAAGGAGACAATTAGAATGTGCTTGCAGATGCTTCTGCTGCAATGACATAAGTATGCTGCTATTACCAAGTGAACTAAATGTCTTTGGAGAGGTTGAGTATATTTTATGATCTTGCACAATCCATTCAATGTAAAGATGGCTTTCTTCTTATGCAATTGATTGCTAATGCCAGAACATTGCATGGCAAATTTAGATTTGACTGGATAGATACATTAAGAAGTCACTTTTCAGGTTATCTTGGGTAATAACATGTAAGTTGCACTGTTATATGTATTATGACACTATTATCATCTTGTTTCACAATGTCAATGTTGTTATTTGTTTCATTATCTAGCTTATGTAACTTTTCAGTCGTATCTATCTCTAGTATCTATATTATCTCTTCCCTTATTAACATGAATTGTAGGTTGGACTTTCTTTTCAACTGATCTGCAATATTCTAGTGGCTGATCTATTGTGTACACCGTAGCTGTGTACAGCTCTAACTAATTTACACAAGGCATGCACTAAGATGGTTTCAAGTCTTTGGAATGCCATTAATTACTCTTACTGGCTTCAGGTTTTGACTTGGAAATTTCACAGATTCATCTCAATCAACAGTTCTTTATTAAGTCTGAACTTACTTGGGCTCCCATCCTGGGATAATGGCCCAGCTAAGAAAATTAGAGATACTAAATGCTCTGGATCTGATCCAGCAGACCAGGCGCTAGATCTTAATGCTCTGGATAGATACATTAAGAAGTCACTTTTCAGGTTATCTTGGGTAATAACATGTAAGTTGCACTGTTATATGTATTATGACACTATTATCATCTTGTTTCACAATGTCAATGTTGTTATTTGTTTCATTATCTAGCTTATGTAACTTTTCAGTCGTATCTATCTCTAGTATCTATATTATCTCTTCCCTTATTAACATGAATTGTAGGTTGGACTTTCTTTTCAACTGATCTGCAATATTCTAGTGGCTGATCTATTGTGTACACCGTAGCTGTGTACAGCTCTAACTAATTTACACAAGGCATGCACTAAGATGGTTTCAAGTCTTTGGAATGCCATTAATTACTCTTACTGGCTTCAGGTTTTGACTTGGAAATTTCACAGATTCATCTCAATCAACAGTTCTTTATTAAGTCTGAACTTACTTGGGCTCCCATCCTGGGATAATGGCCCAGCTAAGAAAATTAGAGATACTAAATGCTCTGGATCTGATCCAGCAGACCAGGCGCTAGATCTATTTTCGATCTCCTTGGCTGATTTGGATCTCCAATACTGCACTTCTACACTTCCTCGGATTAGAGTTTCACACTCCTCACTTGAGAAAATCCCTCTCTCAAAGGCTAGTGCTGCTGTTTGGTGTGTCTTTCTCCTCTCCTTAACCTTGCTTTTATAACTTTACATTGAGCTAAATCCTTAGCCCTAATTTTCAAAGTGATTGATGGCCAAGATTAGATCTTGTCTCACTTGAGATTATTGGTTGAGATTAAAACACCATCACTAAAATAATTTATTTTACTTTTGCTAAGTTTCTTTAGCTCAATTAGTCAACATAATGATTATGTGCTTTTCCTAAGTTAAAACTTAGGCTAAGTTACATTAGAAACTTGCTCACACTTGAGCAAGTTTCCTAAGGAGATTGTGGGCGACTTCTACATGCCTAAACACTTAGGCCTGTGCAGAAGTACCACCTCGAGCTACAAAAATTAACATAGTAAAGGTGAATTAGTGGATGAATATAAAAGAAAAACCAACAAACTTTTTAAACTTTGGAATATAATTGCTAATTATGTGAGTAGTCTATTTTCCTTTGTCAACTTCCATTATTGAGTACAAAAAACATGCATGTTAAACTTTGGCATGTAACTGCTAATTATGTAAGATGGGACAATTTATTTAATAATATCTACAATAAGTAGGTCAATGCGATGGGACTTAAAAATGCATAAGGTATCAATAAGTAGTGGGAATGTGAAAGGAGTGTCCATTGCTACTCATTTAAAAGTAGAAAGAGAGCCAAGTACAGAGATATAAGGTGTACCAAATAAGTGCAAACAAGCAAGACTAAAACCATGAATAGTAGAAAGGATGTCAAGGTGTGTTGTAATTAGAGGTTGAGGCTAGATGAGGGTTAAGAGAAGAAGGCTCTTTGATCATGTCATCAATCATCATGAAGGGGCCAATGCATTACCTAAGAATGTCGTTGGAGAGTAGTTGGGTTGAGGGGTTTTAACTACATAATACTAAGAAGAGTCTTGGGAGGAGCTCTAAAACAAGGAGGTCCATCACTCCTCATTCAAGGTCAGGGGGGGAAGAATCTCTGAATGGAGGATTTGCTACTTAGGTGAACCTAGAGAGTGGTGCTCTACACAGAGAGAGTTTGGCTTTGGGGCCTCTTAGAGTTGATCTTATAGTTGCTTTGGTGGTGTATGACTTGGGATTTATCCCTGGAGCTCCTCCAAAGTATTGTTGAATTTGGATAGTTTGTATGGGGGAAGGTCAAGAGGAAACCCACAACTTTAGTGATTGATATCCAAAGTGGCATGGGCATTTTCTTGATATTTGTTGCACTATGTGGATCAATATACACCAAATAAACAAATGATCCTCTTGATAGGCTTTGGTTGGGGAGTTCCACATAAGGTCTCCAATCTATGTTTGAAAATCTCCCTTGTGAAAAGAGCTAGGCATCTCTACTCTGAATAATGAAAGAATGTGGAGAGGGAGCTACCCAAGTCTTGATAAAAGTAATAATACCTCCCTCTAATGTCATAATAGATAGGACATTTGGTGACGAGATGCTTATTTGACTCGATCTGTTGTAAGTGGCATAGTTGGAAAATCTTATTAGGTTGTGGGATGTGGTGATCAATCTTAAGCCAAAGTTGATGAGATCCATCTTGACATTGTCCAAAGGGGATCTAGAGGGCATGCATCTAGTGTTTGCATACATATTTAGGTTTGGTAATAAAGTCACTTCTCAAATGCATGAAGTGCTTAAAGTAAAAGGCCATCTTGGGGAAAAGACCCTTAAGGGTTGTTATCCAAGTTACCTAGGTGAACAACTCGTAGGTGTCCTCTCTAATTTCTTGGTTTAAGTACTGCATATATAGTAAGAGGTGATTTGAAGTATTTGAAGACTACTTGAAAAGGGGAAGGCGATCAAGAGAGATGGCCGCCAATTGAAGTGTCTTGGAAGATTCCAAAATCCAACAAGGTATGTGTTGAGGGGACTTGTGGAGGCAATAGCTTTAGAAGAGTAGAGAGCAAGGTAGGGGTACCTATCCCTACCAGGAGTAGAGTCCCTTAGAGTTTGGATTTATGTGTTGGAAATGTAAATAGTTTCGGTCTTCATAATTGTTATTGTACTCATTTCAATATGTATCTTATGTAACAAACAAAAGAAGAAAGAAAAATGTTATTATTTAAAGCATGGGTTTCATGATCCTTGTTGATGGTCTTCTAGGTAAAAGCATGTTCTTCATGCTTCTAAGGTTTGTTAGGTCATAGGATATATTGTCACGAGTCAAGAGAGTCAACATCATGATTATAAGACCCTTTCAAGCAATATGTACCTTGTAAAAGAATTTATTTTGAGTCTAGAAGGTCTTGGAAACCTCCAAAGTACAAGTTGGCCTTGGCAACTTCAAGTCGGCCTAAAGGAGGGAATTCAACCCCTTGGAAAGGCTATAAATACAGGTAGCTTCAACCTCATTTGACACATTCACTACACACAAGTTTGATCTCAAGAAATTGTTTGATAGAAGCTGGGAAGACCAAGAAGCCTAGAGCGAAGATCAAGAAAGCAAAAGAAGTCTTGAAGATTTATTTTTGGGCTCTATGTCTCTGACACGTGAAAGAATTAGGGTTTTTGTAGCGTCAAGGAAGGCCGAAATTGCAGATCCGAGTTGCAAGAGGTCAAGTTGCAGAATCAACTTGCTGGAAGAGCGAATATTTTGATGTGACTTCGTTGACCTTGGAAGACATTGTCTTGCTCAAAGAAAGATTTCTTGAAGAACTATCCTAGGATTTCTACAGCAGTTGTAGGGTCAAAGTTGCAAGTTCGAAGCAAGGGATCGAAGTTGCAGTAAGAAGCTGGCTGACGCAGGTTTGAGCCTTGTTGATCTGTTCCTATTGGAAGGGTTTCTTGAAGGGTTGACTTGGTAATTGGAGGAGGACATGGTCTAGGGTTTGGGTCTTCATTGTCTCATTTGAAGCAAATTCTATAAGAAGAGAAGAGATTTTCCGGTTTTTTCCCCTTGGAGGGGTTTTGCCTTGGCTTGGAGCCTAATTCTGTGTTCATTGTCTTTACTATTTTGCTCTTGATATTTGTTTGATGAAAAAGATCTAATAAAGAAAACAAAAGAAGATAAGTAAAGTTCACAAGCAAATATTAAGGTTAAGGAAAATTTGAATTAATCGCTACCATATTGCATTTTCCAACATGGAATCAGAGCTAAGGTGAACAGACAGCTGGAAGGACACAAAGAAGGGTTTGCTTGTTAAGGGGAATCATTTGTAGAAGGATACAAGGAAAGAAGAAGAAGACCTAATGATCTAGAAGGAGGATTTCCATATCAAGCTTTTGTTGAAGAAGATCTCATCACCAAGGTCTCATTAAAAGGACGGGTATTTGTTGAAGATTCTCTAGTGCATCATCTTAAAGAAGAGGAAGCATCAAGGGATCTTGATATCATCATTCTCTCTTTGAAGCTGGTTGAATACATCATTGTTGAAGGCATCCTAGAAGACATCTTTCCAGGACATCATTGAAGTCTCTTTAAAGATCTCGAAAGCATCAAGATAGGTAGAGACATCATCAAAGAAGAGAGGACTCTTGGTTGACAAAACATGAAGTAATGGAATATGTCATTGGCCAAGTTACTGAACCTAGCGAAGATAAGACTCACGAGTTAGCAAAATACAAGAAAGGAGAAGTGAGGGCACAAAGGATCATTGTTGAATCCATTAAGGATCACCTTGTTCCATTTGTTGCTAATTTGAAGACTTCTAAGGCTATGTATGATAAGCTAGTAATTATGTACTCTATAAGCACATAAGGTTAAAATATTTATATGAGAAACCGACTATACCTAATAAAAAAATCAAAGGATGAAGACATGGCCTCCTACCTGATGAAGATTTCACAGATAAGAAATCAATTGCATGAACTTGGGGAGACAATTTCTGACTTCGAAATGATCGTCTATGTGCTGAATGCCTTGCCACCAGAATGGAGCAGTTTTGCAACTAACATCTACTCTAAGAAAAACTCTACTCCTTTTGATGAGTTGTGAGCTTAGTGCATCTTGGAAGAGTCTATGATCAAGGCAAGGGATGACATTGAATCAAATGAACTGCAAGAACCAAGAAGCTCAAGAAGGGAAAGTTTGGAAAGTCCAAGAAGAAGCCAGATATGTCCAAGGTTCAATGCTTTGGGTGCAATGAATTTGGACACTTTAAGAGGGGTTGTCTAAACAAGCAGAATAACAAAAGAAAGGAAAGAAGCGAAGCGAAGCTCACACCACTGAGGAGATAGGAGAACTAGAGAAGAAGTCGAAGAAAGAAGATGTCAAAGATCTTTATTATTGAAGAAGGCATCCTCTTTGCCAAGTTCTTTATAAAGTTTATCTTTCATTTAGAAATAACATGCATTGTTGATTAAGTCTTGTTGTAAGAGCATGGCATCATAAATAATAGCATATGATAGTAGAAGATTTAGAGTCTAAGTGATTGAGTTGCTTTGTAAGAATCATCTAGTCTTTCAAAATTGAGAAGATTGGACCATTTTGCATCTTATTTTTCATCCAGGCATTCTCTAACATTATGTTAGAGGTAGTCATTTTGCTAAGGTGGATCTTCAAGATCCTATAAGAACCATCATTTTGGAAGGTTCTGGGAAAAAGCATCATGACAAGTTCAATATATATTCCATATAGTATGGAAACAATACTCTTGAGGGATGAAGGAATGCAGTTGGTCAAGTTGCAGAGTAAATAGCTAGATGATTGTATGGAAGAATAAGAATGCATATTTAAAGTAACTCTTGGGTAATATTGATATGTACAAAATCATGTAAAGAAAGTTGGTCATAAATCATGCATCGTGAATCTTCCATTTGGTTGTATGATGTCTAAAAGACGAATTTAACTTACTCGAGAATGAATAAAAGGATTAAGACTTTCTCACTAGAATATATATAATGTTAATTGTTGACCACACATGTGTCAACAGTGCAAGAAGCCAAATACAAAGCAATGGACAATTTTTTCAAAGATCATTGTCATCATTCAACTTCCAGTTTCATCACCGTAAACCCAATTTCTACTTTTATATTTTAAATGATTTTGGTATGACTGTTTAGCCATGTAACAACACCTAAGTAAGCCTATGATTCTTCTCAAAGGGTTTCATCCTAAGAAGTTTTTTAACCTCCTCGAATTATGCATGTTTGTAAACACAGATAATTGGTGGAGTTTTTCTCCCAGATATACCCCAAAGCTAGGGTGGAACTCATTGACTAGGTCTTAGATGAGTCCTAGTGTTTATCGAGTCTGTTGTATCTCAAGAAACAATCCCTTGGCTATGGTAAGGAATCAATGCTTAAGACAATTTATAAATGTATGTCACAATTACCATATCAAATGGCCTTTGTTTAACACCCTTGGAATTCAGTTACTTAATACCCTTAATAATCTGATCTAATGATAGCCTTCACAATGCCATAAATTGTTGATATTGGAATGGAATGAAAAGAAGAACTATAAGAGAAACTCAAAATGATATGCTGAAAACTCATAATCTACCACTTTTAAGTTTCAGAGGAAATTCGTGGAGGAAGAGAGAACTTAAAATAATATGTTGTAAACACAGAATCTATCACTTTAAAGTTCTATCAGGAGTTTATGAAGAGAGAAGAAATGAGGTGAAGGAGCGCAAATTAAGGTTATTTAACTATTACTCACAAATGTAATTAAGAGATCGACTGCTACATTACTTCACTTCATTCAAAGAGGAATAGCCACAAAGCGAAACAGGAAAGACGTATCAACATCAACAGGTGTAGGAAACTTGACCTTCTTTCATCAATTTCTAAGAGAATTCAGTGATAAACTAACAGTCATCCAGAGGTCCAAAACTCGGAGCCCTTTTTCTTTATTTCTATTTTCTTAAATACATCAGAGTAGTTCGTAATTGCTGAACTTCTTGAACTCTTGGACTTCCTGACAAGAAAACAAATTGAAACTTGGAAATATGGTTTGCTTTGCTGAATCTGATGCGTCCTCCCGGAGTGCCGAGGTGTCCTTTCTGGTTATGATGCAACAATTGCACCGTTCTGTAGCGACGCCTTAGTGCCTGACTCTGACCCAGCTGTCGTGCTTCCAATAGCGCCCCTGTACATTCTTCTGTCTGACTCTGCCGATGCCTCTGTGCTTCAAACGTTGCCATCGTATTACCTGCTACCCGACTTTGCCTTTTCTCCTTTGATCTAAGTTGGGTCGCTTACCCGAGTCTCTCTGCCGTGTTTTGCTTGTTTCTTCATGTTCGAAGCGTTTCATCGGCTTTACGTTATAATCCTCTTTTCCTTCCTCCGACATGGTTTAATACAAAAAATACGTTTCCGTCGGATCTGAAAACCTTTGGAGTTCTCTTTCGAAACCACATCGCATCCGCCCGCACATCGCATTTCGCTGTTTTTAGCTTGTCTCTGACACTAATCTTCTAAGTCTTGCGATGCGCGCTATGCGATCGGGCCCCACTGCGTCACATATCGCACTTTGGCAAACATAACTCAAGCCCTTTGCACTTAACGCTTAAAACTTGCGATGTGCGGTATGCGGGCCACGTCACTGCATACCGCTCTTTGGCGAACTTAACTTTTACCTTTTGCGCTCATTCACTAAAACTTGTGATTGGCAATTTGTGATCGGGCCCCACCACATTATAATCGCAATTCGGTGATTTTAACTTTTACCTCCCGCGCCTATCCTTTGAAACACTTAAGTTTTTAAGGGAAATGTGCCCTTTCTTCGCCTCTTGAACTGTTCTGCACATGGATGAGCCCGACTCGACCCACCTTCACATCTTATCACGTAATGTTAATATACCAACATATAAATTAAAGTCTTCTACAACACACAAAATTTTATATTTTCTATCATATATGTATGCTTTTTTGGTGTTTTGAAAATTAATTTAAAGGTAAATGCAAATGAGCAACAACATCTGGCTCCACCTGGGGATAGTGCTTTCTTCCACGGAAGCGCTAAGAACCGCAGATTAGTGCCTTATCCATTGGGCATGGGGTCAAATATTGCTTGATGACATATGAACAATGAGCAACCCGGTATTTACAATGTTGGAGTGCTGACTTTTAATGCTAAAAGTAATGCTTCAGATACTGCTCGTTCACAGGCAGTTGTACTGGTTCTTCATCTAGATATTCCAAAATGAATGTGTTATTTGACCTTGCTCTAGAGATTCTGTATGGACCTTACAAGAGAGGGTCAAATTTACCATGCTTCCCCTTTTCTTCTCGTCTGGTGTCCCATCTCAGTACCAGATCTCCTGCTTGAAAGAGAACTTCTTTTGCTTTTCTGTCGAATATAGACTTCATCTTTTCCTGATAAGTAATCAAGTTATCCTTGACTTTGTTTCTATTTTCACTTGATTCAATTATTTTGTTCAATCTCCTTACCAGAGCATTAGGTTCTTCTCGAGCTTCTTGAAGGAAAGAAATCACTGGTTTGGCCAGTTAAGTAGGAAATAATGCTCAAGTTCCATAAACCAGTTCATAAGGGGACTTTCCAGTAGATCTCTTGGTAGTGACCTGAATTGCCCAGAGGGCAAACTTCAACTTCATATCCCAATCCCTTCTGATTTTCAGCGATTGTCTTCTTCAAGATCCTGACCAATGACTTATTTGAGGATTCTGCCAATCTGTTCCCTTAGGGATGATATGTTGTGGAATGTGATAATATTACATTATATGTTTGACAAAATTTAATGAAACGAGCAGAGTTGAATACCTGAGCATTAGACTGGACATTTGAATCTGCTGAAGATGTTTTGCTCCAGAAACTTCATCACTACTTGGTCATTTGCCTTCTTTGTGGGTATTGCTTAACCCATTTTGTAAAATAATCAGTGGCAGTCAGAATCCACTTGAACTGTTCACTTGATGGTGGATTGATCTCTCCAATAAAATCCAATCCCCACTGCCTGAAGGGTTCTTCGGTAAATACTGGGATGAGAGGTAATGGAGCAAGTTTTTTCTTTTCAGCGAACAACTGACACTCCTAGCAACTTCTGACCAGTCTATAAACATCTACAAACAGGGTTGGCCAATAGAAGCCTGACTTGAGAATCTTATGAGCAGTGACCTTCCAGCTATAATGTCCTCCACACAGACTTTCATGATATTGTTTGGTGACTTCAATAGACTCTCCTTCAGTCAAACATAACAACAAAATACTAGCAGGATCTTTCCAGTATAGCTTTGCTTCTATGATAACATATGGATGAGACTTGAGCTTGAGAGCTTTGTATTTTGTTCTATTTAGTGAAGTTGGACAGGATAAGAAACACAGGTAGTGCACAATATCCTTATACCAATCAGAGCACAAAAATTTGTATTGAATACCTGTTTTGGACTTGCTTTGACCTTCTTCATTAACAACTTCATCCACTGGTGCCAATAGATTGATTCCCAAGGCTTGAAAATTTGTCTCTGTCAACAACTTCGCTAAACCCTGTCCCTTGACTAGCTCGGTGGGTTTGATGTCCAAATCATACTCTTGGATTTTTGCTATCCACTTCCCCCTTTTTCCTTCAAGATCACTTTGGACCAACACGTCTTTCACAACAGAATTAGGAACATAAGCAGTTATTTGGGACTACAGTACATAAGTCCTGAAGGCTTTCAGTGCTTTGACCGAAGCATATACCTGTTTCTCCAGAATATTGTATTTGAGCTCAGCATCTCTAAGAACTTTATTGAAAAATGCAACTGGATGCTCCTTACTGTCTTCATTTTTCTGCAACAACACATCATCAATAGTATTGGGGGATGCAAATGAGAATACCTGAAAGGCTTTTTGATAGTCTGGACTAATCAGAACTAGAGCTTCCTGCAGTGCTTCCTTTATTCTAACAAATGCATCTCTTGCTTCCTTATCCCATTTCACTTCTGCATTTTCCTTCAACATATTTGTTATACTTCTCACGATCTCAGCATAATTAGGCACAAACCTCCTCAAAAAGTTTATTTTTCCCAAGAATATCTGGATATCCTTCTTGCTTCTAGGTAAAGGAATAGTCTAAATGGCTTCCACCCTTGCTGGGTCAATCTTTACTCCTTGTTTAGAAACTATGTGCCCCAATAATTTACCTTCTTCTAAGGCAAATAAAGATTTCTTGGGATTTAATGACAGACCAAACTTTCTGCTATTTTGAAAAGTTTTTTGCAAATGCTCCAAGTGTTTGTCATCTAACCCTGAGAAAACAGTTACATCATCTAGATATATAACTACAAACTTGTCACCAACGAAGGCTATGTCCATGGCCCTTTGAAATGTTGCGCCTGTGTTCATAAGGCCAAATGGCATCCTTGTGTACATGAAGGTGCCCCAAGGCGTAGTGAAAGCAGTCTTCTTCTGATCTTCTTTTTCCATTGCTACCTGATAATACCTAGAAAAACCGTCCACCATAGAGAACTTGTGAGCTCTTGTCACCCTTTGTAAGACATAATCCATTTTCGGCAAAGGATAATTATCTTTTAGAGATGCTCGGTTCAAGTTCCTGAAGTCTACACAGTCTTATCTCTCCATTCTTCTTTCTTACAGGGACCAGATTGGAAACTTAGTCTGAATATCTGAGAGGGACTATAATTTTCCCCTGCAATAGTTTCTTCACTTCTTTTTTGATTGGAGCTAACAACAAGGGATTGATCTGTCTAAGCTTCTGTCTGTGTGGTTTGAGCCCTTCCTTCAATGGAATCTTATGCTAAGTAATGCTTTTGTCATAGGTTGTCAGGTCTTCATACGACCAGACAAACACATCCATATACTTCTTAAAAAGATCAATGTACCTTTCTTTGTAGTTTTTGGGAACCCCTTTGAACAATTTCACTATTTTGGGTTCCTGCTGAGTTCCCAAATTACAATCTTCCATCTCTTCTTCTTGATGTGTTTTCTTCGAATCAACATCCACATCATTAGCATCGAATAATATTTCAAGGGAACCAACTCCCTAGGGAGCACATTATCTTTCAATTGGATAATCCTCTGTTCACCTATTGATTGCTAGAGGTTTCTTATTTCTATTCTCTGCTCTATTTGTTCTTCCTCTTGGTCTATCTCAGCATCTTGAAAGTTTCCAGCCATTGTCAGGAACTGATTTATGTGTTCATCATCATCTATGTCTAACTTCAATTTCGTACCTTAGCCTGGGATTTATGGGAGGTTTGAAGGTGCTGGCTGCAACTACTAAAAAATTGGCCAATCTATTCTCCTCCCTTGGGATATACTGAAGATTGAAGGCTTCAAAATAGTTTTCTATCAGATCCCAAACTTCATTCCTGTACAATCTTAATCTCGGATGCTTGGTTTGACAATGATTCTTGATCTACTGTATTATCAACTTAGAGTCACCATAAATTGAAATACTTTGAACCCCAATCTGTTTAGCAACTTGAAGGCTTGAGATTAAGGCCTCATATTAAGCCACATTGTTTGTCGAATCAAATTCTAGTTTGAAAGAGAATGACATGAGGTTACCTTCTGGTGATATTAGCAAGAATCCGACATCTGCACCTAACTTGGAGTAGGTGCCATCAAAGTAGCACTTCCAAATCTTCTTTGAGTGCAGCTCGTTATTTACAACTGCTGAAGAGAGCTGCTTCCCTGTGTCCTCAGCAAATTCTGCAGCATGAAACAAGAAAGATCTTCTGTTTCTTGACTATAAACGGGGGAATTTCCTGCATCTTTCTTAGAGGTGGTCTTCACAAACCTTGTTTCCCTGTACAATCTCCTTTCTTCCCCATTAAAAACCGAAATGATAGCATAAGTGAAATCCAACTTTAGTACACCTCCCAACTTAGCTCCCCAAGACCTTGACAGGAGCATTCCAAACTTGGTTGGGATCTCTGCAACCACTACATCCATGACTATACTCTTTGCTGGGATTTGTGCCAACGAAACTGCTACATCTTTAATCAACCCAACACATTTCACCCTTTTGGAGTCGAATGAATACAGGTCCCCTATAAGGTTTGGTAATTTGCAGGTTAAGCTCCTTCATAACAGACAAGGGCATGAGATTATAGGACGCTCCCGAGTCCAACATGCAATTATGTAGAGTAAAATCATGAAGCAACATGGAAATATAGAAGGGTGGAACAAAAGGTTCTACATCTTCTACATGAGGGCCAAAGGTGACCACTGGCTTTTCTTCTTGTAGGTTCACCATGTCACTTATATCTTCCACCTATGTGAGATTAATAAACTTTGAAATTTCTTTCTTGTAAGCTGGTATTTTAGCCAATTCT
This sequence comes from Pinus albicaulis, assembly GCA_034641835.2. Lineage (NCBI taxonomy): Eukaryota > Viridiplantae > Streptophyta > Pinopsida > Pinales > Pinaceae > Pinus > Pinus albicaulis. The sequence goes on from CM076571.1 coordinate 568,892,649, forward strand.
AGAAGAGGTACCTGAATTTTAACCTTCTCCAACTCTTTTGCCAAACTGAAGGCATGAGTTTGCTTAACAACTTTTTCAGGTTCTTCTTCGCTCTTTCTAGAATCTGCCGCTTGTTCGGGTGCAAGAACAACTCTCTCCAAAATATTAGTGTCAACTGATTTGTCCTGGGAAGAATTGGCTTGCTTCACATTTGTTCTCTTAAGTGAGTTTGCAGGTTGTTTCCCATTACTGACCTGCTTCACAGGGTCCTTTTGTTGTGGAGTCGTCAATGGAGGAGGAATGGAACCTTGTTGTTCACCTGCAGTATCCTGCACTCTAGATCTCTTTCTAGACCTTAAATCATACTTTTATGTAACTCAACTTGCATGAAGTCTGTGAATTGTCTACAGTATTCATCCATCTCATCTTGATCGAAAGATACTTCGGCTTTCTCCCTCATAATTTTCCTCTTCATCCTCTTCTATTGCGTACATAGAAAATACTTGATCCTCGACCTCCCTTTGGTCATCTTCTGTTGGCTCTGCGGGTGCTGCTTCTATATACAACGGTGCTTGAACTTGGTTTTGATCTCTTCTCTCCCTCTGCAAAATTTGTAGGGGATGTCTTCTGAATTGAGGGTTGAACCCCCCTCAGTTTTGTTGTACTTGCCTTTGGGAGCTTTTATTTTCCAATTCCATCTTAGATAGCTTATTTGTCATACTTTTTATCACCCTTGCCATATCTTCAATCCTCAGATCTTATGATGATTGTTCTTTTTCTTTCCCCTTCTGTTGGACTAGCTGTTTCCCTTTCGCCTTTCCAACTACAGTCATATTAGCTTCAATCTCTAAAGCATCTGTCTGTATCTGCTCAAGAGTAGGGGCTCTTCTCTCTCTCAATGTAAAGCTAAAATCAGCTTCAAAAGCCCTAGCAAAAACTACCTTTGCTCCTGCAGGGGGGGGGGTGCTTCATCTCTATAGGTAAACTATTGTACAATTTGTTGAATCTTTTTACAAACTCAACAATGTTTTCATTAGGCTTTCTTTTAATTGCATTAAACTCTGTCAATGAGTAACCATGGTCTCTCTTCTCTCCCCATCTCTGAGCGAATTGAGTTTTTAACTCTTCCCAGTCATTTATGGAATCATTTGGTAAACCTTTGAACCATTTCCTAGCCTCTCCACTTAGAGACTGCACAAATAGTCTCATCACAACATCAATATGTTCTACATTTAAATTCTCAGCAAAAGTGCAAAACAAGGGCAAATGTTGTTCTGCAGTTATTTCATCTTCTCCGGTGAAACATGGAAGTAATTTGAGGTATTCTTGAGGCATGGCATTCATTGGTTGTAGAAGATTTAGTGGTGCATATCTATCCGTTAAGAAAGCTGGTACTGCCATATTAACAACTTGGTTAACCGCTCCTTGGGTGGTTGAGGTTGATGAACCTGCTGTGAAAGTGAATGGGGGTGGAGGCAAAACTGATATGGGGGTAGGCTGAGGGACAATAGCAGAGGGACCAACAACTATATTTGGTTGAGCTTGAGTGGAGGTAAAAGAAACAGACTCGAAAGAATGTTCTTCTAACTGAGGTTCTTGAAAATAAATGGGTGTGGAAGGGGTGTCTTGTTCCAAGAAAGGGAGTTCCTTGGAAATATCTTCAAACAAAGGGTTATGGGAACTGCTACCAGGAGCAGGCAATGCAGGATCAGGTATTGAAGAAGTTTCGAGTTTCTGAGCCTTTTTAGAAACCAATCTTTCTGGATCTGGCAAAGCAGGGACTATCTGCTGTGACGGTATCTGACCTCGTGTGAGGCCTTTTGAAAGCCAGAATTTTGAAAATAACAAACACAACCGAATATTTCCTCCTCACTAAACAACCAGAGGAAATAATGTGAAAAACCTAGGGAAAATAAACTTCGTTTCTTCATCCCCGGCAACGACACCAGAAATTGTTGTATCTCAAGAAACAATCCCTTGGCTGTGGTAAGGAATCTGTGCTTTAGACATTTTATAAATGTATGTCACAATTATGATATCAAATGGCCTTTGTTTAACACCCTTGGAATTCAGTTACTTAATACCCTCAATAATCTGATATAATGAAAAGAAGAACTATAAGAGAAACTCAAAATGATATGCTGAAACTCATAATCTACCACTTTTTAAGTTTTAGAGGAAATCTGTGGAGGAAGAGAGAGCTTAAAATAATATGCTGTAAACACATAATCTATCACTTTAAAGTTCTATCAGGAGTTTATGAAGAGAGAAGAGATGAGGTGAAGGAGCGCAAAGTAAGGTTATTTAACTCTTACTCACAAATGTAATTAAGAGACCAGCTGCTACATTACTTCACTTCATTCAAAGAGGAATAGCCACAGAGCGAAACGGGAAAGACGTATCAACATCAACAAGTGTAGGAAACTTGATCTTCTTTCATTAATTTCTAAGAGAATTCAGTGATAAACTAGCAGTCATCCAGAGGTCCAAAACTCGGAGCCCTTTTTCTTTATTTCTATCTCCTTAAATACATCAGAGAAGTTCGTAACTGCTGAACTTCTTGAACTCTTCGAATTCCTAAATTGTTAAGATTACTTATGCAATTATAACAAGAAAACAAATTGAAACTTGGAAATATGGTTTGCTTTGCTGAATCTGATGTTGTTGATGCGTCCTCCCGGAGTGTCAAGGTGTCCTTTCTGGTTATGATGCAACAGTTGCACCGTTCTGTAGCGATGCCTTAGTGCCCGACTTTGACCCAACTATCGTGCTTCCAATAGCGCCCCTGTACATTCTTCTGTCCGACTCTGCCGATGCCTCTGTGCTTCAAATGCTGCCATCGTATTACCTGCCACCCGACTCTGCCTTTTCTCCTTTGATCTGTGTCGGGTCGCTTACCCGAGTCTCTCTGCCGTGTTTTGCTTGTTTCTTCATGACCAAGGCATTTCAGCGGCTTTACGTTATAATCCTCTTTTTCTTCCTCCGACATGGTTTAATACAAAAATACCTTTTTGTCGGATCTGAAAACCTTTGGAGTTCGCTTTTGAAACCACATCGCATCCGCTCGCACATTGCATTTCCCTATTTTTAGCTTGTCTCTGACACTTATTTTCTAAGTCTTGTGATGAGCGCTATGCGATTGGGCCCCACTGCATCGCATATTGCACTTTGGCGAACATAACTCAAGCCCTTTGCACTTAACGCTTAAAATTTGCGATGTGTGGTATGCGGGCCACGTCACCGCATACTACTCTTTGACGAACTTAACTTTTTCCTTCCGCGCTCATTCACTAAAACTTGCGATTGGCGATTTGCGATTGAGCCCCACTGCATCACACATCGCACTCCAGTGATTTTAACTTTTACCTCCCGTGCCTATCCTTTGAAACTCATAAGTTTTTAAGGGAAATGTGCCCTTTCTCTACCTCTTGAACTTTTCGGCACGTGGATGAGCTCGACTCGACCCACCTTCACATCTTATCATGTAATGTTAATGTACCAACATATAAATTAAAGTTCTTCTACAACACACAAAATTTTATATTTTCTATCATATATGCTTTTTTGGTGTTTTGAAAATTAATTCAAAAGTAAATGCAAATGAGCCACAACAGAGTCTATGTATTTTTCATACTAGATCATGTGTCTTGTTGCAGAATTGGGTAAAGTCATGAGGGTCTATGTCAATTGTGTAGTTCCCCTTCTAAGGGCTAATATTGTAATTATTTGATGTAAAGTTGTATCTAGGAATAATTTAGTGCATGGATGCTCATATTTAGACACCATGACTAAATTATTTTATTATAGATACATTTAGAGGGTCGAAAAATATTTATGCCCCTCTTGAGTCTTTAATTAATTTTTTTGGCAAAAATAAAAAGAAAATAATTAGCCAAAATTAATTATTTTTGAGACAAAAAGTTAAATTGAGAGAAATTACATTCTCTCTAAGTGGAAAATCATCAAAAATTCGTGGGTAAAAAAATAAATAAATTTTGGAGGTTTTCCACCAAGGGAAAAATGTTTTTTTAAGAGAAATTGACCCCTTGGACCTTGGTGGTTAAGTCAAAGTAAAGTTTTTGAGGATATTAGTCCAAAATATTACTTTTTGGATTAATAGAAAAGGAGTTAAGTGAAATTCGATTTTTTCCACAAAATAAAGGAATAAAATTAAATTGACGGTGGAGATCAAGTTATTTCGAAAGAAAAATCGATGGATGAGATTATTTTGATGAGGATCAACCCAACTAGCCATTATTTTCCACTTGGAGGGGTTTTCTTCTCTCATTTTATATATAAGGAAGCTATCAAGCTCCTCATTTCATCTTTGGATGATGTAACAATTATCCGATATACTAAGGAGGGCACTGCTGGAATTTTTTGCACTTAATAAAAATTATTCAGGGTTTAATTCAAGGTGTCTCTCGCTTGCTGATCTGTGGTATGTGCTGGATGTTTTATTGATATGCTTTGAACTGTTATAACATTGATTGTTATTTCAATTGCCAATAGTAGGAATATCGATTGATACAAATATCTTGCTTTAGGTGTTGGGCTAGAGTAAGCACTCTAGATCTAGCGAAGTCTGGCAGGTATCTCCAGATTTATAGATCTATTGTGTGAATCAAACCCCTTTTGTTTAATAATCTATCATTTGAAGTGCATTGAGTTATAGGTTGCTACAACCCTTGGTCTCCAAGTTCACAGACTGTGAGGGGATCGCACTCTTGTTTGGCTCCAAGTCTTGATCTAACGAAAATCCTATGCAGGAAGGCTCTGCAAAAATTTTAAAAATTATTTTCTTATTTATCTTCAAATTTATTTACTTGTGCCATAAAGTTTAACATGGTAATGAGAGCAAATTTTATTTTGTAAATATTTGTAAATTATTTTTCCACTAACCCTTGTATTTTAAACTAACCCATTATTTATTTTGTATAACTTTTGGGGTTTTTAATATATTGGGTTCTTGGGTCTTCTCTATTTCACTTGTGTAGGTCCTAGCTCAAGCCATTGAAGGAAGAATTCAATTTTTTGAAGATAGCTACGGTTTCAAGGGTTTCAAACCATCTAGAGGAGTCGTCCAACAATTCTAGCCAAATCGTTCAAGGAAGAAGGGCTGATTTAGGCCCTAGAGGGTAAGATCTAGCCTTTCCAGGCCCTAGTTCCTCAACATCTAACTGAAATAGGAAGGCTGATAGCCTTTGAAGGTATTTAAGGTGGTTTTTTAGTGATTTTTGGGGTTTTCATTGGCTAACTTTTGTGTTTGCAGGGGGATGAAGTGTTTTAAAAGGCTTTGAAGGCTAGCCATGGGTATTTTGAGGCCATTTAGGGCTAGCCACAACCCTTTGTGGGCATTTTACCCTAGTGACAACCCTTGTGAGGGCCTTTCCCCCTTGCTGCATGCCTTAAAGGTCTCTTCCTTGGCAAGCCACAACCTCTAGGAGGCCTATCCCTCCTAGCTGCAGCCCCTAGAGGGGTTTTCTTCCTAGCCGCAGCCCTTGTGGGCTCTTTTTGGGATAGCAACAGGCCTTAGAGGGCTTCTAGCCCTTGGCCGCAACCCTATTTGGGCATTTTTCTCCTTGTTACAACCTTTTATTGGCTTACTTGTGGGGTTTTGCAGCTTATTTTGACACTAATCTTTGTTTTGCAGGCGTAAGGTAAGTTTGGCAAGGGTCTCAAGTGGTTTTCTTATCTCATGGTATCGCTGATTTATGCTATGTCGAGCTAACAATTGGTTTTGTAGGCTTTATCACTCATTGAAGGGGTTTTCAAGGGCTCAAGTCCTCTCTATCCCATCAAACAGCCCTAGAAGCCATAGCCGTCCTCATTTAAGGGCTGATCCGTCACTTGGTTTGAGGTTTATAGATCTAACATTGGTGTTGCAGGTGTTTGGAAGAGTCAAAGTGCATTTTGGAAGTCCATCCAACCATCTTACAAGGCCTTAAAAGGCCAAGGGTTTGCTCTCTAAACCTTTTCTTCACTGTTTTAAATCAGATCTGAAGTCATCTCACAACAGTGGTAAAATATCTGAATACACATCCTAAATAAGCCCTAAAACCCATTAATATAAGCCTATAATCATCACACATTTAATCTCGAGTGATAAGAAAGATTTATGTTATTGCATCTATGGTGTTCTAAGTGATTTTGAAGGACTGTTATATGGTTTATAAGGTCTGATATATGCCTTTATAACTCTGATATAAGTCATAACAGTGATAAAAGGGATATCTTAGGAGCCTCTAAATCCATAAGGATCCATTTTGAGGCTTTGAAGCATCATTTCTTTTACCTCAAGTTATTGGCAAAGTGATTTAAGTGGGCTACTCTAAGTTTTCTTTTCATCTTGCAATCATTGTGGAAATATAGTGGAAGAAAAGTGATTGTTGTTTTGTTGGTCATTCCTTGCATTTCCCATATCTTGCATTGCATCATTGGCATAGTTTTGCTTTTGTCTCCTTTTGCATCTCAGGATTGCATGTAAGAACTCTCCAATTTCTAAACAATATCAAAGAAATTGTGCCCCAAAAAATCAACCTCATTGTTAAGAAGTAAATCTAATTGCATATCTTGATGTAAGAAGCTTGAATGATTGCTAATGCTAATAATTTCTCTTGGTATTGCATAAGTGTATCTTGCTCTCTTTCTTTTGTTACTATTTAAGAGTATCAGAGTATTTTTCTTGTTAAATAACATAATTTCAAAGTAGTTGATTGCTCCTAATTGCTAAAGTGACATAAGATTGCTCTCATTCCTTATTGTTGTCATTTTAAGAGCATTGAGATTGCTAATTGATAAGATCACTTTATAATATCTAGTGAGCATCATATTTTAGGCTAATATCGTCATCATCTTTGGAGCATTAAGGTAAAATTTCAATAATAAGCAATATTGTGGTTTTAAGGGGGACTTCACTCAAATCTTATAATTGAATAATCTCTATTGAGAGTTACTGGTTGTGCTTAAAGCCTCCTTGTCTCATTTTTTGGCATTGCTTATTGTGTCATCTGATTTCTAATTGGCACATCAAGTTGTGAAGGATCCATTGCTTTCCATTGTCATTAAATATTGATTTAGAGTGCTTGTCTCATTGGGATTGTTTGTTCATTGGATAAATTTTGAATTTGTTCATTTTGAAGCACTTTAATCAACAAATCAAATGGTTTATTGGCGCATTTCTTTAGTTGAGATTGTTCCCATAATTCCTCTCTAAGTACATTGTTTATGCTCTTGCGTTAAACATCATAAGCATTGAATCTTATGTAATTTAACTTGAAGTACTTAAAAGTCATTTAATAATCTCACTTAAAGCCATCACTCATATCTTGCATTATCATTCTAGCATTAGAAGTGCATCTATAAAATGTACCTCCAAGCATAAGCTTGGTTGTACGAAGATAGGACAACCTTTCTCACCCAACTTGCGAAGTTCAGGCCCTCATTTATGGTTAACATAGGTGACCTGTAGTTTTCTTGTGGGCCATCCCTTGTAGGAACGAAGGCACTTCGGTGGTTAGAACCTCACGAGAGGTATCATTAATGAGGCCATGACCTCCTTCCTTTGGGTTTCTTTCTACAACCTACATTTGTGACTAACTTCAAAACAGTTGAGAGTAAGGAAGGATTCACCGAGAATAGGCATTCTAACTAAAATTAACCAAGCGCTTGCATCTCACATAGTTTTACGTGTTGCATCTCATATAGGATAGTTTTCCTAGTAGCAACTGTTCATTCGATAACTTAGGAATTTTAATTCATATTGTGCAAGTAAATTGACTCCTAAGGCACTGGTCTTTAATTGATAATCTCAATAAATCTAATCAAGTTGTGCTAAATAATTAAACTTGCCAATTATCCCTATCCAAGTTGCTAGGCCATTCAGTTGTGTCTCTCAAACTCATCGTTTCATCCATAGGAACTACCCCCCTTAGCCTGCTTTAGGGAGACAACTTAAACGAAGAGGGCCGAGATCAGAGTGACAACACCTACCTTGATTGTTGTCGCATTTTGGTGTACAATTTGAGCGACAACAGTAATCAACATATACTATAATCATCAAAAGAATATTGTAACTTGGTAATGAAGTTAAATCCTTGGGCACTCTGATGCATGAAGGGAGACTCTTGTGAAGATGGACCATAAGGATGTTGATGTTTGGATGAGAAGGTCATCACGACGAGGTAAGTCTAATATTAATATTTCTTGTTGGTTATCTGGTTAACATATTGTTTTGCTACGTGGAAGGATATTGCAAGAATACATGATGACGGTTGAGGCAAGTTCAACTGTATGGATTAAATATATGGTTTTGGCAATCATGTAGTCAAGATGTTTGCATCATCATCTTGGTATTGAAAGGTAGCAGTGTGAAAAGATAACCTGAAGTTCAAGTTCGTACAAAGAAGATCACTTTCATGAAGGAGTTATGATTAGCTTGAAGATCAATAAGGCTCAATATAATGTGTTCATTAATAATGACAAGATGAAAATGATGAGCAAGATTGATCCTGCCACAAAATGAAAAGAAGAAGATGGCTCTATGGTACCTAGGAAATAAGAAAGCTCGATATAATGAGATACGAAGGAAAGAGGGGGCCATGCAACTATCTCCAGAAAGAACAGGTAGCTGATATTCTTATGGAAACAAGCTAGAGAGTTTGGGTTATGACTTCTCATATTGGAAAGAAGTAAGGGATCTCCTTTATATTTGAGAGGGAGCAAAGGAGTCTCCTTGAACAAGAGCAAGGATCTATTCCCTAATCAAGAAGGAATAGGGATATCCTCTCTGATTGAGAGGGAGTGATGATGAACATCACATGTGCATTCTCTTCTTCATGTGTTATGCACTTGACCAGGACTAAATGGAAAGAGAATGGTGGAGGATTGGATAAGCATCTGTGGTTTTGTTGAGGATGGACAATCCAAGGAGAGGAAAAGTGCTGACACTCAGTGAGGATAAGACAGACATTCGAGATAAGAGTGGTCGAAGTGGATCAATATTCTTTGAGGATTGGGAATCCAAGATAAGAATAGTCCTGAAAAGGACATACCTAGTGAACATGCGAATTTGGTATGTGCCTTAGAGGTAGTGCGGTATCACACATAAAGCCTCCTAGCATAATGCTCTTAGATGAAGTTGAGCTTATCAAGTTAGGCCTCAATGATAGTGCTGGTTATAATGATGATGCTTACGGTTGGCTTATCAATTTGACTCTTCTTATGAGAACTCTTCAGTCTGCGAATGATGTACTTGTACAATTATGAATACCTCCCTAGTTTAGAGGAAGTGTTGGAAATGTAACTACCTTTTATCTTCATGATTGTTATTGTACTCATTTCAAAATGTATCTTATGTAACAAACAAAAGAAGAAAGAAAAAGTTCTTTTTTAAAGCACGGGTTTCATGCTCCTTATTGATGGTATTCTAGGTAAAATTATGTTCTTCATGCTTCTAGGTTTTGTTAGGTCATAGGATATATTGTAATGAGTCAAGAGAGTCAACATGATGATTATAAGACCCTTTCGGGCAAGATGTACCTTGTAAAAGAATTTATTTTGAGTCTAGAAGGTCCTGGAAACCTCCAAAGTACAAGTCGTCCTAAAGGAGGGAATTCGACCCCTTGGAAAGGCTATAAATACAGGCAACTTTGACCTCATTTGACACATTCGCTACACACAACTTCGATCTCTCAAGAAATAGTTCGATCTGAAGCTGGGGAGACCAAGAATGCTAGAGTGAAGATCAAGGAGGCAAAAGAAGTCTCAAAGATCTATTTTTGGGCTCTATCTCTCTCACACGTGCGAAGAATTATGGTTTTTGTAGCTTCAAGGAAGGCCGAAATCGCAGATCCGAGTTGCAGGAGATCAAGTTGCAAAATTAGGTTGTTGGAATAGCGAATATTCTGATGTGATTTCGTTGACCTTGGAAGACATTGTCTTGCTCAAAGAAGGATCTCTTGAAGAACTGTCCTAGGATTTCTGCGACAGTTGCAGGGTCGGAGCTAGGGATCCAAGTTGCAGTAGGAAGCTGGTTGATGTAGGATTGAGCCTTATTGATCTAATCCTATTGGAAAGGTTTCTTGAAGAGCTGACTTGGTACTTGGAGGAGGACTTGGTCTAGGGTTTGGGTCTTGATTGTTTCATTTGAAGCAGATTCTATAAGAAGAGAAGAGATTTTCCTGGTTTACCCCCTTGGAGTGATTTTGCCCTGGCTTGGAGCTTAATTTTTGTGTCCATCGTCTTTACTATTCTGCTTTTGATATTTGTTTGATGAAAAAGATGTAATAAAAAAAACACAAGAAGAAAAGTAAAGTTCACAAGCAAATATTAAGTTTAACAAAAATTTGAATTAATAGCTGGCATATTTCATTTTCCAACATGGAATCAGAGCTAAGGCGAAGAAGAGAAGGCATCTGTAAGGACACAAAGAAGGGTTTGCTTGTTAAGGGGAATCATTTGTAAAAGGGTACAAGGAAAGAAGAAGAAGGCCTAATGATCTAGAAGGGGGATTTCCACATCAAGCTTTTGTTGAAGAAGACCTCATCATCAAGGTCTCATTAAAAGAATGAGTATTTGTTGAAGATTCTGTAGTGCATCATCTTGAAGAAGAGGAAGCATCAAGGGATCTTGATATCATTATTTTCTCTTTGAAGTTGGTTGAAGACATCATTGTTGAAGGCATCCAAGAAGACATCTTTCAAGGACATCATTGAAAGTCTCTTTGAAGATCTTGAAAGCATCAAGATATTTGGAGACATAATCAAAGAAGAGAGGACTCTTGGTTGACAAAAGATGAAGTAATGGAATGTCCTTGGTGAAGTTACTGAACCTAGCAAAGATTAGACTTAAGAGCTAGCAAAATACAAGAAAGGAGAGGCGAGGGCACAAAGGATCATTGTTGAATCCATTAAGGATCATCTTGTTCCATTTGTTGCTAATTTGAAGATTTCTAAGGCTATGTATGACAAGCTAGTAAATCTGTGCTCTATAAGCACATTAGGTCAAAATATTTCTTTGAGAAACCAACTATACAAAATAAAGAAATCAAAGGACGAAGACATGGCCTCCTACATGAAGATTTCATAGATAAGAGATCAAATGTATGGACTTGGTTAGATAATTTATGACTCCAAAATGACTGTTTGCATGCTAAATGCCTTGCGACCAGAATGGAGCAGTTTTTCAACTAGCATCTACTCTTAATCCTTTTGATGAGTTGTAAGCTCATTGCATCTTGGAAGAGACTAGGATGAAGGCAAGGGATGACATTGAATCAAATGAACAATCTCGAGCGTTCATTGCAAGAACCAAGAAGCTGAAGAAGGGAAAGTTTGGAAAGTCCAAGAAGAAGCTAGATATGTCCAAGGTTCAATGCTTTGGGTGCAATGGATTTGGACACTTTAAGAGAGATTGTCTAAAGAAGATGAACAACAAAAAAGGAAAGAAGTGAAGCTCACACAACCGAGGAGATAAGAGAGCCAGAGAAGAAGTTGAAGAAAGAAGATGTCAAAGATCTTTACTATTCAAGAAGGCATCCTCTCTGTTAGGTTCTTTATAAAGTTTGTCTTTCATTTAGAAATAACATGCATTGTTGATTAAGTCTTGTTGTAAGAGCATGGCATCATGGATAGTAGAAGTTTTGGAGTCTACTTGATTGGGTTGCTTTGTAAGAATCATCTAGTCTTTCAAAATTGAGAAGATTGGACCATTTTGCATCTTATTTTTCATCCAGGCATTCTCTAACATTATGTTAGAGGTAGTCATTTTGCTAAGGTGGATCTTTAAGATCCTATAAGAACAATCATTTTGGAAGGTTCTGGGAAAAAACATCATGAGAAGATTCATATATATTCCATATAGTATGGAAACAATACTCTCGAGGGATGAAGGAATGCAGTTGGTCAAGTTGCAAAGTAAATAGCTAAATGATTGTATGGAGTAATAGCAATGCATATTTAAAGTAACTCTTGTGTAGGATTCATATGTACAAAATCTTGTAAAAGAAGTTGGTCATAAATCATGCGTGGTGAATCTTCCATTTGGTTGTATGATGCCTAAAAGATGAATTTATCTTTAGAATGAATAAAAGGGTTAAGACTTTCTCACTAGAATATATAGAATGGTAATCAACATCTAGTATAATCTTGAAAATAATATTGTAACTTGGTAATCAAGTTTGATCCTTGGGCACTGTGATGCATGAAGGAAGACTCTTGTGAATGTGGACCATGAGGATGTTGATGTTTTGATGAGAAGGTCATTATGGTGAGGTAAGTCTAATATTAATAAATCTTGTTGGTTATCTGGTTAACATATTGTTTTGCTACTTAGAAGGATATTGCAGGAATACATGATGACAGTTGAGGAAAGTTCAACCGTGTAGATTAAATATATGATTTTGGAAATCATGTAGTCAAGATGTTTGCATTATCATCTTGGTATTGAAAGGTTGCAGTGTGAAGAGATAGCATGATGTTCAAGTTCATAAAAAGAAGATCACTTTCATGAAGGAGCTATGATTAGCTTGAAGATCGGTGAGTCTCAATATAATGCCTTCATTAATAATGACAAGATGAAAGTGATGAGCAAGATTGATCCCGTTAGAAAATGAAAAGAAGAAGATGGCTCTATGATACCTTGGAAGGCTCTATGGCTTTATGCACTTGACTAGGACTAACAACCATAAGTCTAAGTGAAGGCCATGGAGAGAGAATGCTGGAGGATTGGATGCATTTGTGGTTTCCTTGAGGATGGACAATTCAAGAAAGGTAAGGTACCAACACTCTTTGAGGATAAGACATGTCTCCAAGATAAGAGTGGTCGAAGAGGATCGATATTCTTTGAGGATTGGGAATCCAAGATAAGAATAGTCGTAAAAAGGACATACCTAGTGAACATTTGAATGGGGTATGTGCCTTAGAGGTTGTGTGGTATCACATGTAAATCCTCCCAGCATAATGCTCTCGAATGAAGTTGAGTTTGTCAAGTTATGCCTCAATGGCAATGTTGGTTATAATGATGATGCTTACAGTTCGATTATCAATCTGATTCTTCTTATGAGAACTCTTTAGTCTGAGAATGATGTTTTATTGGTTATACAATTATGAATACCACCCTAGTTAAGATGGAGTGTTGGAAATGTAACTAGTTTCAACCTTCATATAAAAGCATGTTCTTCATGCTTCTAGGGTTTATTAGGTCACAGTGTTCGTTTTTGTAGCATTAGAGGTGTTCTAGCCTTGAAACTTTGTGGAGAGGCTAAAACACAAGAGTTCTCCATATCCCATAAATCGTTTCTGCAAATTCAACCTAGAAGTGTCTCAATTAGATTATTAACCTATTTTTAAATATTTCCTAAGTCTAAACTTCTAGGAAAAGTGGTTAATTAATCAATATTAATTGAGAAAGGCGTGAATCATCTAGAAACTCACACAAATTGAGCCAAAAATAATCTCATCCATCGATTATGTTTTAATCTTGGCCGTTGGAGTCCCAACTGGAGATTATAAGAGGAGGTCAATGGGTAGATGGAGAACACACTTCTTTGGGCAGTTCGATTTTCCAGAGAACAATAGTTGTTGGAAGAGTTCGAGCCAAAGAAGGGAAGCAAAGATAGAGAGGAGTAGGGACAGTGATCTGGAGGAAGTTTTTAGATCCGAAGAGGCAACAACAAGTGGTCGAAGTATTCCATGCAAAAGTTGATTAAGGGTTGCCAGAAGCTTCAACAGAGCAGTTCGATTTAGTTGGAGTGGAAGTGGATTCAACTTCCAGAGGCCAGCAAAGTCTTCCAGAGGTCCAGAGAGTCACTTATAGCAACAAAGATAGGAAGGATGGCTTGATCAGAGGCTGAATAGAGCCACACTTGTGAGAGGTAGCGCAAGGAGTACATAGAGGGCCTACGCAAGGGTTTAGACGACCAAATTTTTTGGAGGAGCCAGTGCCGGGATTGCTTGTGGAGTGAGAAATTTTCTCTCTAATTACTTTTTTCAAATACTTCCTGATTGGATAGCTAGATGTACATCCATAGATTGTACTCCGATTAACTGCTTAATAATAAAAACCCTCAACTGCTGCACCAATTTTCCTAAGTTGGGTTTTTTTGGGGAATTTTAGTCCAAAATAACTATCATAATTTTGTGTGCGTGTGCCAGTATTTTCTCAATTTCCAGTTTATCTTTTGCAGTATTTTTATTTGTGAATATTGCAGTGTGATTAATTCTTTGTTGTCGTAGCAATAAACTGCAAAATTAATTTACAGTTAGAAGAATTAATTTCAGTCACTGCAATAGAATTTCAGGTACTGAATTTTTCACATGGTATCAGAGCGATTTTGATCAGACATGGAAGCTCAAAAGCGGAAGCAGAAATTTGTTGTTCAGAGGGAGCAGCAGGACAAATTTTTGGACGTTGCGCAGAGCTTAAGCCAGACAGATTGAATTGCTGGGCAGAATGATTTTTTAGTGCAGGTTGGCAGAAAAGTTTGGCTTACCAAATTTAGTGATTCTCGCAGGTAGAGGGAGCAACAACTCAGTAATTTTCGCTGAGCAAATTCCTTGTTTGGGTGCAAAAGGGTTTTGCAACAGTTTGTAGTAGCAGAATCAACGTCAGGTGGAAGAGAAAGGCACACACAAAGAGAATTTCTCTCAAAGAGTTTCTAGCCTAGAAATCCGATTCTTAGTTATAGTCGGCAATTGTTGCATGCAGTTCTTCTCACTCTAGAAGGGAGTGCGAATAGTAGATTCAACAACCAAGTAGAGGAAGAGGGAGATTTTTGATCAGATTCAGAGATGGCCACAACTGGGCTTTAGAGATCAGGATGGGTTGGAGGGAGCCTCCAAACTTTGTCATCTAGAAGGGCTAGGCTGTCCTTCCTGTTGGATGAATATGGCTTGGAAGCCTATGTAGATAATGTGGTGGCAGTTCCTCAAGATGTAGATTAGCCGAAGGAAATTCCACCTAAAAGTGTCTCAAGTAGATTATTAGCCTATTCTTAAATATTTCGTAAGTCTAAACTTAGGAAAAGTGGTTAGTTAATCAATATTAATTGAGAAAGGTTTGAATCATCTAAAATCTCACATGGATTGATCCAAACATAATTTCAGCCATTGATTATGTTTTAATATTGGCCGTTGGAGTCCCAAATGGAGATTATGAGACGAGGTCGATGGGTAGATGGAAAACACACACTTGAGATCGATTTCCTTGGGCAATTTGATTTTCCAAAGAGTAGCAGTAGTTGTCTTAAGAGTTCGAGCTGGAGAAGGGAAGCAGAGACAAAGAGGGGCAGGGACAGTGATCCAAAGGAAGTTTTTCTGATTTGGAGAAGTCAACAACAAGTGGTAGAAGCATTCCACGCAGGAGTCGCGTAAGGGCCATGCAAAAGCTTCAGTAGAGCAGTTCGATTTAGCTAGAGTGGAAGTCGTCAGCTTCCATAGGTTTGGAGAGTCACTTCCAGCAGCAGAGACATGTAGGATGGCTTGATCAGAGGCTGAACAAAGCTACACGGTCGAGAGGCAGCACAAGGACTACCCAAAGGGCTTGCGCAAGGGTTTGGACGACCAAATTTTTGGGAGGAGCCAGTGTCGGGATTGCTTGTGGAGTGAGAGAATTTTTTTCTCTAATTACTTTTGTCAGATACTTGCTGATTAGATAACTAACTGGGCATCCATACTCAAATTATTTCACTGCTGCTTAATAATAAAAACCCTCAGATGTTGCACTGGTTTTCCCAAGTTGGGTTTTTTCCGGGACTTTTAGTCCAAAATAACTATGTCATAATTTTGTGTGTGTGCAAGTATTTTCTCAGTTTTCAGTTTTTCTTCCGCAATATTTTATTTGTGAAGATTGCACTATTATTAACTAGTTATCATAGAAATAAACTGAAAAAATTAATTTACACTTGGAAGAATTAATTTTAGTTGCTAGAATAGAATTCACGGTTGTGAAATTTTTACATATAAGATATATTGTTATGAGTCAAGAGAGTCAACATCATTATTATAAGACCCTTTTGGGCAAGATGTATCATTATTATAAGACCCTTTCAGGCAAGATGTACCTTGTAAAATAATTTATTTTGAGTCGAGAAGGTCCTAGAAACCTCCAAAGTACAAGTTGGCCATGACAACTTCAACTCTACCTAAAGGAGGGAATTCGACCCGTTGGAAAGGCTATAAATACAGGCAACTTCAACCTCATTTGACACATTCACTACACACAAGTTCGATATCTCAAAAATAGTTTGATGTGAAGTTGGGGAGACCAAGAAGGCTAGAGCGAAGATCAAGGAAGCAAAAGAAGTCTTGAATATTTATTTTTGGGCTCTATCTCTGTCACATGTGCGAAGAATTAGGGTTTTTGCAGCTTCAAGGAAGGTCAAAATTGCATATCCAAGTTGCAAATGAGTTGTAGAATCAGGTTGCTGGAAGAACAAATATTTTGATGTGTCTTGATCAAAGAAGGATCTCTTAAAGAATTGTTCTAGGGTTTCTGCAGCAGGTGCAGGGTCGAAGTTGCAAGGTTGAAGCTAGGGATCGAAGTTGCAGGTCAAAGTTGCGAGGTTGAAGCTAGGGATCAAAGTTGCAGGTTGAAGTTGCGAGGTCGAAGCTAGGGATCAAAGTTGCAGTAAGAAGTTGGCTGATGCAGGATTGAGCACTTGTTGATCTGATCCTATTGGAAGGGTTTCTTGAAGGGATGACTTGGTACTTGGAGGAGGACTTGGTCTAGGGTTTGGCTCTTGGTTGTCTCATTTGAAGCAGATGCTATAGGAAGAGAAGAGATTTTTCAGGTTTTACCCCTTGAAGGGGGTTTTTTCCCTTGGCTTGAAGCCTAATTTTTGTGTCCATTATCTTTACTATTCTGCTCTTGATATTTGGTTGATGACAAAGATCTAATAAAGAAAGCACAAGAAGATAAGTAAAGTTCACAAGCAAATATCAAGGTTAAGGAAAATTTGAATTAATAACTACCAAAGATTGCCCCAAGGTGCAAAGGATGGGCCCCAAACTCCACTTGGACTATGGGCTAAGGAATTGCTCTTTTGCAATGGATCATGTGCTATATTTACGATCTCTTTGTCTTGGCCTTGTGGAGCCAAAGCAAGCTAGGTCCCTAGACCTCAAAACCATAAATGATAGTGGGTTTGATGGTGTCCAAAAGACGCTTTTTGGATGTGGTATCCTAGAAGTGACTTTGGAAACATTGTCTCTTAGGTACGACAAGAGAGCCATATCACCTTATTAAGTTGATGTTGGAAGCATGTCTTAATCTAAATCGAGGCCTCGAGAATTGAATCCTCAAGTATGTATAGGCTGTGGTGATATTAATCTTCTCCCCTCAGAAGTAGGGATGATAGTTGGAGAGAACATGCTTCAACATTTTGAAAACTTGAAGACCACATCCTTATTCTTACCCATGTTAACTATCAATTGTCAAAGATTACAAATGTTGGATAGGGAATTGTTCTATCTTTGCAGCCACACGG
Source organism: Pinus albicaulis (assembly GCA_034641835.2). Lineage (NCBI taxonomy): Eukaryota > Viridiplantae > Streptophyta > Pinopsida > Pinales > Pinaceae > Pinus > Pinus albicaulis. The sequence goes on from CM076571.1 coordinate 568,910,113, forward strand.
GTGAGGAAGCAAAGAGGATGGCATCATTAATAAATGTTAATAGAAGTTGGGAGATCAAGATTTGTTGTAGAATATAAAATCCCTGCCCTCTATGTTCTCCTTGAGAAAGGATTCAGACTAATCAATGTGGATACAAAAAATGTAAGTTTCTAGGGTTTGGGTATTGGTACAATACTTTTTGGAATAGGGGACAAGGGTACATATATCAAATTTCATATTTACAATAATGTATTGGAAAAAAATAACTAAAATTAATGTATATTGATAATGATTCAAATTCATTTTTAGATTGAAATCGTTCTAATGTTCACCATTGGCCTATTGGCTTTCATGATTCATGATTCAACATTGAACATTGACATTTCTTCCCTTTTTGGAGATAGTGTGTAAATGACAAAAAAACAAAAATCTAAAGCTTCGAACTTGATAAAGTAAAGTGCAAGGACTCAGGGAGAGAATAATGTCGATGGTGATGAAGAATTATTAATGGTGAACAACTGACCTGGACACCAATTTCTTGCAATAAAAACAAAACAAAATGCCCTACTTCCTATCTTCTCTTTTGTTGCTCTCTCCCAAGCTCACATAGTCAAATTGCAAATGCAAAACTTAAAAATGAGCATGAAATTAGTGTTTATGCTATAAAAGGGGTCAACGCCTAGTTTTTTAAAGGTTTCCCACTGGGCCCACCCTAAACATAACCTTATTGATGTTTTTAAATTATTAAAATAACTTTTGTTTTCATGCTAAAATTGACATTAACATATTTGAAATTGGTACATGTCTCCAAATTCGTTCGAGCTACAATGGGGTACATGAAAGTGTTGCATGGTACGGTCTAGTATTGTTGGACACCTAATCTGCTAAGGGTTTGTGTGGACAAATGTGAACAATCACGAAGTCCAAGGGACCACTTGGAATATGAAAACCAAGGGTCATAAGACAATGTATTAATATGTAAAATAAATCTTTGTGAATAGAAAACATCTCACGTTTATCTTAATCTTGGCTATTATTTGTGAGTGTTTAATGTGGTATCAGAGCGAGCAAATTCCTTCCTTGCTCAAATTGAGCCACCAATTTTGTGGCCTTTGTAGATATCAACGCTCCTCCTTATCAGTATTGTGCCTTTTGGAATGTTTGTAAGGGTAAAGGCCTTGTTAGAATTGACAACTAGGGACAAATTCCACTATTGGACAACTCATTTGATGGAGATAATTGTTGCATTGAATTCCTCTTTTTGAGAGGACCAAAATTGATCTAAAGATCATCAAATATGGACTAGCTAAAATGTGTTTTTGAATTTATGCCCACATGTGTGCAAATTGTTAAGGTCGGTCACATCGTCCTGTAGGCTCAGGAAGCCCAATGGATGTGTCACTTCACGCTCAACTACTTGTATAAATATAAGTGACCTCTCACCTCATTTGGCATCATCATCGCTAACACATTCTTCTTTCCTTCTCTTGTTGGTTCGTACAACTATTGGGTATACCTTTTTCTCTCACATGTGTGGCAAGGAGGATGAATTTTAGACAAAATTATAGGGCTAGAAATTTCAGGTTTTCCTTCTGTTTGGCCAACGTTGACTTTGACTTTCTAGGCATATTTTGACTTCGATCTTTTGGGAGGATCTCTATCTCAGTAGGTTGCATTTATTGGCACAAAAATCAAAGCTTTTCGTTGACTTTGACTTTAATAGAGTTTAAGGAGGAATTTTGGGACTATTTTCAAGGCATCTTGACCAGCTGATTTGGCCGCATTTGACCAAGGTTGACCAAGCTCTTTTGTGCGCTGTTTGCTACTGCACCATTGACTGGTTAGCGCTAATTAGATTAATGCTGACTGAGAACAACATTGCAAATTTTGACAGGGCTGTTTTGGACATCTATTGGCAAGACAATTTTGACTTTTGTGCTCTCTCTTTCTCTGTTGAACATTTGATATAATAATAAGAAGAATTGATCAAAGGGTTTTCCCCATCCTGGGGTTTTTCCTTGGCATCTGCCAAATCTGGGGTCCTCTTGTCTTGGTGTATTTTCTGCATTTTATTATTTCATGTTCTATCTACAATTACTATTAATGTGATTGCTATTGAAAACTAAATTGGAAATTGTTATTGGGTTGCTAAAGGACATTGAAGTAATTGTGCTAAGCATAAAACATACCATTGTTAACTAAAATTAACATGGTATCAGAGCCCATGTGAAGACAAATTCCAAGCAAGAGAGAGAAAAGCAATCACAAAGAGAGGTCTGTTGAACAAGGACAAGCCTCAGGTGGCTTCTACATCTTACTTCAAGACTGACGATAAGCTCAAATACAAATCTGACTATCATGCATGGAAGATGACTTTGGAAGAGCATGATGCAATGGACTATGTGCAGGGAAAAATGGTAGAGCCTTGTTCAAATGCACATACTGCCACAAAGACAAGGTATAAGAAAGGTGAGGTCAAAGCGAAAGAAAATTATCGTAAATTCCATTCAAAAGCTTTTGACTGCTGATATTTTTGATTTGGGAACATCTAAGGAGATGTATGATAAGCTGGTTGGGATGTTCAAAGTGAACAATGCAAATCAAATCCTTTTTCTCAAGAACAAGTTGAAGGACATCAAGATGGATAAAGGGGAGTCTATCCAATCCTAATTCATGAGAATAACACAAATCAAGAATGATCTTCTATCTATTGGAGAAGTTATTGTTGACAAGGAGCTCACTCTCATTGTACTCGGAGGTCTTCCAAGATCATGGGATGTGTTTAACAACACCATTCTCAACAATGACAGGATACTTGGTTTCTATGAATTATTGGCTCGATGCACTCAAAAGGAGACAATGATGATGGAGAGAGAGAAACCCTCAAATGGAAATGAACCTATTGCTTTCTCCGCTCATGCAAAGAGGAAAAATAATGCTGGTCCAAGGAGACAGGGTCAAGGATTCAACAAGGGATTCAAAGAAGGAAGAAACCGAAGGTGCTACAATTGCAACAGGTTTGGCCACTATGTTAGAGAGTGTCCTCACAAGAAGAATCATCCAAGGAATGATGACGACGACAACAACAACAACAACAATTTCAAAGGCAATGGCAATCAAAGGAACAACAGTTTCAACAATAAAGGAAAGAGGAATGCTTTCGTTGCTTGAATGGAAATGGTCGACCTCCCAAAAGGACAAGAAATACCAGGTATGATGAAAGTAATGTTGTAGAAAAACAAAATGAGTTTTATCTTATTTCCACTCTATCTATTGCCTCTCCTCCAGATACTTTGGATCATTGGTTGATTTATAGTGGAGCCTCAAGGCACTTCACTGTGTACAAGGAGGCCCTCTCAAATTTTGTTGAAAAGAAGACTAATTTGGAGATCATACTTGGAGATAATGCCACCTACCCCATGAAAGGGATAGGTACTGTCACTCATCACTTGAATCAAGGTCAAACCATTCGTCTACAAGGAGTATTGTATTGCCCGATTTGAAGAAGAACTTGGTGTCCATTTATGCGATGGAAGATAACGGCTTCAAGTTAGCATTCATTGATGGAAAGGTACATATTTGGCAAAGAAACCCTAAAGATGCATTTACTATCAGATTTAGGGTTGATGGTCTTTATCAAGTTGGTGGAAGTCCTTTGGGAGCTTTGGCAAACGATACTTCACTTCAATCTGAGTTATGGCACCGAAGATTTGCCCACTTACATTACAAAGCCTTACGTGGGGTAAGGAAGATGGTCACAAGTATGCCCGAGTTCAAAATGAATCATGAAGGTATTTGTCAAGGATCTGCAACTAGTAAACTTACAAGGGGACCATTCCCTTATAGTGAAATCCAAACATCAAATATTCTTCAATTGATCCATTTTGACCTATTTGGTATATTGCCCATAACATCGTTGGGAGGATACTTATATTATGCAATCTTTGTGGATGACTTCTCGCACAAAACATGGATCTATTTCTTAAAGAAGAAGGATGAAGTGTTCAAATGGTTCCGTTCTTTTAAAGCCTTGGTGGAAAATAAAACAGGGAAGAAGATCAAAATACTGAGGACTGACAATGGGGCCGAATATGAATCAAATGAATTCAATGACTTTTGCAGAGACGCTGACATTAAGAGGGAGGCAACTGTCCCATACACTCTTGAGCAAAATGGAGTTTAGAGTTGCTGAAAGGAAGAATCGAACAATCATGGAAGCGACTTGGAGAAGACACACCAGAAGTTCAATTTCCTTGGCAAATCGATTTCCAGAGAGTAGCAGCAATTGTCGGAGAGCCAAAGATCGAAGTAGAGTCAGTGAGGGGCAAAGACAATGATCTAAAGGAAGTTTTCTAGATCCAGAGAGGCTGCAACAGGAGGCTGAGTTATTCCCAATGGAGCAGTGCAGAGGATTGCGTAGTTGCTTCAGAAGAGCAACTCGATTTAGTTGGAGGAAAATTCATTTTCAGTTCTAGAGGCCGGGCAAAGGTTCCAAAGTGCTGGAGAAGCGATTTCCTCAGCAGAGATAGGCAAAACGATTTCATCAGAGGAGATTTCGGGCTAGAGGTCATAGGGTTTGTACAGAGCCAATGCAGAGGTTCCAGGAGGATGAGTTTTTGAAGGGAAGTTGTGTCGGGGTTGCTTGTGGAAGAAGGGTAATTCCCTTAAAATAATTTTTCTCAGATTTACTTGCTGTTTGGATTGCTAGTTGGGCATCTATAGATTGTACTCAGAAATTCATTGCTGCTTAATAATAAAAACCCTCATCTATTGCACTGGTTTTCCCAATTTGGGTTTTTCCGAGGACATTTACCCAAAAATAACAATGTCATTTTTATGTGTGCTAGTATTTTCTCAGTTTCCAGTGCTATTATTTCCACAATTTTATTTGTGAAGGTTGCAGTGTGATTTATTTGATATTTGCTAAATTGTTAAATTGATTAATAATTAGAAAAATGATTTCCAGTTGCTGCAATAGGATTTCAGTTTTGAATTTTTCACAAAGATCAAAGGACACATGTATGCAGGTTGAAGAAAGCCCTCTATGGGTTGAAGCAAGCCCCTAGGGCCTGGTACGAGAGGATTGACAGTTACCTTGTGAAGCTGGGATTTACGAGGAGCTATGCTAATCCAAACCTATACTTCAAGGTTGAAAAGGACATGCCTCTCATTTTGGTCCTTTATGTTGATGATCTTTGGTGCGGGCCCTCTCATTTATCAATGCAAGAGGAAGTTGACTTCTGAGTTTGAGATGAAGGACCTAGGACTAATGCACTACTTCCTAGGGCTAGAGGTCTGGAAAAATCCAGGTGAGATTTTCCTTTCTCAAGGAAAATACATTGTGAAGCTACTAGAGAGATGTGGGATGATGGGATTGCAAGTCTGTGTCTACTCCGATGGAACTCAACTTCAAGAAGCTATGTGGAAGTGCTGTTGGGCTCGAATTGGCAAACCCTTCCGAGTATCGACAACTTGTGGGGGCCCTGATGTTCTTGGTAAAATTCTGTCCAGACATATGCTTTGCTGTGAACACGTTGAGTCAATTTATGGTTGAGCCTCATCACATACATTGGATTGTTGCTAAGAACCTCTTGAGATATCTCCGTGGCACAATAAACTATGGACTAAGATACACTGCTAGGAATTTGAGGCTACATGGATATATTGATGCTGACTGGCTTGGCAGTGTGGTGGATCGAAAGAGCACGTCAAGATGTTGCTTCTCATTGGGGTCTGCTTCGATTTCTTGAATGAGCAAGTAGCATAAATCAGTTGCTCTCGCTAGTATGGCCTGTTGTGAAGCTATTTGGTTGAGGAAGCTCTTTAGTGAGCTATTTGAGCACGTGTTGGATACCACCATGATCTATTTTGTCAACGAAAGTGGGATTCTCCTTTTAGAGAATCTTGTGTTCCACGACCGCTCCAAACACATTGATATCGGGTACCATTACACCGGGGAGCAATAAGGCTCCAACACATTGTGACTAATGAGCAGGTTGTAGACATCCTCGCAAAGCCCTTGGGGAAGGTCAAATTCTTAGCCTTTCGAGAGAGACTTGGAGTCATGGAAGGACCCTCCATGAGGGTCCCGCTTGAGTTGGACACTGAGCTTTGAGAGCTCTTGGGGGCTTGGGGTACTTCTTGGAGCTATGAGAGACCATAGGGTGAGTTGTTCACCTTCCCCTATAGGTACGCTATGTATAGGGTGAGTGGTTCACCTTCCCCTACGATTGATGATATATGGATAGGATGAGTGGTTTACCTTCTCTCGTGGCATATGAATAGGATGAGTGGTTCACCTTCTCGTATGGATGCCCCATCATACATCCTACCCATGTAGTCTGGGACTCATGGAAAGTACTTCTCATCTGGGCAATGAGTTGGGAAAAATGGATAGGGACCATAGCACTACAGATGGACGCATCATGTACTGCCGTACTCCCTATGTCTAGGATGCATGGTGTTCAACAACTTGATCATTCAGGATCAAATCTGATTGGGGTTCTACCTCTGGACTGACTTTTGTCAGTGGAGAGTGGCAAGGTCTTGTGACTCACTCAATCAATTCTTCTTCATTATTGCATCATTGTTCAATAGAGTTGAGATGAGATGCAGATATGGTACATGATGACGAGATGGCATGATGATCGATGATGATAGATGGTTTGGTAGGTGGAATTCTCCCTAGTTGAGAGAGAGTGTTAAAATTGGCAACTAGGGCCAAATTCCACTATTGGACAACTCATTTGATGGAGATAATTATTGCATTGAATTCCTCTTTTCGAGAGGACCAAAATGATTTAAAGATCATCAAATTTGGACAAGCAGAAATGTGTTTTTGAATTTATGCCCACACATGTGCAAATTGTCAAGGTTGACCACATTATCATGTAGGCTTAGGAAGCCCAATGGATGTGTCACTTCACCCTCAACAACGTGTATAAATATAAGTGACCTCTCACCTCATTTGGCATCATCATCACTTACACATTTTCTCTCCTTCTCTCATTGGTTCTTACAAATATTGGGCATACCTTTTTCTCTCACACGTGTGCCAAGGAGGACAAATCTAAGACAGAATTACAGGGCCAAAAATTTTAGATTTTCCTGCAGTTTGACCGACGTTGATTTTGACTTTCCAGGCAGATTTTGATTTAGATCTTTTGGGAGGATCTCTGTCTCAGCAAGTCGCATTTATTGGCACAAAAACCGAGGCTTTTTGTTGACTTCAAAGCTGCAACTAGGGTTTCTGCGTCGTATTTGACTTTGACTTTGACTGAGTTTAAGGAGGAATTTTGGGACTGTTTTCAAGGCATCTTGACCAGCTGATCTGGTCGCATTTGATCGAGCAATGTTTCTTCTTCTGTCATCATATGTTTGAATGTATTGTACCTTCCATTTCCATTTCCATGTCTTATGTGATTGATTTCTAAGTTTGATAATTCATTGATTCAATGCTCTGTTTTGGAGAAGCTTTCACATTTATGTTCATTTCTTCTGATATAAATGAATTCATGATGTTCATGCTCTTTTTTTTTTTTGGTAAGTTAGGCTATTCTATTAATTCGAAAACATAGAAGTTACTTATGCTATAGGATGGGTTGGCAAGTTGCGCTTAGCCAATCCCAGCCTTTGTTACACGGTTTCTAGGCTGCCTTGAGGGAGGAAACCAGCCTGAACAAAACTTAAAACAAAAAATTACATTATGCGCATTAGCGTTGACATATCTAAGTAGCACAAAGTAAACGATGGCAAGCTTGGCAAAACTTGGTAGAATTGTGCAACTGTGTAGGCTTCACTTTTCGTCTTCATCATCACTGTCGGGGACCTTCTCCTCAATGGGGCAAGCAGGAGCTTGCGTTGCAGCTTCTATCGCGTCTGCCACTGTATGCTTGGGATTGTGGACCGGTGCGCAAAGGATGGGGGAGTTTGGATCTACGCCGTCAGGGACACGCGTTCAGATGTCATCAGAATCCATCACCCAAACGTCTGAATCCTCATCTTCCTCCTCCTGAACCGGCAGAGGGTTAGTTTTGCGGTGTTGGAGGTGCGTCTGGGGAGAGATGCTGGACTTCCGCGGACCGCGTCTTCCTCTCTGTGCAGCTTGCTCAGGAGCTTCTGCATTTTGCTCGGGATCGGGATTCTGAAGTGCAAAAGTGTTGGAAGAGGAACCTTCCATGGACTCTAGACGATTGTCCTCGCCACAGTGATATCGGCCAGGGAGAACCCCTCTCTGTCCTCCTCGGATAGTTCTCTGGCGAAGTCTGGGAGCCATTGCATGCAGAGGCGGGGTTTGGGGGGGGGACGGTTCAGGGAGGGGTACACAAAAGGGTAAGCGATGCTGGGGCTCAGGGGGAAGGAATAGCTGGGGGGTAGGTGCGTAGGAAGGGGTGCAATGGCCCAAAGGATACTGCGCAGCGCGACGCTGAGAATAGAGCTTCGCAGCCTTCTGAAGTTAGGGAGAAGCTAGAGCAGAGTTAAAAGAGGCAAAAGGCAGAGAAAATAGACTATGTATTGAAAGGGGCTGAGAGCTCGTCTTTTTAAAGGGGCTAGGGTGTGTGCGAGGAGGATAGCAATGAGTAGGCTTCGCACGCATTTGCATGCTATGATTGATCACCTGAGCAGGCTAGAGGGAAAGGGGATGGCTGCAATGCGGGTTAATCATGGTGATCATTTATGGTGATAGATGCGAGGTGATGCTCTGAACATGGTGACGCAGTTCCCGTCCTCTCATCATCATTTTTGATTCTGTAAGTCCCGTGCGAGTTGCTAACGGTATGAGGATCTGCAGCAGGTGAGGCTCTGCGCAGAGGATCTCTGCCTCCTGGAGAGTGTGGGATGTGATTGTCAAGCGTGTCAGTTCTGTCACCCGCATCCGAGGGGAGCAGATCCTTCTGAATGAGAGTGAGGCAATCCTGTCTTAGTGATTCCCCCTCAACCTGTGTTAGGGTGGAGTGATGCAGCTCACAATTGCTTTCCACCCCTTTGTTTGCCAAGAGATTCGCAACAAAGTTGGCTTTCTTGCAAACGTGACCAAAAGTGATGGCTCAGTGGTTGTGAATCAACAGTTCCAACACCTTGAGCTTATGGGAAAGTCTCTAACTGTTGGAAACTTTTGTGGAAGCTGCGCCTTGGAGGATTTTTGTGGCAACCATAGTTATGATTTGCGAGTCTCCCTCCATTTCCAGAGGGAAGTAATGAAACTCGATAGCAATTGAATACCCTGTATAAGCCCCTCCAACTCCGCCGAGTTATCGCTGTCCCAACCTATGTTCCCGTAGTAAATCCGAAGAGGGTCTCCTTGAGCGTTCCTGATTATGCCTTTGAAACCTGCATTTCCATGGTTGCCTTTGGACGCTCCATCGAAATTGCATTTGAAGAAGCCATTAGAGGGGGGGACCATTTTTCTGGAGCAGGGGTTCTACTTACACTTCTAGGATTGATGTCCATAGGGGTGTTTAGACTCATTTGCCAATTGTTCCATATGTGGAATTCTGCTGCAGAAGTGGGGGTTCCTCCTGACTCCAGGCATCTAAGGCCATTGTTTCAGAGAGGTTGCTGTGGATCCTGTCCCAGAGCTGATCAAAAGTGGATGCTTTCTCTTTGAAGATGCGACTGTTTCGTTCCTTCCAGATGTTCCAAATGAGGATGCCTGGAATGATCTGCCAAAGTCTATTCAGAAGAGTGCTGGTGTATGGGTTGTCTTGCCAGTTGCTGATGGTGTTAATGATGTTGCCCCTTGCGCGGTTGGAGCGTTGGCATAAGGCTGCAATTCTGTCCCACAAGAAATTGGCAGTTGGGCATTGGTCCAACAGGTGGTCGATGGTTTCCAAGTTATACTGACATAAAGGGCATATGGAGGGTCCTACAAACCCCCTCTTCAAAATATTTTCCCATGTGAGGATGCGTCGTTTACTGAGCAACCACAGGAAGGTAGCTATTTTAGGCCACAGATTGGCCTTCCATATCTTTTTCCAGATGAGATCTGCTGGTTCGGGGTTTTGCTGATGAAGAATGTTGTAAGCTTCCTTGGTTGAGTAGTTACCACTGGGCAGATGCCCCCAGCGAAGGATGTCAGGTCCTGCTTTTGCTCTGATTTTTCTTTTTGTACTGAGCTCCTCCCAGATTTCTGTGTGGATTTCATTGTTCCAGTTGTCTTGCCATCTGCTCGTGTGTAGCCATTGCCTGTAACCTTGGGAGGTGTCGTCTATCCAGAAATCTTGAGCCTTTTGTCTTTGCCTTCCTTGGAGAGCCGCACTCCATAGAGGTCTAGGAAAGATGGAGGAAAGGCTTGGCATTTGTTGCCAGGAGTCCTTCCCATAATCTGGCTTGGTTACCACTTAGCAGCTACCAGAAGCTATGATTTTGTATCATTCTTTTTTGGTTGCTTGTTGCTTTCCAAATTTGGGATCTAGCCAGATCTAGGTTATGCCTTATGAGATCCTCCTTTGGCCAGTAGTGTGCATACTTGGCTGCCCAAAGGTTGGCCCATGGAGTATTAGGGTTGGAGACACATTTCCACCAGATGCTGGCTCCCATTATGGTATTGCTGTGCTCAGGGTCACGCAATGCAAGTCCTCCCTAACTTTTAAGGGTGCAAACATCCTTCCAATTGACTAAGGCCCATTTGTGTTTTTCTTTAGTGCCTCCCCATAGAAAGGATCGTTGCAAGTTGCGCATGGCCTTGAGGACCCATTTGGGAGCTTCAAGGACAGAGAAGAGATATATAGGGAGGGATTGCAAAATAGATTTAATGAGGACTAGGCGGCTAGCAATGTTGAGGGTGCGATGGGTCCAGTTGGATAACCAAGTTTCCATTTTGTCCAGCAGTGCTCTCCAGGAGGAGTGATTGATGGCCGAGTCCATCAGCGGAGCTCCTAGGTATTTGGAAGGCAAAGAAGCAATGGAGATTCCAAGGATGCGGGCGATAGTGCGCTGGGTTAGATGGGAGTTGTGAAAGAAGAAAATCTGCGATTTGTCAGGGTTAACCTTTGTGGCAGAGGCCTCAAAGAAGGATTCGAGAACAGATTTGAGGGTGCGGGCTTCCTAGACCGAGGGGTAGCCCATAATCATATTGTCATCCACAAATTGCTGGTGAGAGGAGGGAGGTAGATTGTGGAGGGGTAAACCAAGTAGGGCGCCTGTCTGGACGGAGCTTTTGAGAAGGCGATTCAATCCTTCTGCTAAGGGAGAGAGAGGGTCCCCTTGTCTTATGCCTCTCGAGGGGTTGAAGGTAGCAGAGGGGATGCCATTGACCAAATTGGAGAGAAAGGGGGAGGTGATGAGACTCATGATCCATCGAACCTAGGTATGGCTGAATCCAAAGGCTAAAAGAACTTTTTTGATGTAATCCCAGCTGAGTTTATCAAAAGCTTTTGATAGGTCAATTTTAAGAAGCATGCCCAGTTTTTGGTAGTTTTGAGGGATTGAATGACTTCATGGGTTAAAATGATGCCATCTAGAATTTGCCTGCCTTCCACATAACCTGTTTGCTCTGGGGAGATGATGAGGGGAAGGAGCTTCTTCAACCTGTTAGCTATAACTTTGGAGATAATTTTATAAATGACATTGCAGAGAGCTATAGGTCTGTATTTTCTTGGCTAGGCTGCGTTGTCTTCTTTTGGTACCAAAGTGATGAAGGTGGCATTTAGCGCAGGTAGAAGCCAATGGGTGGAGCACGATTCCTCCACTACATCCCATACTTCGTTTTGGATGGTTTCCCAGAAGAAATGGAAGAAGTTGGTGGTAAATCCATCGGGACCTGGAGCTTTTTCTGCCTTCAGCTGGAAGACTACCTGTTCCACCTCAGACAGAGTGGTAGCTGCGAGCAACATCCTGTTATGTTCATCCGTTATCAGCTTGGGGATGTGTTGAGTGATTTCCCCAATGGCCTCATACCTCTGGTGGTTGGGTTCCTGAAGGATGTCCCTGAAATGATTGCGCAGCTCCTCAGTGATGGCCTCTTGCATTTACAGCCTTTCCCCCGTTTGGTTCTTAAGGGTTGTAATTCTGTTGTGCATTTAGCACAGGTAGAAGCCAATGGGTGGAGCGTTTTTCCTCCACTACATCCCAGACTTTGTTTTGGATGGTTTCCCAGAAGAAATGGAAGAAGTTGGTGGTAAATCCATTGGCACCTGGAGCTTTTTCTGCCTTCAGTTGGAAGACTACCTTTTCCACTTCAGACAGAGTGGTAGCTGTGAGCAACATCCTGTTATGTTCATCCGTTATCAGCTTGGGGATGTGTTGAGTGATTTCCCCAATGGCCTCATAACTCTGGTGGTTGGGTTCCTGAAGGATGTCCCTGAAATGATTGCGCAGCTCCTTAGTGATGGCCTCTTGCGTTTCCAGCCTTTCCCCCGTGTGGTTCTTGAGGGCTGTAATTCTGTTGTGCATCCTGTGCTGAATGGTGGAACGATGGAAGAATTTGGTGTTTCTTTCTCCCTCTTTGAGCTAGTTGATTCTTGATTTTTGCCTCCAAAGGGCTTCTTCTTGGTTTCATCTTTCTTCCAGCTGAATAGTTAAGGTTTTCTCCTGATGTTCTGACTCAGCTGAGCGCCCCTCCTGGATAATATTTTGTTGCAGTTTCTTCGTTTTTTCCTTCAGTTCTTTCTGTTCTGTGAATATGTTGCCAAAGGTTGTTTTGTTCCAGATTTTCAGTTGGCCTTTGAGTAATTTCAGTTTTGTTTGGAACTGGAGCATTTTAGTACCTTGAGGAGGTGCCAAGGAGGACCACCATTTGGAAACCGTTTCCTTGAACCCCGGGTGCCGAAACCAACAGTGTTTGAAGCAAAAGGGTTTAGGAGCATGCTTACCTGGTTGTGATCATTGAAGTTGTTGTATTGGCCAGTGTTCAGATCCTGCTGCCAGGATGATGGTGGCATCTATGTCACCTTTGAGCCATATGAGATCTTTTGTAATGAGGAATCTATCCAATCTTGAGGCTATCTGATGGGCACCGCTTCTTTTGTTGTTCCATGTGAAGATTCCATTGGAGATGTGTAGATCTATGAGGTTATTACCCTGGATGAATTTCTTGAATCCATTACTATTCAATTCCAGATGCATCCTTCTGCCTTTCTTTTCCTGAAGATTGGTTATCATGTTGAAGTATCCTCCCAAGAGCCAGAGAGGGAGGGATCACTGTTTGTTGATTTCCGCTAGGTTGTCCAAGAGCGCCAATTTTTGTTGGGCGTTTTGTGGAGAGTAGATGCTTGTGAGCAGATCATGGATGTCCGTGCCAATCAGGTGAAAGTTGGCCTGGATGAAGTGTCTGTTAGCATGAAGGTTCTCTAAGGAGATGATTTGGGGGTTCCAGATGATTGCCAGTCCTCCAGACGCCCCGTTTGCATCAACAACGATTGTATTGCTGCCTTTCCAATTTTTTTTGAAGATGGTATCCAAAGTAGTGCTGGAACATTTGGTTTCTTGCATGTAGAATATTGTCGGACGTTTCTCAATAATCCTTTTTCTTTATGATCTTGTGCTTCGTGGGGTTGTTGAGCCCTCTTATATTCGAGGAGATGAGCTTCATGGGATATGATTGGAGGTGAGGGCATAGAATCTAGTTAGCTTGGGGAATCGCCCAAAATCCATCATTTATTTCCCAATTTCTATGGTTATTTGCAGGGTTGTTTTCCTACCCCTTTTGCGGGACTCTTTCGTGAAGTATTTGGTGTTAATGAGAGTGCTCCCCTGGATACCCAGGGAGGGGAGCTGCTGAGCTCCGACGAGGATTTCCCCCATTTTTTGGATTTGTTTCTCCAGGATAGATTTGTAGTCCTTCTTGTTGCAGGCTTCCTCTAATCCTATGATATCCAGGCCTTCCAGATCTATGCTTTCTGGTTCTTCCTCCATCACTTCTGGGATCGATTCCACGATCTGTTCTTTGCCCTTTAGCATATTGTTTTCCCCCGCGCTGTTTGTAGTTGGTGGTTTCAAGAAGGTCTTAAGGGGGACCTTGTCCTGGTGAGCCTTTGAGGATTGGGCCTGCTCCATGGAGGCATGCCTGGCTTCAGTGACTGGTTCGAGTTCGTTTTCATTTAGTTGGTTTAGGGTTGCGAAGCTGTTGCTGCTCGTGGGTCCTTTTTTATTCTGCTGAGGGGTAGCTCTCCTATTGTGTCTTTTTTTGCTTGCTACCTTCGTGAATCCTTCTGCCTCCTGTTTGTTGGATTCCTTTTCAGCTATAGCTTTCTTATTTAGAGGACAATCTCTGAAGAGATGCCCATGTTGGTGGCACTTTCTGAATCTAAAAGGAATGTGCTCATAATGTATAGTTTGTGTCCATTCAAAATCTTCATGCATCAGACTTACCTTGCCAGGTAGCGATTCGGCTAGGTTCATGTAGACACATATGCTGGCATAGGCTGCGTAGCAGTTGATCTTGGTCTCCTCTGCGGTCTTAACGGACTCTCCTAGGGCATTGCTAATGTCTTTGAGGGTCAGCTCATCCCAATAGTCTTGGGGAAGAGAGTAGAGCCGGATCCAGACCAGTGCCCAAGTGAGATTCATGCTCGTTTTGAAGCCCTATCAATCTACCACATTCCCCAATATACCTTTAAAGTGATAAAGTGTATGCCTACCTTGCCCCATTTCATCTCTGCAAATCTGATTCTCAGAGCCTTGACCTAGTTTTTCCGAGACCTAATTCACCATCCATCACAAACCTTCAAAATAAAAGCAAACCCTAATCTACATGCCTAGCCTAATATCTTTCATGATCCAGTCAAATTGGCTTTGACCTCATTGAGAGAGCCCTCTCATCCTATTAGGGGCCAGGGCTAGCTACTAGGTCAAAGTGGTTTGTGGTTACCTTTACTGGTCTCCTTCTCAATGTTCAGAGAACTGGTGGAGTGCTAATAGGACCCAAACAAGGTCAAGGGTTTGGGGTGAAACTTCAAACAAAAGGTCTTGACCAAGTAAGTGGAAAGAAAAGGATGAAAGAGATTAGACTTGACTTGAAGTTTCAATGCAGTGACCCTTGATGAAGCTACTAACTAGTTAACCCTAGGATCAAGAATGAAGTTGGAGCTAGGGCCCGAATAATTCCAAATCTAGTGACAAGAATCTGCTCAAAATTTGTGGAGGCTTAGAGGACACCCCAACGCAATTATGGACCGACTCGCTCACCATATGGATGGCTACAATACATTTCGTGTGATGCCCTAGGAGACATTACGGTTAGGGCTTATAAAAGGAGAGACGGAGGTGAAAAAGATTTTCATTTAGGTGATAACCAAGGATTAGACCAGTACCCAATCTATCAGGAGAATGGAGTTAATGAGATTTCAATGTTTAGAATTTCTCTTACTCAATCAAGGAGTTCCCCAACAACTTCGCATAGCCCTCAAAGCAACAACTAGGTCACTAGGAAAATTTATACTTCTTGATGTTGCAATTGATGAATTATCAAGGCAATTATGAAGATCATATACCCCTAGGAACATCCATTCGCTATACCAAGCATGTAACATATGAAATACCCTCGCAAAATCAAGATTCAACAAATTCACATTTCCATTACGACAACAACTTAAACTTCATGAGCAAAAATTTCATACATTATACATGTGACATGAATAAAGAGATAGATCATGAAAAAGGCACTTACAAGTATAGCGAATATATCCAATCATCAAGAGAGACAAAAATTCGAAGCTCCAAGACCAAGACAAGATTTCCAAACATCAAAATGCATCAAAGATATCCAATTCGTCCTCAAATAGCGATAGCAAAATTCTCAAGAAGAGATTAAGAGCCAAATCCAAGTGATGATGAGAAGAGAATGAGCCTCTCATTAATTTATATCATCCTCTAAGGGTTCGATCTGCCTAATTAGGCCTAATGATGCGCCAACTAATAAAATAATTTGCAAAAATAACATTTCTTGGTGACAAGCCCACTAAGATAGCTCCATAATACAACAACAAGCCTCTTAAGAGGGAAAAATGATAGATACAATAGGTTGAAGGGCCATTGAAAAGGCCTAGTGGAGTCCAATATGTGCCAAAGTGAATGTATGGGCTCCAAACATAGTGATAAAGGGGGTGGCCCCTTGATATCCAAGCAAATGCCTAGTGGTGCCCCCAAGTGGATGTGGGGGCACAAAACATCCTCATGGGTCTCCAAATGGATTGAAGATGCTTGTATCCCATCTGTAAGTGCTAGAAGAATGATGCAAGCCCTCCCTTTGTCTCCCATGGTGAGACACATCCTCATCTAGGCCTTGGATCAACTACCAAACTAATAAACTAGATTCAATGAAAACCCTCTATGTGTCCCGAATTAGGCGAATTAAACACGATTTGGTGGGACACATGTTTGGTTCTGTCCGGGGAACGAGTCCATTGTGTCTCGATTCTGGGACACGTGTTCCCTTGATTTGCGTGCCGTGTGGCCCATAAAGGTCGGTTCTGAGTCATTTCTCCCTCACTTTTCTCTGTCTCTCTTGCTGTGGGTGTGTGGGAGTGAATAACAAAGGGTTTGGGAACATTTTGGAGACGATTCAAGCAACATGTAAGTGCATTTTGGAGGCGATTCAAGCAACAGGTAAGATGTGGGATGTCTTTCTTGATGATATGGGTTTGGACAACAATGTTGAATTGGCATTGGCCAACTTGGATCTTAATGAGCCAGTGCTAGAGCTCGTCACTTTTGATGATGGTGATATTGTTGAGGGGTCATCCTCCACACCAGTAGATGTAGAGATGACATTGGATACAGAGTAGGAGGATGCAGCAGAGGAGAGCAGTGGTGACCATGATGATGACAATGACGCTGATTTTGATGATGATGATTGATGACTCATGAGTCATGAGCTACCTACTGCCTTGAGGCATGTAGTTGTTTTGTATTTGCTGTTTACATTTTCCATTGGCATTGCTAATACCTATGTAACACATTTTGATTTTGATGACTTAATGAGAAAATTGCAGTTTCTTGTCTTTCTCCTATTGGATCATTGATGAATTTGTCACAATTTTAATATGTATGCATAATGTTACTTTGTAAAACTTACATCTAGACCTATGTTTGAATTTGTATCATGAATGAGAATATGTAAGAAATATCTGATTTTTGATATATATATATATATATATATAACGTGTCCTGTTTCGGGGGGTCAACGTGCCTGTGTCTGACACTCGAATCATCGTGTCCTACGTGTCATGTGTCCCCGTGTTAAGTGACTTAGTTGTCAAAGTGTGTGGTGCAAGAGTGTAGCTGGTTGAGCAAGGTGGTCTAGGTGCATCATCATTGTTAAATAAATGGAACACGAGCAAGCAATGAGTGGAACTGAAGGATCCCATGATGTTGTAATTTGCTCTCTGCTATAGTGGAGGCCCATGGCTCTCAACGCTCACCCTACAAATGCTAATATGACCCTCCGGAGCGCTTGGATCCCATATTGTGAGACCAAACCCCAGATGAAGACCCACCTACAATCTTGTATAAGATCCAATACATCTTCTCACCTTCTAGTACAACAAATCATTAGTGAAATTGAGTAAATGAGCTTACAAATCATGGAACCAAGTGGTCCCTTCATAGTGGCATGCCCTTCCATAATGGGCTTTAGAATGTACAAGGGTCTCCAAGTTCAAGAAGAAGGTTAACCAAGGACCCTATTAGGTGGTTTCAACCTCTAAGGGAGTGACAGGTTCATTGTCCATCCCTTAAGTGGCAGTCGTCATGTGATATAGTGATAGAACATAATGGGGGCATCAAGGGAAGGATCCAAGCCACATGCCATAATACAAGAGTAGCCATGATAAGGGAAGCTTACACTTGGGTATATAGATGTAGGAGGGAGCAACCATGGTACATGAGCTACCTCGACCCTTGTTTTTCCACCCTTCATATGCCTTTTGCCTTTTATTGATTTTATTTTATAACTGCTCAAGACTCCAGGGAATGAGAGCATGATGTGCGTGATATAACAATGAATACTGTTGGAAATATTGTCATTGATGGCAAAGGAGCACAAAGGAGCAGCACCAGAACTATCATTAATGCAAAGGAGTAGAGAAGCAACAACAATAAGGCAAATAAGCAGATCAGACAATAATGCTGTAAGAAAACATAAAAGAGAGGCAAGGAGCATCATTAGACCATCAACAAAGGCACCAAAGGAGCAAAGGCAACAAAAAGGCAAAGGCAGTAGAGGCAGTTAAGACGCAAAGGCAACAACAGAAGTTAAGGTAGAAAAGGGGTAGAGGCAACAAAACAACAAAGGCAGAATCGTGAACGTGCAACAAGCGTGATAATCCCAAGCCGGAGTGAATAACAAACAGATGAATAAAGCTCAGGAAGGATAGCGGAGATGCAGAGTAGCGGTGGTCGTAGAAAACAGAGAAATCAACTAAGGCAGATCAACGGTGACAATCACATCGCAACCGTGAAGATATCGCACAGTGTAGGGTATAGTGTTTACGGTTAAGACTTCGCAAGTTAAGTTATTTAACTTGTGATGCGAAGTGGATCGGCAAGGAGACAAGCGTGGACCGTCGAATCCAACGAAGACCAACGACAGAGATCGAAAGCGCAAATCGCAAAGTTTAGCGTTTAAGTGTTAAGGCCATTGCAGGGTAAGTTATTTTGTGTGCGATGCAAAGTGGAGAAGGGACATGTGTTGGCACGACGCAATATCGCAGATTGCACGAAATAGAGGTTAGCCACTAAGTTAAATTGTAAAGTGAGCGAAGTGCAATCGCCTGTGATTGGTGGAAAGTGTTGTGGGACCCTCCAGTAAAGAAGTTCCGCCTCTTGTTTGCGAAGAAGGGCAAGCTGTGAGGACCGTTAGATCGTGTAGCAGATCAACGACGGATGACGAATCGCAAGTTCGCACATCGCAAATGTTAGCAGATAGCGCTAAGGTTTCATAAGGTATGTTAATTTGTTTGCAATGCGATAAGGTTAGAAAGTTGCGATGCAGTGAAAGGGAGGAGCCACATGTTGGCACTGCACATTAGCGCACATCGCAGATTTTATGTTTTGTACTTAAAGTTCGCATGGTAAGTTATGTTGGATGCAATGCGATGCTATCACATATCGCACAAGATAGGAGATACGTTTATTTCTAAACGTTAAAAGTTGCGGGCAAGCGAAGTGCGATGTATTGTGATTGGTCGAGTATTGTGGGACCCGAAAACCCCTGTTCCGCGTAAATGTAAGGGATGTCCATTATGTGCGTTCTGTTATAAAGTATGCGCTATTTGATTGATAAACGTATGTATGTTAATAAAACTTGAAAATTGTAATCTGCTGCGTTAAAAGGGAGTTTATGTGGGCCATAACCCACAGGTCATAGTATTGTTTAAAATTGCAGTTTCGTGCTGCATCTAGTGGGTAATTGTGGGGTTAGTTCGGCTAACCCTGCATATTTTGATATTTGCGGCCTTATGGAGACTCGGGTAAGTAATTCGACACAGAGCAAAGGAGCAGAGAAGAACATAGAACGCTGCAAGTAAGATATGCAATAGGCATAGGTGGTGTAAAACATAAAGGCATGGGTCAAGTTGGGCTAAGACAGTAATGTTGTAGCACAGTTGGAAATGTAACTGCAGAAACATAAAAGACAAAGGGACAATAAGCAGAAGAGGACAAACACACAGAAAAACTAAGAAGCTGAAAGGACTGAATTGAAATATTATTGTAATTGTAAATGTAAATTCATTGATTATTTTATATTGTTTGTGATGCAAAGGCAAGTCTCTGTAGGCATAGGAAAAACTCCATGAGTACTGTAATGACTACTTCTGACATAATATCCTGAATTGAAGAATGAGGAATCAAATGGGTGGAAGGCTGAGAGTCAGGCCTGTTCCCTCCATTTTCCCTGTAGAATGCAAATAGTGATGAAGTTATCTATATAAAACAGGCAATATCAGTATGCAGAAGGTTACGAAACCAGAGGAAGAGAGAGAGAGAGGGTGCAGCAGATTTGAAGAGTGCGGAAGAGGTTAGAAAGCTGCAAAATTGAAAAGAGCAGAAGAATGTAAGAGAGCTGCAGATGATTGGACAATGGAAGAATAAGAGAGAGCTAATATGAAGTAAAGGCTAAAGAGGCATCAGTGGAGAAAGAGTATAACAGAGTTGATATCCAGGTAAGTCAGCATTTTAGTTTCATGTTGAGTGAGGGGATTGTAGTCTCCTTTCAAGTAGAAGCTTGATAAATTTCCAGTTGTAGTTGGTTGAGGTAGGAGCCTCTCGTGGGTTGTAGCCTGCAGAAAAATACATGGGTGTTGGTGCTTCCGTTTCAAGTTGTAGCTTGATAGATGTCCAATTGGAGCTGGTTGAGGTAGGAGCCTCCTATGGGTTGTAGCCTGCAACAAATATATAGGAGTTGGAGCTTCCTTGCAAGTTGTAGCTTGCAAAATTTGAGGTAGTAGCCTCCTGTAGGTTGGAGCCTAAAGAAAATCAGTGGTGAGAGGGAGTTGGAGCTTGCCTTCGCATCACAACAATAATAAGATGTGCTTTTCTCCCTTAAGGGTTTCCACTTATATCTTCTGTCTATATGCTTGATGATTATGTGTTGATGTGATGTTTTAATCTGCTTAATTACTTGCTCTACACATTAAGTTTGTTGATTAATTATGTATTAAGCTGCTTATGAACTGAAGGTGTAATTGAGTTGAATGAAAAGAGTTTTAAATGTCCATGAATGTACTAAACTGATTTACCCCCCCCTCTCAATTTAGCTAAGAGTTCATTAAATACCTCCTTAAGGTTAGGTAGTTCATCGCCCACTAGGGGTTGGGACAATCATGGCTTCCCTAGTGGTGTAGGGGGCTCATATAGGGGCCATAGGAACCAAGGTGATGGCCATGATGACGAGGGTAGAGCTCATGATGGCTTTTGCCCTTGTGCTAAATTTGTATTCCCCGACCATCTTTTGCATTTTATGGTACTTTTCCTATTGAGAGTGGCAAAATTATGCTTTTAACTTTCGTTTCAGCTGCATCAACTTCCGGGGCATCGTTCCAGGCCTGACCCAAAGTGTGGACAATGAGAGTGGGAGGCTAACTCCTTGTGGACCTAATGGACAAATGTGGACTCGAATGTGAAATATGTGAAAAGGGGTTCTATGAGCAGAGGGGAGAGATGTATGTGGTGTCAGGAAGTGGGACCACACAATCAAAATCGGGATTTCCCATGTAGTGGCACTCCTAAAGCTAGTAGCCAATAAAGGAGAACCCACGGGACTAGGATACAAGGTTAACCACCAAATTGGACAAGGGGATAAGAGTAAAAACCAAGCCTATTCTTTCCGCCAAATCCCCTATTAATCCATGTCCAAGAGTGTTTATGATGAGTAAGCAAAAACACCCAACTACATAATGAAAAGCCATACCTTCGGAGTTGGAAGCCCCACCTTCAAACTTACGATCATAATAGATGGGCGAGGAATCATAATGGCTGGATCAGGTGGCGGAGATGGTGGCACATCAAGCTATTTGGTGGTTGTGAGGGGCTGCTGGCTGCCAATTGAGGACCATCTAGGAGAACAAATTCTCCTATGGGTGTCACCCACAGGTGGTGGGTAACATTACCAACAAGCTTAGTAATAGGAAATAGGGTCTATATCGTCCCTTACCAACGCCCACTTGTCCTTGGGAGAGCGTTTACATGCACTTTGTGGAAGGTTTACCAACAATTAGGAAGGGATATGACTACTTGTTCGTGGTAGTTGAGAGGTTGAGCAAGATGTGTTTTTAAATGCCTTGTAAAAAGATCATTTGCGCGGAAGAAGTAGCAAACTTGTTCTTTGCACAGGTCTAGGTGCATTAAGGGGTACCGAGGAGCATCATTTCAGACAGGGACACAAGATTTCTCAGTGGACTACATCGTTGAGCTTAAAGAGGTCTATAACATTCCATCCACAAACATATGGGAAAACAAAAGTAGTCAACAAGACTTTGGGGTAGCTTTTGAGGGGTTACAAACAGAAGCATCCGAAGACCTGGGATGAAATATATATATA
Source organism: Pinus albicaulis (assembly GCA_034641835.2). NCBI lineage: Eukaryota > Viridiplantae > Streptophyta > Pinopsida > Pinales > Pinaceae > Pinus > Pinus albicaulis. Next base: position 568,932,071 of record CM076571.1, read on the forward strand.
TATATATATATATATATATATATATATATAGAGAGAGAGAGAGAGAGAGAGAGAGAGAGAGAGAGCCCTCATATAACAAAGCAATCCACACTTCTACTAGTAAGTCCCCATTTGAAACTTATTTTGGATGTTTGCCACCTTCCCCTTTGGATATTGCATATGGGCAATAACGAGGAGTGAGGGAGGGAGGATCTTACAGGGAATCTTTTAAGACCAGAAAAAATTGTTGAGATGTTCAGGCAAATCCATATATAGGTACATGAAACATTGTAGAAGTCATAAGAAAAATATAAGGCCAGGAATAATTAGCATAAAATAGAGAAGTTCTTCAAGGTGGGAGACAAAGTATGGTTACAGTTGAACAAGGAGCGACTATAGGGTCCTGGTAAGAAAATCAAGTCTCTGCAATATGGTCCCTTTGAGATACTCAGTCTACCCCATACATTTGCATTAACTCGGTGGTAAAAGCAGAGAATTTGAAACTCTATGAACCTTCCATGCTAGATTAGGAAGAGGAACAAGTCCTACCTTCTGTAGAGGATTTGGCACTTGATGCTCAGGCAGAGTTGACAAAAGATACAGTTTTGCAAAAGAGTTGTAGAATTACGAGACATGGCCAACATGACCTTTGGTAGATTGGGTTGAGAGAACAGTTTCTAGGGAAGACTAAATGGCACACTTGAGAGTAGATGCAAGAAATTTTTTCTCACCTCAATCAATGGAAGCTTTTGGGGACCAAAAGCCTCCCAAAATGGAATGTGTGATCTAGATTGGAACATTATATTGTTTGTCATCCATATTGATGCTTTCAAAGTGGAAAAAGTGGAGGAATCAATTGAAAATTCACATGATCATTTTTATCGACAAGACACGGTTTGGCAAATTAGGGTCTAAAACCTTCCGGGAGCAGTTTGAGGCATTAAACGATATTTTTTGGGGGGGTAAAACTTTGCAGCTTAGCGCAACATTTTTTTTCCTATTCTACACAAATACCTTTCCAATGGCGCAAGAATCACCTCAATTAGAGACCATATGCAAAAGGTATGCCACTCGGAAGTTGAACTTGTTTAATTCGAGAGGATGCCATGTTAGCCCCCATTATTTGTGGAAAAGGGCTAGCCACGTGATCATGACAAAGAAGACTCTAGAAGAGTCCATATTGTGACTCTAGTTAAGAGTTGAATGAGTTGAACCTAACCACTAGTAGGCTATAGGGCTGTGTTATAACCAAAGCCACTAGGAGGGAAAGGGGTTCCATTTTTTTTTAGTGTATTTTGTTCCATAAATGAGCAAAACAATGTTCCACGAGAATGTGTCCCCCAGGGTGGGGGACGTGCTTCCTTGCTCCCCCACGTTCCCCCAGGGTGGGGGACGAGCTTCCTTGTTCCCCCACGCTCCCAAGATGAGGAAATTCTTGGGGAAGCATTTCCCCCTGTCCCCTTTTTTGGGGAAACTCAGGGAAACTTTGGGGGGACGTGTTTTGGTGACGAAACACGTCTCTCTTGTGGGGGGGGGTGGCAGAGGGTGATCCGTAAACTATTGTGGATATTCCACTGGACAGTTCGTCAAAACAAATCTGATAATAAAATATTAAAATGCAGAATACTAATTGGTGCATGCATGCGAATGGAAATTATGTAGAAAAGTAGAGAACAACGAAATAAGCCGACACACACACACAAGACACAAGATATGCTCTCTGGGAAACCCTTTCGGGGGAAAACCCAGCTGGAAGGTGAGGTTGCTTCGCTCTCTTTCTCTGTCTGGAAATATGGCTGCAGGTACAAAGAAGTATTGCATGTGGCTTGTGGGCTACTACAATGCACAAAGCCTCTCTGTTTTCTCTACTGGCTATCTTCGCTCAACTATGGAACAAAATGCTCTCGAAAGAATGGAATGCGTCTTCCTCCTAGTGGCCCAGTTATAACACAACACGATAACCTACTAGTGATTAATTTTGACTACATCAACTCTTAACTAGAGTTACGATATAGACTCTTCTAGAGTCTTTTACATCACAAACACTTGTGTAGCCCCCTTTCCATGAATATTGGGGGTTGACGCGACATCCTCTCGAACTATAGGTGTGAAAAAAGGTAGGTCAACTTTTGAGTGGCATAACTTTTGCATACGGACTCCGATTGATGCGCTTCTTGCGCCGTTGGAAAGGTCTCTGTGTTTAAAATAACATGAAAAGGTGTGGCGCTAAAGCGACAAAGTTTTACCCCTAAAAAACGTCATTTTATGCCTCAAAACGCTCTCGGAAGGTTTTAGACCCCGTTTCGCCAAACTGGATACCACCGGTAAAAACAGTCCCGTGAGTTGATTCCTCCACTTTTGCCACTCCAAATGCATTGAGATGGATGACAAACAATATTGATCCAATTCGGATTAGAGGGGCATAGGGGGGACCCAAATTTTTTCGATAATAACAATTAAAAAAAAAATTGCAGATCTAAATAAAATAAAAATAAAAAAGTAAAACGAAAATAAAAACTAAAGGATAAATTAAAAATTAAAACATAATCATTCACATTTCTCATTCAGTTCTTATTAACCCTACAATTTTACCTTACCGCTCGACATTTTCCTCCTACTGCTGCTCGGCATTATCCCTTGCTACCCGAGATTTTCCTGCTGCTGTTGCTCAACATTTTCAATTTGCAATTTGCTGCGATACATATTTACCATCGATCGAGGGCCTGAGAGATTTAGAGCTGCACAAATCATTTATCATTTGAGCTGTGATTTTGATTTTGTGACTTGGAGCTTGCCAGATTGGAGCTGTGATTTTCAGTTTGTGGCTTGGAGCCACCAGATTGGAGCTGCGATATGTTATTTACTACTTTTTGAGAAATTTACTATTATTTCACTGTTTTCTTTGTTTACTTTTAGTTTAGTATTCGATGGCTATTTTAGACTTCAGCATAATGTCATTGTCACATGATGAATTTACTTTTCGAAGTGCATTGAGTAATTTCAATCGGCAAATGATGAATTTAATTTAAATGTACCTTGCATAATATTAATGCCCATTGCCAAATGATGAATTTAGACGGAACATTGCATAATGTCAAATGATGGATTCAATTTGGTAATTCACTTTTAGATTTACAATTTTACAATGATGATTGCAAAAATGTCATGTGATAATTCTGATTCATAATAGTCTAATATGAAATGATGATCATATTTAGATGTGCATTTCATAATTATTAAGATTTACCATTTACTAATTTAGTTATTGACATATTGTTGTGATTTTTTTTTGTTTTTTTAATCGTTTTTTATATAGTAATTTTTTAATAATTTTATAATTTTTATGAATCTGACGTCCTTCTGTTTGCCCAAATTTCCCTAAATTTTGGGGTTGCTTATATACGTCCCCCTTATGTGTATCCCCGCTCTCGCGTTTCCCCGTCCCGGAAATTCAGAGTAACATTGGAGGAAAGTCGCCAAGAGGGATAGGGAGAGAGCACACATAGAGGATTTGGGCACTGTATAGGCCACATGCTACATTCATTCTTTGTACTCGCAGCTATTTTCTATTCAGAGAAAGGGAGCAGAGTGGCCTCACCTTTCAGCTGGGTTTTCTCCCGAAAGGGTTTCCTAGGATATGTCTTGTGTCAATTGTGGTTTGCGAGTTTTTATTTCATGTTCTATTTTTCTACATAATTATAATTTGCATGCAACTGCCAACCACAATAAACAATAATTAACAGACCCAAAATTCTAAGGAGAAATAAACCCTCATAGTGTAGATTTCTGATTTTCTAATATATATTAATCGATCTGTTGTGACCAACTATCCAGTGAAATATCCACAACAGTTTACAGATCATTTTTCCTTTACAAAATTTGTTTGCACATAGAGAGAACACAGAGGATTTGGGCACTGTATAGCCCACAGCCCACATGCATTCTTTGTACTTGCAGCCATTTTCTATTCAGAGAAAGAGAGTAGAGTGGCCTCACCTTTCAGCTGGGTTTTCTCCGGGTTTCCTAGGATTATATCTTGTGTCAATTGTGGTTTGCGAGTTTTTATTTTGCTGTTCTATTTTCTACATAATTATATTTTGCATGCAACCTCAATAAACAATAATTAACAGATCTAGAAATCTAAGGGGAAATAAACCTCATCGTGTAGATTTCTGATTTTATAATATATACTAGTCGATCTGTTGTGACCAACTATCCAGGGAAATATCCACAGCAGTTTACAGATTATTTTTTCTTTACAAAATTTGTTTGCTAAACTTGCCTTTTCCCTACTCACATTTATAGAATGCTCATCTAGTGATCAGAGTTTTCTGTGACATTTTATTTTTCCGAACAATATTGCAGTGATTTGTGTGGTTCACCGTTGCCCTATTCTGGGTTTGGGCATGTACAAGATTTCTTCCAGTTTGGTCACATTTATTCCATGTGCATGTCATCTTAATATATGGAATGTTAAAACTGCATATTTCAATGATTGTTTCATGGTTATGAATGTATACATATTATGGAGCATGCATGAGCATATGGAATAACGTACTGTTTGTGACCCAAAATATAAGGCAGACACAGTAATCTTGTTCAGTCCTAACAGGCTGAGTGGAGATGGAACAAATGTTTTAAACACCTGTACTGTCAGTGAAAAAGCAGAATTCACTTGTACTGTCAGTGAAAAAGCGGAATTCTTGGCAGTTGGCTCAAGCACCAATGGAAGTAACTGGGGGAATGTCAAGCTTATCTGCACTGCAGATAAGGACAATATCCAGCACCTGAAGAATGGCTATGTACAGGAATGCAAATGAATATGAATCTTAATCGTCAACGATTTCAAATGGGTCCATCCTTATAATTGATGAGGTGTTCTTGCTATCCTTAACAATTTTATTTGTGAGAGCTATGAAGATGAGGTTTTGCCAGATGCTCCACGTGAAATGTTGCTGAGATTGCATGGCATGAGATTGTTTATATTTTCCTATACGAAACAATAACAGTCTCAAAGATTGGCCTACCAGAGTTCAGGGAGTCGTTACATGAGTGTGTCACAAGAGATGTTTTACGTGAAAGCTGCACCTTTAATATCCATTCTTAAGGATCCTAAACAGATGAGACATTTTGTATGCATATGCACACAACTTGCATGTATCCAAAGGTGCACAAGAGCATTCCTTCCTTGAAGGGATTTGAGATATAGATATAGCCCTTGGTGTTTTGATCTTTCGTTGTGATTATTGATTTTTCTGTGGACAAGAAATGCATTCTGTTTGAAGGTCTACAGAAGACATGCCAACTTTACTGGTGTGTGAGTTGGTACTGGCAAAGAAAAGTTCTATTGAACCATTTCCTGGGCACCAATCAATCCTCACTGAAGATGGAAGGTATGACATCCCTGCTATAACGAATGGACAATATCCAATAATTCCTGTGAAATTCTGTTCCCATTTTGAAAGTTTGTAGTGACTACATTAGTTCCTGGACAACATGTTTTGCTTATGATTTTTGCTCTACATTTTTTATGTATGCTGATGTTGGATTTCTCTTCTGGTTCAGAAGACTGGTGCATATTAGAAGATATGGTGTTTCATGCACTGTGGTCAATTTTAGCGGTAAGTGAACTTGCAGTATTTGCTTTTTTGAGATTGCTGGTGTCAAATTCAGCTAGGAACTGTATACTCTTCTAGGTTGGCTGGCTCTTTTTATGTTTGTGCCAAATGATCTTGTTGGTTTATCATTGTAAGGGTTATTTGGGGAGAATCATTAGCTAATAGTCATTCTATTGCTAAAACTTGTAAGGCGGATTGGACAATCTATGGGGAATTGGTCACTTTTATGCGACAGCAACTTTAGTTAAACTTTACTTGTATACTGGACTTTGTCGAGGCTTTCAACATTTTGGTGGGCAGTATTCCAGATTCTGGCCTTGCCAATTTTGTCCATCTCTTTTAAAGTCTTTGGTTGGCAGTTACTTGAGTCACTCATGGGTTATGTTACTCTGATTTTTTCCATTGCATTTTCTCGTTACTCGATGGAGTTTGTAATGCGATTTCTGATGAGAAGATTAAATGTTTGGTTCTGTCCCAAAACCTTGTTGATATTCTGTTTTAAGACATTATCATTGCATGTGCTACTGGAATTATTGCAGAGTAGTGTATTGATCATTTCTATCCATTTTGGGAAGTTGGCTATTCAATCCTGTATCAACCCAGCTGCCAAGGCATCTCACTGTTATGGCAATAGCATTATGTTCTAATTTTTTTTCATATAGTGCTGCTGCTCAAAGAGGCTTAGGGCCCAATTTCAATCTACCACAGTTCAGTGTGGCAAAGGTCTGGGAGTTTATGGATAATTATCAATGAGTATCCAATAACCGAGTCAGCAGTTCCTGGTAAAGCTAGAGATCGAATATAAGTTGTTTTATGGGCATCTAATATTTTCAGGCCATATGATCTAATATCTAATGCAAGGAGCAAGAGAGTATTTGTGTGGGACATTGGGACACATATGAAGGGTCTCTATTTAACAAGGTTATTTTGATTTGATTGAATTGTGGTGTGGGTTGGCAATAGCATTAACTTCTCAGGTTTTTTCATATATTATTGTTGCTGCTCCAAAGGGGCTTTGGCTTTGTTATCCACCAAATAGTGGGTAATCCCTAGGAGAAAAAATTTCTCCTCTTTGGACAACCAACCAGCCAACAGCTCTATGATGATCAACACATAACATTATGCCACGACTCTCCACCTATAGTTCCAGTTAGATCTCTCTCCCATCTGGTATTTCTTGAAGGAAGTTGAGCCATCTACTGGCAGATACTTTAACCATTTCTGCAATCATGTTCTTTCATTTAATATTTTGGGCATACTAATATGGACCACGGGGCAAACTGGATGATTGACCAATCTCAATTGATTGCAGGCCATATGAACTAGTAGTTAACACTTGGAACGAACAAAGCTCGTATCTCAAGTTAAATACTCTAGAAGACTTGGAATACAAAGATATCCATTGAGGATACAAATATTATTATATAAAAGGTATGAAGAATGATTGATCAATGTTACAAATGAGGCCTGCTTATATACCTAGGCAGGTGTCTCTTCATGAAAGGTCATGTCTCATCAGACATGCCTCTTTTAGTACTAATTACTAATTAATTAGTATTATTTATGATTATTATCTTTTACATTATTTTCTATATATTTTATTCATAACATTGCCTTCCTCCTCAAAAAGCTTTGTCCTCAAAGCTTGTTGATGAAAGACTTGATCTATTTTTCTGCTACAAATGTCTACTTATCTCGGGATAGTCATCTTTGTCGATACAAGTTGATATGATCCTCTAGTGACAAACAAAATTGTCGCACTGAGAAGGGATCAAACCATCCTAAATTAATCTTTTGTCGAATCTTACAGTGACTGGAAACTTGTGATGAACTGTTATCACATGAATGGATTGCACTGACATTAGTATTCTTCGGAGCATCAATTTGTTGTGTATGCTCTAAATACATAGCTTGATTGAGTTGTCTACTCTCGTGATTCGATTGTCGATAAGGAATTCTATTGATTTGATTTTCCCTTATCTTGTTTATGTCGTCTCCTTTATTTATTTGAAGTACCTGATTTCCTTTAGCCATGGACGTTGAATGGTTAATTTCTAGATCTTAACTTGAATCTTTTGTTGTTGGAACTATAACTTCTGAGCACATCTTTACTTCAACTAGTTTGTCATTTTCTTGAGTTGTGATATTGACTGGATCGATATTTTTTGTTTTTTCGTCAACTGGATTGACATTTAATGCTTCCTTCTCGATAAGTTGTTGTACCTTGTTTTCTAATGACTTCTTGTCCTTCTTAAGCTTCTTAATTTGTGTCAGTAGATTTTCACTGTGGTTTTTAAGTCGAGAAACTTCTTTTTTTTTGTCAGTAGTGATCTTGTCAACTTCTCTTTGCATATTTTTTATCGCCTTTTTACTTTCTTGAAGAGTTACTTTTGAGATTTCTTGTATGTCTTCAGATGTCACTGAATTTGGCTTCATAGTAACATCATGTAGAGTTATTTTTTTTTTTGTGGGAAAATGTCAAAAACTTCTTTTTTGTATTTAGGATAAAGGACCTTAGAGTTTCCATCCAAGGTGAGCCCAACACAATGTCACTATCGTAAAAAATTAAGGCTTTCACGGTAAATTGAGAGATAAAGGTATAATCTCCAATATTTAGTTGTATGCTTTTTGTCATATTGTTTTTTGTTAAAAAAGTCTAAATTTTCAACTATATTTAACTCGGGAATCACTAATTGGTTGGGAATTTTAGGGTTTATATAATTTTTTTTTATCTTTAGCAGTCGATATAGCAGTAATGACATCTTTTCCTGCGAGAGTTCCTTTAAATTTAAATAGCACTTTAGCGTCGCTGGGTAAGGTTTCTAAAAATCTCCCCTCTTTTATTTTCGAGTTAGACTCCATTTTTGATCTTGAATATCTAAATGTTTCCATTTTTTTATTTATTTTATTCATTTTTTATTTATTTTTTTATTTTTTTGTAATTCCTTTTAATATAATTTGATCCTTTTTGTATTTTATACTTTGGGTTGACCTTTTTCCTATATATATATATATATATATAGTGGTAGATCGACGAAGGTTAGAGATTGGCGGTTTGATGAAAGGTGGGGCGATTGACAATGGTTGGTGGCATGGAGGATTTGTAGGGGAGAGGACGATGGTATGTACTATGTAGGCATGATATCATCGGTGATAGCACTGTGGATGTCGCATATTAGATTGTAGAGGCGACCATGGTAGAGGAATGTAATTGAGAAGGGAAAAGCATTGTGGCAGCAGTCTGTCGACAGTGGGTGCCACGCAACCCAGAGAGGTCGTACGATGGTAATGGCAGTGATTGTGTATTTGAGTTTTAATCTGTTGGATGCCGCGACTGTGAACCAATTCTAATCGTGTATCAGACTATAGCGTGGGTGCCGACGACTGCAGACTGATAGTCGTTGTGGACGACTGGTCTTTTTTTTTTTTTCCCAGGATTGTTTTATTATTATTATTTTCTTTTAAATAAATTTTATTTTTTCTTCAATTTTCTTTTATAATTTTTTATAATTTTCTTTTATAATTTTGTTGTTGTTGTAAATATGGCCAAGGGCCTGCTGTGTTAAATTTTGGGTACTAGAGGAAAAGTGGTTCCCCATGATTTTGATCTTTTGCCTAGGGAAAAATGTCCACTCTATTGTACTTCTTCTCCTAACGTGACTTTAAAAGTGGTAAAGTCAGTGTAATTTAAAAGTGACTTTATAAGTGATAAAGTTACGTTCTCATTTTAAAGTGACTTTATAAGTGATAAAGTTACGTTCTCATTTTAAAGTGACTTTATTAAAGTCGATGAAGAATTAGAAAGTGAAAAAGTGACTAGAAATAAAAGGCTAAGTGGGTCTTTATTTAAGTGGGTGAGTTAAAAAAAAATAGGAAGTGAGAATTAAATGCACATTTATTCTCATCCCTTGATCTAAATGAATTTGAGCCATTAGATCTTAGGGTTGCCCAAAAAGTCATTTAGGGTAAAATGAGAGAAGAGAAAAGATCACATTCATTATTTCATGAGCATTTGAGAGAAAAGGCTGAGAGAGCAAGGAGAATTTCTGAGCAGGGAGGAAGTGAAGGAGAGCAGCAAGGAGGCATTCACATCAAATCCGTACAACAAGAGTTGGCACACATTCCAAGACAGAAATATGTCCAACATCATTTGGCACAATTTTCAAGGAAGTACGACACATACTTCGAGGGAGAAAAGACAATAGATAGACACAATTTTTGAGGCAGATTTGGGCACGAATTTCGAGGACTATTGTACATTTTCGTACAGTCTGTACATGATGTACCTGATTTTTGGGCATGGAAATCGAGGCAGGTTGTACATCATTTAATGCTATAAATTTTCTGCTGTTTTCTGTTTTGCTGTGGCACAATTTTTGAGGTGGAAGTTCAGCACAAAAATCGAGATAAGTTGTATTTTGTGAATGTTGGAATTTTTTCTATGTATTTCAGTTTCTCTATAAAAGATTTTCAGAAATAAAGAAGAGCTCTCAAACTTGTTTTCCCCAAGAGTTGTAGGAGGTTTTTCCATGGTCACATTGACCAAAAATCACTTTGTCATTTTTTGTGTGTGGCTGTTATAAATTTATGTGTATTTATTTCAACATTTTCCAGCGGCAGTAAAATCTCCAAATTTATGTTTTCAGAAATAAATGTCATTTCCAGATTTTAGTGTTTTTATCATGCTTGGATTTAACATTAAATGCATGGAGTGATAAGGGAAAACTGATAACCGAAGTGGGGATTGAAATTTTACATGGTATCAGAGCTTAGTTGGCTGGAAATTGCAGTTTGGGACATCAGTGTGTAAATTTTAGAAGTCTGATTTTTACACAGAAAACATAAAACCTTTACCCAGATTTGAAACTTTAGTTTTATAGGACAGTCAATCATGTCTTTGGGATTGAGGGTTGAAGACAGGTTAGATAGGCAAAGTAACTATAGTGCATGGAGGGAGAAAATCCAAAGTATCTTTGAGGAAGCAGAGGTCTGGGGTATTATGGTACATACCACCCAACACCCAGTAGCAGTTCTTGCTGACCCAATACAGTTAACAGAGTTCAATAAAATAATGCTAAGGCCGAAAGACTGATTTGGATGGAGTCAAAGATCATGTCTTTCCTCATGTGAGAGGAAAGACTTATGCACATGAAGTGTGGACTGCCTTGACCGGGCTTTTCCAGAGCTCAAATGAAAACCGTAAGATCATCCTAAAGGAGAAACTGAAGGCCATAAGAATGGTAAGACTGACAGTGCTACAACATACCTCACCAAGATCACTTCGGTGAGAGATCAGTTGGCAGCTGTAGGAGAGATCATTGCACCCATTGAGTTGGTGAGGATAGTTTTGCATGGACTTCCCAAGTCTTTGGAGAGTTTTGTAGATGGTATTGTCGCACGGGAGAACCTTTCCAGATGGGAAAGGTTGTGGGATGATTACATTCAGAATGAGATCATGAAGAACCATCTAGGGGCAAACGAAACAGGGGGAGGAGGATGAAAATGTGGCATTGTTGGTAAGAGGAAAGAAGGGAAAATTACAGAAGGGAACTTCCAACAATGGAGGCAAAGGAAAAGGTAAAGGAAAGCAATAGAGCAAAGAAAAGGACTATTCCAAAGTCAAATGTTGGAATTGTCAAAATATGGGACACTATGCTGTTGTGTGTCTAGAGAAGAAAAACAAGAAAGGGAAAGAGAAAACCATGGCAGCTTCCTACATAGATAGAGGGCTTCTTAGAGAGCCTTGATCGAGAGTTTGGATTCATAACTTTTGAGGCCTCCAGTGCAGTATCACCTTTCATACAGGTTCAGAGGGACTGTGCACTCGCTTATACTAGCAGAGCATCTTCTAGCATTTGGTATAGTTGACAGTGGCGCTTCTTGCCATATGATAGGAGTCAGGGAGTACTTCTCAGAGCTATAAGAGAGTGATACTGATATGGAGGTAGTACTTGGTGATGATAACATTGTTAGAGAAGTTGGTGTAGGAGCATTAACACTTGACAGGGAATCCAAACCTCCCTTGAAAGTCTCAGATGTTCTATATGTGCTTGGAATGAAGCAGAACCTGATATCCGTTTCAACACTTGAGGACAGAGGGTATGAGGTGTTGTTCATGAGTGGATAGGTGCTCATATATCCTAGGGGAACTCCAACTGCTACAACTAGAGTGATTGGAGTGGGCCATGCTAAGGTGTACAAGTTCTCATTCCGGCCCTGATGGCATTGAGTAGCAGTACCCGAGACAAGACCGACAACAAATATAGCAGTTCAGAGTTGTGTGAGATTTGACATCGCAGGATGGGTCACATGTATCATGGGGCCTTGAGGACATTGCGGGAGATCACCATTGGTGTGCCAGATTTCAGTGGTGATCACCTTGATGTATGTAGAGGATGTGCTATGGGGAAGTTTGCAAAAGCCCCTTTTCCCAACAGTGACAGCAGGACGACAGGGATCCTTGACTTGATTCATTCGGATGTGAGTGGTCGGATGTCTTATGTATCCTTGAGTGGCTTTGAGTATTATGTCTTATTCATTGATGACCACTCCAGGAAGACTTGGATTTATTTCTTGAAGATCAGGGATCAGGAGGTACATCTATTACAGTTTCAGGGCCATCGATGAGTAGTGGCTCTCAGAGTCAGGTGAGAGGATCTTTGGGTAGCATGCAGAGCAGTTCGCAAAGCAGTTCACAGGATAGTCCACTGATGGACAACTCGCATGGTACTTCAGCTTCTACAGGCACAAGTAAAGGTATGAGGTCAGTTGGCAGGCCTTCAGGAGTTCAGGCTTCTGATGATGATGAAGATTCTTTCACTTCGGTGGAAGAAGTAGGTTGAGGGAAGAGAAGCCCAAGTGGCTTCAAGACACCTTGCGCGAGGCCACATCAGTTGCTAGTCCAAAGAGACAGGTCAAAGAGAGTAGACCACCTTAGCGGTTCTTAGTTACATGGCATTGGTAACAAGCATTGTTGACACTGAGCCTTCTAGTTACGAGGAGGCAACCAACCAACAGGTCTGGAGAGAGGCCATGATGGAGGAGTATTCTTCTATTATGAAGAACAATGTTTGGGAGGTAGTGCCTAGGCTTGAAGGTAAATCAGTTGTTACTTACAGATGGCTCTACAAGCTAAAGCATGCTGCAGATGGCAGCATAGAGAAGTTCAAGGCTCAGTTTGTGGCGAGAGGGCTCTCACAGGTAGAGGGAATTGACTATGAGTAGAACTTCGCTCCCATAGCTCGGTATACATCTATTCGCTCCATTTTATCGATTGCTGCAGAGATGGGTTGGAAGATCCACCAGATGGATGTGAAAACTGCCTTTCTCAATGGCTTCATTTAGAAGGAAGTTAATGTTGAGCAGCTGTAGGGCTTTGAGGTGCATGGGCGGGAGACCCATGTATGCAGACACTCTATGGCTTGAAGCAAGCTCCTAGAGCTTGGTACTCTCGGATTGATACATACTTGCAGCAGTTGAGTTTCACTAAGAGTGAGGCTGATCCGAACCTTTACTTCATTGTGGTAGGTGAGGATGTTAGAAAATTAAATATTACAGAGCAATGAAACACATAAAATATGCGGAAAACACAAGCACACAAGACATAAAATCAGGGAGACACAGATATACGTGGTTCACCCAGTTTGGGCTACGTCCACTTTGAACAGCCAGTCCTTCCTTTCTATTATCCAGCAAAATGAAGAAACACAACCTACAACAGATCTGCTGTAATACTCTCTGTTCTCTCTCACAGTCTCCCTATCTGTTTCTCGCTCTGAGAATACACATACCATACACAGCCGCAATACAATACCCTCATACAAGCGAGGGGTTGCCTTGTAGGGCAAAAAACCCTAAACTAAACATAACTTCTACCGTCAGATCATCCGCCTAATGAACGGCCCAGATTGACTAGAAATTACTATACTTTTACAAGGCAATTTTACATCTGTTTTTAGCTTTGGGGGCGTTGCCCCCAAAACCCCCTGCCAAGGGGGGGCTCCATAAAGTCGCAGCCGCCCCCCCCGGACCCCCCAGGCAGCGTTTAATTACGGGCGACGTTGCCGCCCCATTAAGGTACAGGGGTCCAACGTTGTGATACAAAATAAACAAGATAATCAGGCTCCACACCCAACGGAGGAGCCTCTCATTTTGGTGTTGTATGTTGACTTGGTCATCACTGGAGCAGAGAGACTCATTGAGGGATGCAAGAGAGATCTTGCTTCAGAGTTTGAGATGAAAGATATCAGATTGATGCATTATTTTCTGGGATTGGAGGTGTGGCAGGAGGACGGACATATTTTCCTAGGACAAGGGAAGTACATTGTGGATATTCTTAGCATAATTCACATGGAGGACTGCAAACCCATGTCTACACCTATGATCACTAACTGGAAGAAGCTTCACACTTCCGATTCCGAGTTGGTGGATCCTACTCTATACAGACAGCTGATTGGACCATTGATGTATTTGGTCAATACTCGACCAAATATATGTTTTGCAGTGAACACTATGAGTCAGTTCATGTGTGAGCCCAGGAGAGTGCACTGGGTGGCTGCAAAACACATGCTTCGTTACTTGCAGTTACTGTGGATTATGGTCTGGATTATAGACAGGGTGATGGAGTGAGATTTAGATTGGGTAGGATGTGCTTCAGACAAGAAGAGTACTTTAGGGTGTTGTTTTGGGTTGGGTTCAGCAGTTGTGTCGTGGTTCAGCCAGAAACAACAGTTAGTTGCATTGAGCTCAGTTGAGGCAGAGTACATGGCTTCTAGTTTGGCTAGTTGTGAGGCCATATGGCTTCTCAAGATGTTTGGTCTATTTGGTCAGGCATTTAGACCTTCTGTGATTTATTAGCGATAATCAAAGTTGCATAAGACTCACGGAGAACCCAGTTTTTCATTACAAGTCAAAGCATATTGGGATCAAGTATTACTTCATTCGAGACTATGTCCAAAAGGGAGCATTCAAGTTCGATTACATCTCCACAGATGAGCAGGTAGTAGACATCTTCACCAAAGCCTTACCACGGGGCAAACATGTCTACTTCAAAGACAAGATGGGAGTGGTGAGGAACACTTTCCTCGGTAAGAGGGAGTGTTAAATTTTGGGTACCAGAGGACAAGTGGTTCCCCATGGCTTTGATCTTTTGCCTAGGGAAAAGTGTCAACTTTATTGTACTTCTTCTCCTAAAGTGAATTTATAAGTGGTAAAGTCAGTCTAATTTAAAAGTGACTTTATAAGTGATAAAGTTACGTTCTAATTTTAAAGTGACTTTATTAAAGTCAATGAAGTTTTAAAAAGTGAAAAAGTGACTATGGAAATAAAAGGCTAAGTGGGTCTATATTTAAGTGGGTGAGTTAAAACAATAAATAGAAAATGAGAATTAAATGCACATTTATTCTCATCCCTTGATCTAAATGAATATGAGCCATTAGATCTTAGAGTTGCCCAAAAAGTCATTTAGGGTAAAAGGAGAGAAGAAGAGAAAATATCACATTCATTCTTTCATGAGCATTCAAGAGAGAAGGCAGAGAGAGCAAGGAGAAAATTTCTGAGCAGGGAGGAAGTGAAAGAGAGCAACAAGGAGGCATTCACAACAAATTCGTACAAGAGTTGGCACACATTCCAAGACATAAATTCATACAACATTTGGCACGTTTTCCAAGGAAGTACGACACATATTTCGAGGGAGAAAAGACAACAGGTAGAGGAACAATTTTCAAGCAGATTTGGGCACAAATTTCGAGGATTGCTATACAATTAGTACAAGATGTACCTGATTTTTGGGCACGAAAACCGAGGCAGGCCGTACAACATTTAACATTGTAAATTTTCTGTTTTGTTGTGGCATGATTTTCGAGGTGGAAGTTCAACACGAAAATTGAGATAAGTTGTATTTTGTGAATGTTGGAATTTTTTATGTGTATTTTAGTTTCTCTGTATAAGATTTTCAGAAATAAAGAAGAGCTCTCAAACTGGTTTTCTCCAAGAGTTGTAGGGAGATTTTCCAGGGTCACATTGACCAAAAATCACTGTGTCATTTTTTGTGTGGCTGTTATAATTTTATGTGCATTTATTTCAGCATTTTCCAGCAATAGTAAAATCTCCAAATTTGTGTTTTCAGAAATAAATGTCATTTCCAGATTTTAGTGTTTTTATCATGCTTGGATTTAACATTAAATGCATGGAGTGAAAAGGGAAAACATTGATCCCCGAAGTGGGGATTGAAATTTTACATGCTGGCGGCAATGGAAAAACTCCAAGAATGATAAAGAAACGCTTCAACGACAACAACGTTGACGAATTTGATGGTCAAGGACATGGATCGAAGAGCGTGGCTCTATGCAGCGGTGATCAGCGAGAGGATTGAACTGCTCTGATACCAAATGGAACGAACAAAACTCGTACCTCAAGTTAAATACTCCAGAAGACTTGGAATACAAAGATATCCATTGAGGACGCACATATTAGTATATAAAATGTATGAAGAATGATTGATCAATATTACAAATGAGGCGTGCTTATATACCTAAGCAGGTGCCTCTTCTTGAAAGGTCATGTCTCATCAGACATGCTCTTTAGTACTAATTACTAATTAATTATTATTATTTACGATTATTATCTTTTACATTATTATCTATATATTTTATTCATAACAACACTAGGGGCAAAAGAGTCTCTATATGGCACATTGAGCTCCATTTGGACGAATGAAAGGCCTATGTTTAAGAGGGTTGCTTTGCTTTCAGGGCATCATGTTGAGGTATGGCAATTGGATTGGGTTATGGGTGGCATGACACAAACAACTTTAGGTAGTGATGATGTTGTGGATCTATGGTGATCAAACACAAGTGTGTTAGGAAGAGGCAGTTATAAAAAGCAGATATATGAGAAGTAAATAAAGATATGTTATTATGATCTCCTTATACCATAAATGTTGAGAAATAATAGATGATAATGCTAATGATTTCCAAAAGTTGTTGATAAATTGCTTCTTGTTAAGGTTAAGAGTTGCTTGTAGCATTCCATGTCCTAGATTATGTTGTTTAATAAATGGTATTTTGAATTTTAATAAGGCTTATCTAATGCCAAATTTTTGTGGATATCATGTAATCAAAATCCATGCTTGCGAATGTATAGGTTATGATGATTATGCATTCACAAGGGGATCATTTTGTGGAGATGTTATCAATTTTACTAGCACGTGCTTTTGTGAGTGATAGATTTAACTTCTATCTATTAATTGAACATAATAGATAAATAAAGCTGGAGTCACTCTTCAGATTGCTGCCTCTGTGATTATGAGTGCAAATTATTCGACAATACTTGTCAGATGCACCACATTTGCAATCATAATGTCCTTTAGTTGGTTCGAATGAACACGAGTTGCTTCATATTCTTGTGGAGGAGTGTACTCAAGTAAGTGGAACTGCATCAGCAAAACATGTTTACTTTGGATGTATCATTTGCAATTGTAAAGTCTAAGCATTGAACTCAATTCAGTTGTTAATTGGAATCATTTTGACATTTTTTACATTTCCACGTTGTTGCATGTATATGGGTATGGGCACAATGTTCTTTATGGATATGACTATTTTTTAGAGCCACCTAGATATAATATGGTTCTATATAAATAATACATGAAGTAATTCATCACGCCATTCATGAATTTCAAAATAAAGCCAAAAAAAAGAGAATTCTCTTTACTACTAGACTTTAGGACAAGATATGTACATTCTAAACATTTCATATGTGAGGTTCTTTAGAAATCACCCAAGTTATTGCAAAGTCAGGATCTAGATAAGGGGAAACAAAACAAAAAAATAGGCATATGTATTTATATATGAACCATAGCATAGAATATTCAGATTTGAAGAGTCAAGACTCAACCATTCATAACTTTGAAATATAGCAATAAAGAGAGTTACCATTAATATTAGCCATAAGAGTCGAGATGATATGTAAAGATTGTACACATACAAATGACTGTGTAAACACTGACATGATATGTAAAGATTGCACATACAAATGTGTGTGTAAACACTGACATGATATGTAAACATCGCACATATCACAAGCTTAGAAATGTAAACAACTATGGAAAACTCAAATTGGCGTGTTTAAGAATGGGTGGAGGAATTAATATATAGCCAAATGTTAAGATATTAGGGTCTATGCTTATTTTATTGTAGTTTTAATCTAAGTTTTTAATGTGTTTTTTTCTTTCTAAACTCATGTTTTTTGGAGGATCTGCCAGTGATCCCTTCTCAACAGGTCGGGAACTGGTCCCGAGTGGATCCCCTGGCATTTCTGGATGGTAATGAAGCAACTTGCTCGTTCAAGTGTAACCATTTTTATCCAATTAAAAAATAAGTTGTTTCAAGATTGAGAAATAACTAGTTTGATTTTTTTTTGAACAAGCAACTGGATATAGCTGATAGATAAATAAAAATATTATACATATAGGGGGGAGAGAGGGGTAATAGAGATCTCATTACAGACATTTACCAAAATATGAAGAATAAGAAGTCTTTGAATATGGTCTGAATGCAAAGTTTAGGTTTTTTTTCAAGGTTTTTTTTTTTGGTCTTTCTTTCTTTTATCTACTTTTGAGTAGGTGGGGGATACAGAGTTGGATACATGCTAGATGTTCATATCCTGAGAATATCCCAGACATATCTAGATTACATTGTATCTGGATCCTAATATCAGTTCTGTATCAGGGCAAAATTACCGAAAGCATGAAATTTACTTTAACTAAAAGGCAACGAAAGCTGGAAATGGGCTTAGGGTTAATCAGGGCTCGACTAGGTTCACCTCCTTTTCTTGCTTTCTTTCTTGGAAACACTTAAGAAAAGACATACGAAGGTTCTTCTAGGTCAGGTCCTTACAGGACTTTATAGTCTCTTTTGGGAAGTCAGTTAAGTCACTACACTATCCCCAATTGTCTCTTTTGGTCAGTCACTTACTTATGGTCAGTTGGATAGTATTTGGGAGTCGCTGCCATGATGTATACACAGATTTCTTGTAGTCCCATATATTTCTTGCATTGAACATTGATGGAGTGGCATTTAGGGTTGTTACCATTTGTTGCGTGTTGTTAGTGGTGGTATGTAGGTGATTATTGGAGCAAGGCTAGCAAATATGATGAGTGTGGCATTTCTACTTGAAACTTACGGGGTATTTCTTTTGAGTGTTGTGTTGAAAAATTACAAGTCTTTCTGGCTAAAGGAGGAACTGATGATTTCACTTGTTAGCGTACAAAATAAATTACTTGAAAAATAATTGCTCAATGCTTGCAGTTGTTTTGAGGAAATTGTGCCCATGAAGGGAAAGAGAGGTCACAATAGTATAGTGAAACTGTCTCACAAAGCATATCTTGTTCTGTGACATATTGTTTAGTATACATTGGTAGGAGTTTAACTGTTGCTTCTGTTGTATAAGATAAGCAAAATTTTGTGTTCCACCTTGATCCACAAAAAAAACAATTGTATTGCATTGTATTGCCTATCCATGTTTTTGGCGTTGCCATGGGAAGCAACCAACAAGTTGGGATGCATGCCAACAAGTTGAAATTGTTGAAAAATGTAACGAGTTTCGGTCTTCATAATTGTCATTGTACTTGTATCAAAATGTATTTTGTAAAAGCAAAAGGAAGAAATAAAGGAATTGTTATTTTTTCAAGCATGGGTTTCATGCTCAAGTCAAATTATTATTTTATTCAAGCATGTTATTCATGCTCATTATTGTTTGTATTGGTCAAAGTCAAGGGCTTGTTCATAGCCTTGAAAAAGAATTTTCAAAATATGTAAATTGGGTCACAAATCACCTCAAGAAGCCAAGTCGGCCTTGCCTAGGAAGAAAGACTTATTTGACTCCCTTTAAACAAAGTATAAATAGAGGTCAATTTGAACTCGTTCCGAGAACAACAATTCGATGCATATGTTCATCTAATCTTCTGTGGTGGAACAAAGAAAAGGGGCGAAGTTAAACAAAGAAAACAAAGAAGCCGAAGTTTGATTCTTCGTGAAGCTCGCATGTCTCTTGATGGTATGTTGAAAATTGTTGCTAGTTTTGAACTTGCTGCTATATTTGATGTTGGATTTGTTGATGGACAAATATCTTGAAGGAGGGTTCGACTGGGCTTCTTGAAGAGTTGGAATTTTGTCATGGTCTTGGGTATTGGATTTCTCACTTTGATATGATTCTATAAGAAGAGAAGATTGATTGGGTTTCCCCCCTTGTGGGGTTTTTCCCTGGCTTGAAGTCTATATCTTTGTGTTCTTTGTTTAGTGTGATCTTCATGGTTTTATGATTTGATAATTGTTTGATGAAGAAAACATAATGAAAGAAATAAGAAGCTAAATAAATACTCACAAGCAATTATCAAGTATGATAAATCAACCCTAGTGACTAGCCTATTGATTTCTCAACATGGTATCAGAGCTACAGTTAAGAAGAAGATCACAGATTGTTGGCATTTTTCTCTATTTCCATCAAAAATGAAGAAAAGCTACAAGGTTGCAACTCTCGTTCAAGTCACTACTACAAGGCTACTTCTAAAGGATATGAAGTCTGCAAGAAATGACAACTATTCTACAAGTTATTTGAGCCTTCTACGTCATTTCTACTACATCGATTCTCAAGTAATTACATTGGCAAAAGCAAAGAACATTCTCGACAGGCCTGTGATGGCACCCAAACCTTTTATGTCTATGTGGCATAAGCTCATAATGATGCAACCCAGAAGTAGCCCTTTGCCAACATATACTATGAAATTCGAGCTAAAAGGTATGATCATGACATCCATTTGTAGTGAAGATCAAAGTTGTTATTTAAGCATTCTAAAGCGAAGTACTTTGAGATATCTGAGACATGCATCATTTTGTGAAAATTTTAAATACAAAGTTATTGTGATAACCTTAGCAACTAATTGAGGTTCTAAGGGACACTGCTCCATGGCAATATCTATATGTGAAGTGTGAAGAAACCATACTTCTATACATTAAAAAGGGAAGTAACATGAGCTCTTATCTTGGCACCTATACCCTTGTAATATAGCTAACCATATCTATGAACAAGCTCATTCATTGTGGCAACACTTACTACTTTTTACATTCGATCTTGCTGCTATAGAGATCTATAATATTTTAATGGACCTGTTATTGAAAACTGAATCTCTCCATGACTTATCTTTATAATCCGTATGACAAAAATCCATTTGCAAGGATTGCATTGAAGACATATTTAAAGACAAAATTTGAATAAAGGAAAAAAGTATGTCAAAAGAGCTCATCACACGAGTTGTACTTTGTAGTGAACGAACAATATAAGCAATAACAGAAAAATAGAAGTCGAACACGAGAGTCTATTAACTATACTGTATTGATAATGTGAGAAGATGTATTCATGATGACATCTGAGCTCTTTCACAAGAAACATAATCATTCTCGATGGAAACACCTTTTTGAAACAATTGAAGCATACTCAAATGATGCGAATTCAAAAGCTTAATGTTTGATCTGAATGTTTAATACAAGAACAACAAATTAACGATTAATGTTGAAGTTGACCTCATTACACATTTTCATGGAGGACAAAACTATAACTGAAAGATCACTTTGTCAAGATATGGTGGAAGAGACTGAATCTAGATCCTGAAATATTCAAAGAACATCTCTGAGGCATAATTGTATGAAGCATTCATAACTTCCTATACATAGTAAAAGGGCTAACCAAATTGACAAAGCCAATAGGTTTGAAGGGAGTCGTTTTGAATGAAACCAATACATGTCAACAACTCAAAGAAATATGATCTCGGACTTCTATGTGTATTATAGTAGCTCGTATCATGTTCAGTAACTCACATTCTATGGCTCAATATTTATTTCAGTGATTCACTATTTTAGTAGCTCTACTTTGAAGTTTGTTTATGGCTCACACTTTTCTGTTGTGGTTCACATTGTACTCCTGAGAATCACATCCATTATCTGAGGGTCACATCATTATCTTTAGCATCACTTGCTTCTTTGAGGCTCATATGCTATGATAATGACTTGCTCTTGATATTTAAGGCACACAATAAATCTCTATGATGAATTGCATATATCATGAGCTAATAGTTATGCCCTGGTTTTGGCCTTAGTAGCCATTTTAAATAAACTTTGATGCAAGAAATAAGGCAAACTCATCTTCCCAAACCCAATTAAATGACATAAAAAATCTCATATGATAAAGGTAGAATTCAAAATCCCTGCCTTCACATGTGAAAAATAATTGGACAATAATTAAAGCAGCAAACCATTCAAACCTCTACATCTTCTAAGGAATTCCCACACTCCAATTAGGGTTTTGATACTCTCCTTTTAAGAAGAAATTGAGATCCACATTCTGCATCATTTGTTTCTTAAACCACTTCTCACCTTTAGTAGGTAGCCCCATGTCTTCCGTTATCAAATCTTCAATGACAACAAACTCCATCTCTCTTATCTAAGCTTTGTTTCCATCGAAAAAGTGAATAAAATCATAACTCCAGCTCATATTGTAACCATTAAATTGCTTGAAAATCAGATCCCATCCCATGCTTTTGAATAAAGGTATAACTTCATAACATACCTCAAACCATACTCCACCGGGTTCAAATCGTCTTACATGGCCTGAATTTCCCATTGTTTGATTGCGAAAAATTGAGAACTTTACTAAACTGTAAAAAACTGCTAAAAACTTCGTTGTTTGATGCCATTAAGTCAGCTAGGTTTGATGAAAACAGTGGGTTTGTGCACAATTATGGTTTCAACACTTTTCTTCTTCAAATATCATTTAACATTTTGAATCTCCTCAAACAATCACATCAAGTCATATCGTATATCAAATTGCATAAAATACCTTTAGAGTTTTTAAAATGACCCAAATGATAGCTTGAAAACTTTATTTTTTTCATAGTAGTGCAATACGAAAATATTTCGTAGCACCATTTGCTTTTTAGCATCCGATCGATGCAAGACCTAGGTAAAAAAAAACTGGCATGACAATAACAATTTTATTAACATGTTTCTTAGTCCTTATGCCACCTTTCACACCAAAATTTCACCTAGTTCTATACTTAAGACTCACTTTGCTTGTAATAAACATCTTGACTTATTTTCAAAACAAGTTGACCCTTTTTTGAAAATACCATAGTGCTAACAACTGGCTCCAATAGGGATATTGTCTCCCCAGGAGGCAGTGAAGAACACACTGACCATGTGTCTGATCCATTGAACTGAATAACGTTGAAAATCTGCTTTGAAGAAACTAAAAATTTCAATCTGTTTTATTGAAAAGTAAACACTCTCGAACTGCTTAACTTAATTTAAAAAATGAAACTATTTTTTTTTTCTTTTTCACATTGTAACAACCACCAATTAGAATCTTATAACCTTCACCTTAGGCTTAAAATCCTTCGAAGTAGTTGTCTAAATTTGCAAATTGCTCTGAACATTGATATGTACAATGAACTATGAAAACTGATCTTTCTTAAACCAGGAAATGTTTTAAGAAGCGTCCATTTACTATACCTCCACTCAATATAACTCCATTTAGGTCCTCCAAAATAAAAGCATTTTTACCTCGGAAAGAAACAATACTATAAGGTCCCTTCATAAATGATCAAACTTCCCATGTTTCCCCTTTTCCTCAAATTGGGCATCCCACTATAAGACTAAATCCGAAATCTTAAAGTCATCCTCCTTTACCTTCTTATCATGAATTTGCTTGATTTTATGGAACAACTGAGATTGATTATATACTTTCTCTCTTAGCTCTTTTACTTCAATAAGCTGATTAGTCCTTCTCTGAAAGTCATCAGGCTCTGCATCATGCTTTTGCAATAGTCTCATCACGGGTATACCCAAGGAAACTCGGAAAAATATTTCTGTTCCATAGACTAGATGGAATGGTGACGTGCCAATGGACTTTTTGATGTTGATCTTGTTTGCCCATAGTGCAAACTTCAACTTAGTATGCCAAGCCTTTTTGTTATCCTCTAACAACTTCTTAATGATTTTGATTGGACTTTTGTTGGATGATTTAGCTAGTCTATTCCCTTGGGGGTAATAGGTTGTCGAATGACCTAAAATGACATGATAATTCTCACAAAATTTGGTCATTTATGAGATTTAAAAGACTAAGCATGACCCGTCACGATATTTCTAGGGCAACCAAATCTTGAAAGAATACTTTCTGAAAATTGCATCACCACATTATCAGTAGCCTCTCTTGTTGGTATAACTTCAATCCATTTAGTGAAGTAATATGTGGCAGTTAATATCCACTTATGTTTTCCTAAAGAATGTGGATGAATTTCTCCAATAAAATCCCACCCCAATTGCTGAAAAGGAGTTTCTACTGAGATTGGTTTCAGAGGTAATGACAACGATTTTTTCTTCCCTTCAAAATATGACATTTAAAACAAGCTGCCACTTCTTTGTGTACATCTGCAAAAAGAGTTGGCCAATAGTAGCTTGCCCTAAGGATTTTATTTGTTGTGGATTTACAATAGTGATGCCCTCCACACACTCCTTGATGAAATTCTTCCACCATTTTTTTGCTTCACTTTCAATAAGACAATTCAAAAGGTTCCTTGTTGGATCTTTCCAAAACAAATAGCCATCAAGACAATAGAACCTAGCATCATTTAGCTTCAATGACCGTGCTCTAGTTTTATTCATCCCTGGTGGGGATTCCAAATTTTGCAAAATATAGATGATGTCAAAACATAGATTAAGTTCGTCAGATACCTTAAAAACCAACCATTCTTCTGAATCATTGGAAAAGATCGAGAAACAATTATGCCCAAAGTGTTACAATTGGTTTCAGTCATCAGCGTTGCTAGACCCTGACCTTTGATTAACTTTCTTGGTTTAATCTCTAAATCGACTCCAATAATCTTTCTATCCACTTTCCTCTTCTACCATCACTGTCAGGTTGACTTAGGATGTCCTTTACAACAACATTGAGAACAAAAGCTATTACATGATAGTGCATAACATATACCATAAAATCCTTAAGTGATTTTACCAATGTAAAGGCTTGTATTTCCATAATGTTGTACTTTAGTTTTGCATCTCTTAAAGTTGTGCTAAAAAATGAAATAGGTTGTTCCTGATTATCCTTATTTTTATGCAACAATACTTCTGAAGTAATGTGTTCTGAAACAAATTAAAAGACTAGGGATTCTTTTAAGAAATATGGATTGATAAGAATAGGGGATTTAGTTATGGATGATTTGATTTCTTCTAAATATTTCTTAGCTACAATTTTCCGCTTGGCTTCACTGTTCTTTTTTAACACGCTATTAATTACCCTCAAGGTTTAAACAAAAATTGGAATGAATCTCCGCAGAAAATTTACTCTACCAAGGAAAGACTGAACATCCTTTTTACTTTTGGGTAACTCAAGCTTCTATGTTGCTTCAAATATTTTTGGATCAATTTGGATACCTTCTGCATTTCACTCAAATTTGGGGTTGAGTGGTATTAGAAATGCGGATGGTATCCAAATTTGGTATTTCACTCAACCCCATTTTTTTTGCATTTCAAAAATACTTGTCTGAGATGTTTCAAGCGCTCCAAGTTAGATGCTGAATATACTGTGATATCATCCAGATAGACTACCACAAACTTGTTCTTCCCCCTTGCAAAGGCTATGTCCATTTCCATTTGAAATGTATCTCCGACGTTCATCAATCCAAAATGAATTTTGGAGTACATGAAATTTCCCATGGCGTAGTGAAAGTTGTTTTTTCTTGGTCTTCCGGATGCACCAATATCTGATTTTACCCTGATAAGCCAACATTGAAATCCTTTCTGAACCAAAAAAACTTTGTATTACATGTTCCATCTTGGGAAGTGAGCAATTTTATTTCAAAGAGACTTTGTTTAGATTTCTGAAATCCACACACACACTCGGATCTCCCTGTTCTTCTTTCTCACTGGTACAAGGTTAACAATCAATTTGGAGAATATTAAGGAAATTATAATCTTAGCATCCAACAACTTTTTAACCTCTTTCTCTATTAATGGCAGAAACTTTGGATTTATTCTCCTTTGGATTTAAGGGTATAGTATGTTGAATTATACTTCTGTCATAGACCCTTAAATATTCATATCTCCATGCAAAAATATCAGAAAATTCCTTTAATAAAAGAACATATATTTCCCTCTGTTATTCATTCAAAGAATTGGAGATTTTGACAATCTTTGGTTCCTTTTCACATCATTATTGTCAAATAATTTCTCGAAAGGTACTAATCCACTAGGCAAGAAATTATTGCTTAGCTGAATTATTTTTTGATCCCCTATAGCATTTAGAAAACCGCTTGTATCAATATTTCCATTCGAATCTCTATCTTCATCAATAGGATTGTTGACAAACTCATCAGTGATTTTCAAAAATATCTTTATTTGTTGATTATCTTCAAAGACCTAGCAATGTTTAATGTTGTTCGAAATGGATGGCTCGTGCCTTACTTCTATATGATATTTCTTATTTTGGCAAATAGGAATCTTGATCATACTAGTCCAATGAATCAACAATACAATTTTCTTGTCTAGAAATTGCTGAAATTTTGGGTTCAATAAAGAAATTACCAAATAAATCCCAAACCTAATTTTTGGAAGCTCTCATCCTTGGGTGCTTTGTCAGATATCTCCCTTTGACCTGATTTTATAATGAGAGATGAATCCCCAAAAATACAGATTCATTGAGCCTTTTACTCCTTGAGTATGTTCAAACCAATCATTAAATCCTCAAATTCAACTAAGTTATTGGAGCATTCAAAATAAAACTTGAAATTATGCACTTCACTGCCTCCATCTGGTGTAATGATCCACATTATAGCCCCTAATCCATGCTTACAAACATACTTATCAAAATGCATGTTCCATGTCTCATTCTTGTCAGGTACTTGCTCAATTTTTGTCTGAACTTGATCTTCCAATCGTTGTTTATTTTATTCCTCCAATTTTAAGTCATTATATAGAATTGTTGACCACAAATCAATATCTACAACATAAATAGGATGATTCTCTCGTTCATTATTACTGCTTCCCACATATTTCATTTAAAATTCCTTGTAAAGACTCCTAATTTTTCCAAAAACAGGGATGGACGCATAAGACATGTCCATTTGCAGAGTACCACCCACTTTGGTTGCCCAAGAATGAGAAAGTAACATTTTGAACCTTGGAAGTATATCTACCACCATAACATCCATCACAATACTCTTTTCCGGAATTTTAGTCAAGTTTACAACCAAATCTTTAATCAACCCTAAACATTGTACCTTTCATTAGAGAAATTTGTTGGACATTGGATAAACCAACGCTCTCCGCGTGTTTTGTGACATGGACTAATCGCCTATCGTGGATCCTTATCTCTAGCGATGCGATCGTTGACTAACACCTGTGGGTTTTGGTCTAACGACAATTGTGATTCCCAACAAGTGGTATCAGAGCGTAAGTCACGAGTTCGATACACACCCGACTCACGTTGGGGGGGAGATTGTTGGACATTGGATAAACAAATGATCCTCCTGTGTTTCACAACATGGAATAACCGCCTCTTGTGGATCCTTATCTCTGGCGATGCGATTGTTGACTAACACCTGCGGGTTTTGGTCTAATGACAATTGTGATTCCTAACAAAATTTTGAGGTCTAAAATGGGCCTCCTATGAAAAATGTACAACCAAAATAAACCTTATAAGGACCAATAGGATTCAAGATCATGATGTCAACCATGGGGGATGATTCACCATTTTTGAATAAAAAAGTAAAAAGATTAAAAAATAATAAAATAATAAAATAACTTTTTCAACTCGTATTTTCAACATATCTCCCCAAGATTTTACTCAAATTTCGAGTGGGAGTACTTGTTGGATGCAAAATTTAATTCCTCATCCAAGGAGTACTCATGTTGCATACTTTTGATGGACCTCGCTACACAAAATATGAGAAGTACATTAAAAATGTGTTTGCAATCATGTTTTTCATGTATTTCTCATTTTTGTGTAGTAGGGTTCATCGAAAGTATGCAACATGGATACTCCTTGAATTATGAATCAAATTCCGCATCCAACGAGTGTTCCCGCTCAAAATGAGTAAACCCATAGAGAGATAAGTTGAAAATACAGATTGAAAAAATAGTTTTTTTTTTTTTTTCCCTCTAAAATTTGACGATGTAATCTAATATTATTTTATTATTTCCACTATTATTTTATAATTTTCTTAGGAGTCCCATTTTAGACCTCAAAATTCCTCTAATGCTTGAATCAAATGAAAACATATATTTGTAAGGTCTAGTGATATCTAGCTCTAAATTATCCATAACAATCTTGGGCATCAAATTGTGTGAAACCCCTGAGTCAAGCATTTCATTATCCAAAACCATATCATGAATGTTAAAGATGACATAAAATGGGGGCACTTCTTTATTTATCTCAGTTACATGAGGACCAAATAAGAATGTAGGTGAATAATCTTGGATATTCAAAGAATCTTGAGCATTGATATTCAATGTTTGATCTATTGGTAGCCCTTTATCATATTGATAATTTGTTCTTTGTATTGCATATTCTTTAAGAATTCAACAAAATGAATAGATATCTCAACTTTTCCTATCTCGTTTTCGAAACTGAAAAAATATCAAACTTTTTCTAAATCCTTCACATTTCCTTCTTTTCTACCTTCATCACCCTTCTTTTATGTATCCTTCTTTGATACCATTTTTTCTTAGGCTCATCTGATTTCTTGGGCTCAACTTGTTTCTTCTCAATTGTAGCTTTCACTGGAGGAGACTTAGCAACAACTACATTTCTTCCGTTGATGTTATATTGTGTCTAAAAATCAACAACATCATTATTGTAACCTAGTTGATATATATTTGAATCAAACATCAATTGATTACTATCCATTTCTTTTGAACCTTCAGTAGAACTATCATGCCACTTCTTTAGTTAAAAACACTCGAGTTTCTTCATCATCAAAGAATTTAATATATTGGTGTGCAACCTCTTCATTATCTTCCTCATCAACAAAATTTTCGGGAAATGGAGGTTTCACTGTTTGTTGTTCATCTGGATTCTTCTGACGAACATGAGGTCCAGGTGGCCTTCTAAAATTGGGATTTCAGACTTGGGGTTGAGACTCACCTCTGGGAGGAGTTAGCCTGTCAACCAATTTCTCCATTGTCTTTAGCATAACATCAAATTTGGTATCCGTTGAATAAGATGGTTCATCCTTAAATGCTACTCTCCTCTCAGTCCTCATATTTTCCTTTTTAGCCAACAAATTTGCTTCCTCTCCTATAACATTGTCTTTCTTAGCTTCCAATGTAGTAGGATTTATTTCTCTCAATTAATAATCTAGCTCAACATCAAAACCATTAGGACAGTGAAGTAGAGCAAAACCATGGGGGTTTTAATATTAGTCAGGATTGAATTATAAACCCTATTGAACTTAGCAGAAAACTCTTGAGCTGTTTCCCCTATTTTTCTATTTAGATTTTAATATTTGGACAAGATTTGCAAAGGGTTTTTCTTCACCTCCCATCTAGCAAGGAAAAACTGCTCAAACCATTGAAAGTTTGCAATGCCTCCTACTGGAAATCCTCTAAACCATTTCTTAACTTCCCCTGAGATTTTTTTTGCAAAAAGTCTTAATCTAACATCTTCATGATCTACCTCCTCCAAATATATGAAGTCATTGAATTTATCCACGTGTTGTTGGGTTGTAATGGGTCTTGTCCCATCAAATTGAAGTAAATGCTAACCATAATTTATAGGAATATCGTGTAGTGGAGCTTGGGGATTGAGAGGGGCATACCTAATAGCCATGGTTATATGAGATGAGGTTGAAGGACCAACACTGGAAATTTGGAATGCATATGTCAAAGGAAGTGAAACTATTGTTGTAGAAATTGATGAAATAAGTATAGCAGATCCAACAAGAATAACAGGAGCAGAACATTATGGAATGGAGAATGGAAGCGAAACAAAAGGAGCAAAAAATGGTGGTACATAATGTAGAAATGTAGGAGATTTAGAAACAACTACTTGAAGTTGATGAACTAAATGATCTAATTTTTGAAATTGTAACCAAATATCTTTTCCTTCTTGTGAAACACTTAATCCTTGAAAAGTAGTACTAGGAATATAAGGTTTAAATTTTGTTTCATCAAGGACTGTTTTTGGAAAATCAGACTCTGATTTGACCTAAATATTTTAGATCAAATTGTATCTCTTCAATAGAATTTATCTCTTTAGGTAGAGACAAAGACTTTTATAACCGAATGGTACCTGTTTTTCCTATAGACTTCCTTTTCAAGAAGAGTTTTTTAGGGCTTGTCACGATCTCTGGTGGATTAGGACATAGGTTGCTCCTTGTGTGAATCCTTCTATGCGCCATATTTTCCAATAAAATCACCTCAAACTTTGAACTATGGAGTCGCAAGAGCAAATAGAACAACCAAAGGTATTATCTAATCTTATGTTTTCTCTCAAAAAGTAGATCTGATTATTAAAAACAGTTCCGGGGAAGATGTACTTTTGTATCCCTAGTATGGTTTCCAAGATGTTAGCACTCAGAAAGTTTCTTGGCTATAATAGAAAACTTCCTCAGACAACCTTTTCAAACCAATGTTGCAGATTTAAGGATAACCCCTTCAATCTAGAGAGGGCTCTCTCTGACAACCTAATCACTAAGCTTAGCAACTAGTGTTGTCTTCACAAAATGGCTAGATCTTCAGTAGGGTTGTGTTGGAAATCAGGTTTGGTTAGGATGAAGAAATTAATCCATTGGGCAAAAAAATCAACAAATCAAGTTTTTAGATGCAACTACCAAGATATTGACTGTATGAATTAAGAGGGACAAAGGAAAGATAGATGACAAACTATAGACATATCAAACATCACCTGAATGATAGTAAAGGAGAAATCAATCGACTATAGCAGGGCATGAAACACGAATCCTACAAGTTTTAGGAGAAAGAGTGTATATGTATAAACCATATGAACTCGAGCATTAAACTAATGATTTTTTTCACACAATCTCATTTAAACATCAGAAGATAACAGATAAATGGAAATGCATATAAAAGAAACTATCAAAAAATAAAATTGTCTGAGTATACCATCACAAAAATCTCTGTATTATTGAACATAATATCCTAGTCTTCTTGGCACTTGAAAAGATAAATAATTTGATCACACACAACAAAAAGAGACTACTTTGTTTCAGAGTCCAACCTTCTGTCCTTCTTTCTGATGTATTATATAGGAAATTACATAAAGTTTTCAAGATCCACAAATTTTGGAAGTTTAACTGTTAAATATTACAAAACTTCATAATAGAATTTACAAAATGTCCTAAGACCTACTACAAAATGTAATAAAATCTACCATCCTAACTATTCTAGCTATTCGAGCTATTCAAGCCTTATCCTGGAATTCAAACTAAACTAAAATATATTTTCAACAACTACGACACCTCTGTTGATTCTCTCGAACATATTAATGAGTCACATACTAGATTTTAGGATCTGGAATTATTTTCTTTTTTGTAGAGTCATTTTCCATCTAGGCCATGCATAGATCCTTCCTGTAGCTATCCATGAGATACATTGAACCCGCCTAAAAATATCCTTAAGTCACACAACTAAATTACACTTGTCTCCCCTGTCCTATGTCATCTCTTGTTCATTGAAATTGTGACCAAAACCATAATGTGCATGTATTCAATCTGCAAAATGTTGTATGTCTCATCATTAGACCTTAAATTATGATGGACGGATTTGTCAAAAATCTTCAGCGAAGTTTTATGAGACATATTAGTCAAAAATAGGGTTCATGTTTACAGCAAAAAATCATTCTCCTATTCTTGGATCAAGACATTTCACCAAAAACCCATCTTTAATTATTCTTCCACAACTTCAACAACTTGAGAAAGCATGCTCAACTTGTCTTGGCTTGACCTTAAACTGGCAACCCTTTTACCTTTATCTTTTATGCCTTTGTTGACTGTTAGTGTTTTTTGTTCCTTTGCTTATACAGATTTTGTTTTCCTCTTTTTTTGTGATTCTCTTCTTATTTTTGGAATATTTTGTATCTTCCCCTTCA
The DNA here is from genome assembly GCA_034641835.2 of Pinus albicaulis. Lineage (NCBI taxonomy): Eukaryota > Viridiplantae > Streptophyta > Pinopsida > Pinales > Pinaceae > Pinus > Pinus albicaulis. The sequence goes on from CM076571.1 coordinate 568,963,822, forward strand.
TCAATGACTACTGACTCTTTTAGTCTATGATTAAATTTGGCTTTGAAACCTAGTATCAACTTATTGGTAGCTCTAGTGTGAGGTTTTCTCAAATAATAAATCCTTGACTCTATTCCCCGGCTTGTATCCTCTGCCTCCCTTTTTATTCTCTGCTGCTACATACCTTGGCTCTTCCTCCTCTCGCATTTTTTTGTTTCTGTTCTTTGGTTTTTCTATTGTAAACCCTAGTTTTTCCTTTAGTCGTAGGGTTTTCTATATTTTCATAGATTTGATGACTAGGATCCCCTGTATCTATTTCTGGAACTAGGGTTTTTAACACTGGTTGCGGCCCTAACCTTTCTTTGTCTTCTTGGTGCAGGGTTTATCACATTCCTGCTCCTTAGCTGCTCTATTTGTTTATTTAATTCATATATGTACAACATCTTAATTAAACCATGGTGGAATATATCATGAGGTAATAGTTCTGCCCTAGTTTTGGATTTAATAGCCATTTAAAATAAACTTTGATGCAAGAAATAAGGCAGACCCATCTTCCCAAACCTAGCTAAATGACATAAAAAAATATCATATGATAAAGGCAGATTTTGGAATACCTGCCTTCACACGTGAAGAATAATTGCACAATCTTTAAAGTGGCATACCATTCAAGCTTCAACATCTTATGAGAAATTCCCACGCTCCAATTAGGGTTGTGACACCCCTTTTAAGAATAAATTGAGATCCACATTTTGCATCATTTGTTTCTTAAACCAATTCTCAGCCTCGGTAGGTAGCCTCGTGACTTCTGCTATCGAATCTTCAGTGACAACAAGCTCCATCTCTCTTATCTGAGATTCGTTTCCATCGAAAGAGTGAATAAAATCATAACACCAACTCAGATTGTAACCGTTAAACTGTTAGAAAATCGGCTCCCATCATGCATTTTAGAATAAAGGTATAAATTCATCACAAACCTCAAACCATACTCCACCGGGTTCAAATCGTTTTACGTGGTCTGCATTTCCCATTGTTTGATGAAGAAAAATTGATAACTTTACCACACATTGTAAAAAATTACTAAAAAATTTGTTGTTTGTTGCCAACAAGTCACCTAGGTTTGATGAAAACAATGGGTTTGTGCACAATTATGGTTTCAAAAATTTTCTTCTCCAAACCTCATTTAATGTTTAGAAACTGCCTCAAACCATCACATAAAGTAATATCATATATCAAATTACATAAAAGATCTTTATAGTTTTTAAAATGACCCAAATGATAGCTTGAAAACTTTATTTTTTAATAATTTTTTAGGCGCTATGAAAATATTTCGTAGAGCGACCTTGTAGGCGCCACAAAAAAAATTTGTAGCGCACTTCAAAAATATTTCGTAGCGCCATTCGTTTTTTGGCATTAGATCAGGGCAAGACCTAGGTAAAAAAAATTGGCATGACAATAACAACTTTATTAACATGTTTCTTAATCCTTATGCCACCTTTCACACCAAAATTTCACCTAGTTCTATACTTAAAACACACTTTTCTTGTAATAAAAATCTTGACCTATTTTCAAAACAAGTTGAACCTTTTTTGAAAATACCAACTTAGTGCTAATAAAACTAACTGTTGAAAAATGTAACTAGTATCAGTTTTCATAATTGTATTTGAGTCATGATGTAATGTATTTGTCAAAAAAAAGTAAAATATTTCTTTTATAAAAGAAAAATTGTTTATTAGCATGGGTTTCATGATTTAATATTTTATTTTTAGGTCAAAGCCTCCATTGTAGGCTTCTAGGATTAATTTCATGAGTCATATTTCTTGTCATCATTTAATAGACCCTTCTTGGGCTTTGTATATCACAAAAGAAAAAATATTCTTATGCAAAATTAGTCAAATAACCCTCCTCCACCAAGTCGACCTCAAGATATATAAGTCAACCTCAAAAGGAGCTTCGAACCACTATAAATAGGTAGTTAATCGACTTCTTTTTTTTATCTATCCAAACAAGTTTGATCTGTAGTTGCAGGAGAAGAAAAGAAGTGTGAAATATCTAGAAGAGGAATAAAAAACCCTAGCTTAGAAGAAGGAACCCTAGAAAAGTAGTCTGAAGCCCATTTTCTCTCTCTTTTGACTCACATGCGTGAAAATATAAAGTTGTAGCATGGACGAAATTGCAGATATGAAGAAAGGTTGAAATTATGTTGCAGTAGGGGCAAAATTTTATACTCGATGCAATTTGACTGGAGTTTACTTTTGGTGTTTGGTTAATCATCTTGGATGCTAACTTGGTGGATAGAAGGAGTTTCTTTGTCTAAGGTCTTGGTTTGTCTCATTTTGATTTGAAACTACTAGAGGAAGAGTTTAACTGGGTTTCCCCTTCATAGGGGATTTTCCTTGACTGAGTGCCTATCTTTGGTGTCATTGATATTCATGATATTGATTTTATGATTGCTTGATGAGAACAATATAAAAGAAGAAAATAATACTATTAATAAGAATACAAGAATATCACAAGCAATTGTCAACATAATAATTTTTTTTTTCCTTTCTAATTTTCTAACATGGTATCAGAGCTAAGGTGAAGGATAAGTAGGAAAAGGCAGATTGAAGATCTATTGAAGGAAGAAAGGATTTAAGAAGGAAGGATAAATGAAATATTTCAAGACAATTTCATAAGGAGAAGATAAATCTCTTTTTATAAGATTCTAACAAGGAAGACTTGAAGAAGAATGCCTATTGAAGGATCTACATAAGAAAGAAAATTGATGACATATTTAATGAAATTAGAAAACAAACTAGGAGCCACCAACTATAGAGCATAGAAAAAGAGGATAGATCTCATTCTTGCAAAGCACAAAGTATTATGTTTTGTACTTGGAAAAGTCAAGGAACCTTAAGATGATGCAGGAAAGGAAAAATACAGGGAAACAAATATCTTTGGCCATGAATTTAATTTTAGATGGAGTTAAGAATAACTTAATTCCATACATATCCAATATAGATACCACAAGGAATTTATGATGCTCTTTCCAAACTATTCACCATTAAGAACATTGGACAAATAGCTAGTCTAAAGAATGAACTAAGAACAATGAAGATAGAAAAATATGACACTACCTTTTCTAATTTTGTAAGGATCTCCCAAATAAGAGATAAGCTCCAAGAAATTGATGAAGTCATATTAGATAAAGAGCCTATGATTGTTGCACTACTAGGTCTACCAAAATCATGGAGTGTCTTTGCATCAGGTATCAACGGTTGGAAAGAAACCTCATCCTTTGAAGAAATGTGGAATGCATATAGTCAAGAAGAAGCTCACATCTAATTAGAAAATAATAAGAAGGAAGATGAAGAGAAAAACACATCCAATGCATATTATGCTCACTACAAGAAAAAGGGAGGACACAAGAAGTTTAACGGACCAAAGAAGAAGATTGACCTATCTTAAATTAAATGTTTTAATTGTCATAAGTTGGGAACCTACAAGAGGCAATGTCCTAAAAATACAAGAAACAAGAGGAGGGAAAGAGATCATGCAACAATTGTTAATGAGGCTCAACCCAAGAAGAAAAAAAATGAACAACCTGGAGTCAAATATATATATTATTGAGTATTTAGGGATGTTATCCCTTACACATCCTCATATAGTATTGACTATTATTTTAGGATCTCTTTTATGGTTGGACTCTAGGATTAATGTATCTTTTGATTTCTAGTGTTCACAGGTCTAACATTTTTTGATAAGAACATTATTGAGTTGTTTCTAAGGAAGTGCCTCACAAAGAAAAGGTTGATGATAAGAGGGAGCATCCCCACCATTTTACAAAATATAAGTATCATGTTCTTTATTTCCTTTATGATTTATTTCCTCTATACATCTAGATTTGTTTATATTACATACTTTTAATCCTTGTATTTTCCTTGGTAGGAAATTTTGCATAAGGATTGTGGCTAAATTAAGAGGGAGACATTAAAAGAAAGGATTTGTATTTTGAAAATAGGCTTGCTACAAAAGAAACTCTACAAGGTTTGTTAAAGAAGAAACTCAAGGTATCTATAAAAATAAAAGATTTGTAGTAGGTATTCTTAATTAAAAGGTATTATCATTTTGAAATTTTATTTTTATTACTAACTCTTTCAAGTCTAGGGTTTTCTATAGAATCATTTATATTCAATATTTTTAGGGTGATTAATATGTAGATTAAATCAACCCTTATCACACATTCTATCTTTTGTTTACTTTGGTAAAACCCTAACCTTTAGGGTTCATTGTAAAACCCTAGCCTTTTGATGCTTAGGATATGTTGATGTTAATGATGAAACCATAGTCTACTTTGGGTTTGTTGATAAAGTCTATATCTCATGAAGAAATCCTACTCTCTTGATGTTTAAATTTTTGGTAATGTTTTTAGGATTTTTTATTAATGTCTAGGATCTTATGATGTTACGAAACCTTAGCCTTTTAGGTTTTGTTGTTGATGAAACCATATATTTTTAGGAATTAGGGTTTATGTCCAAAACCTCGAAATAGTAAATGTAAGATCCTAGGAATAAAATCCTAGGTGTATATGCTTTCGTTTTATTGAAACCCTAGCTTGGTTGACCAATTGTTTATATAACTTTAAAGTTTTGATGTTTTTGTCTAGGGTTCATGATAAAACCCTAGTAGAAATTAATATAAGATTCTAGGATATGATAATGAAACCCTAGATGTAAAATGATTTCACTATGCTAACTTGATTTTTGATATCTTCTATTTATTTTTGTTGATGAAATCTAGGGTTTGTGAGAAAACCCTAGTTAAAGTTGTTGCAATAAGTCTAGGGGATGTAACCCTTATTTATTATAAACCTAACTAGATTTAGGTTTTGTTCAAAGTATTATTTGCTCCCATTGAAATGAAATGCTAACCCTATTTTTATATAGTTGAATTTATGCCCTTATATATTTGTGCTTGATTATATTGGTTGATAAGAGATGCACATACACAATCTTCAAGATGTTGAAGATGTTTTCCTACCTCATACTTGATGGCCAACTTTATGATAATGATGAACATGATAGAAAGAGGGAGTTGCAAGAACCTCAAAGACATTAAAGTTTACAGTAATGATTGATAAGATGACCTTGTTACTATATGAAGATAAATAAGAATTTTTCTGAAAGAATGAAGGTCAAAGTTCTCTGTTGGTACGATGATGTGAAAGAAAGAGCTTGTGTGACTGAAAGAATAAAGATGTTGATGGACTTGTGCTCTAGTTAAAAGGGAGCTTAATTGAAGAAAAAGGGAAACTCTTCCATAGTTGATAACATGATGTGAATACCATGAGGATGTTTTGAGATCATATAATAACTAAAACACTATAGTTGATTGTTCCTAATTGGTAAAGTTCCAAAAAAAACTTGGATATGTTGAAAAAGTGTTGAAGTTGAGGTTGGTGCCGCTGAAGAAATTAAAGAAAGAAGCTTCCATATAGATAAGTTTGGATATTGTGATGACCTGAAGCAACATCAAAATGATTTAAGACCCTGAAGGTTTGTGCTAACACACACACATACACACATATTGAAATTGTTACTTATTAGGGTTGTGATTATGCAGGATATCTCCATAAGAAGTTCAAAAATTTAGAAGCATTCTTGGAATGGTGGATATATTTGATTTAGTTAATAGGAGAGATGAAGCATACTAGGTTATGTGCATGTATGATGCTTCAGAGGAAATCTGGTCGGCCTATGATGGTGTCCATATCCCGAAGAGGGAGGGTATCGTTGGTCTTATGGAGCTCTGACCTTGGATACGATACCTAGATTCCTATGGGTTGGTGTTAGTGTTGAAGCTTGATGGTACCTATAGTGGCAGAAGCTTGGATAACACCTTAGTTTGAACTGGTTAGATAACTTGGTCAAGTATCTAATCTTTAGCATTGTGTATGCTATGACTCTTCGTATAACATATCATTTTGAGTTCATCCTTGTACATTTATATGTATAATTATGAATACCTCCCTAGTTAAGATGGAGTGTTGAAAAATGTAACTAGTATCAGTCTTCATAATTGTATGAGTCATGATGTAATGTAGTTTTCAAAAGAAAGAAAATCAAATTTTATTTATAAAATAAAAATTATTTATTAGCATGGGTTTCATGCTTTATTATTTTATTTTTAGGTTAAATCCTCCATTTTAGGATTCTAGGGTTTATGTCATGAGCCATAGTCCTTATCATCATTTAATAAACCCTTCTTGGGCTTTGTATATCAAGAAAGAAAAATTATTCTTATGTAAAATGACTCAAATTACCCTCCTCCACCAAGTCAGTCTCAAGATCTACAAGTCGGCCACAAAAGGAGCTTCGAACCACTACAAATAGGCAGTTGCTCGACCTCATTTGTTCATCTATCCAAGCAAGTTTGATCTGCAGTTGTAGGAGAATAAAATAACTGTGAAATATCTAGAAGGGGAAGAAAAAACCCTAGCAAAGGAGGAACCCTAGTGAAGTAGTTTGAAGGCCATTTTATCTCTCTTTTGACTCGTGTGGGAAAATATGAAGCTATAGGAGGGTCGAAATTGTAGATCTGAAGTAGGGTTGAAATTTTGTTGCAGCGGGGTTGAAATTTTATATTGGATGCAATTTGAATGGAGTTAAATTTTGGTTTTTGGTCAATCATCTTGGAGGCTGACTTGGTGGATAGAAGGAGGTTCTTTGTCTAAGGTCTTGGTTTGTCTCATTTTGATTTGAAACTACTAGAGGAAGAGTTTGACTGGGTTTTCCCCTTTATAAGGGTTTTTCTCTGGTTGAGTGCCTATCTCTAGTGTCACTTATCTTCATGCTTTTGATTTGATGATTGCTTGATGAGAATAATATAAAAGAAGAACATAAATAAGGTTAATAAGAATACAAGGATATCAAAAGTAATTGTCACAATAATAAAATCTTTCTGCCTTTCTGATTTCTAACACCGACAATTATTTGATTCGATTTAGAATACATGGATTAAGTGGATAACACTTATGATGGCCTAGAAGAGCTTAATGGCCGAATTCTATAAAAGACAAAAGGCATATGCAAAAAACTAAGAGAAATTTTGGCTCCTTTTGATGTTAAATGAGTCTTTTGACGACAAAGTTATATGAAAGGTCCTGGAAGGTCGAAGTTTGTTTTGATGTGATGAAATATAAGGATACTAACAACTACATCATATCTCCCCATATCCACAAAAGAACATGTAGTTGATGTTGGTTATGATGATGATGCTTGATGATGTTTATCAATCTGAACTCTTCTTGTGAGAATATTTCAATTTTAGAATATCCATATATCATATTGTGTAATTATGAATACCTCCCTAGTTAAGAGTGAGTGTTGAAAAATGTAACTAGGTTCGGTATTCATAATTGTCATTATACTTGTATAAAAATGTATTTTGTAAAAGCAAAAAGAAGAGAAAATTTTATTTTTTATTTTTTCAAGCATTTGTTTCATGCTCAAGTCAAATCATTATTTTATTCAAGCATGTTCTTCATGCTCATTATTTTCAAAAGGCTTGATCATAGCCTAGAAAATAATTTTCAAAAGATGTAAATTGGGTCACAAATCACCTTAAGAAGCCTAGTCGACCTTGCCTGTCAAGTCGGCCCTGCCCAGGAAGAAAGACCTATTCAACTCCCTCTAAACAAGTATAAATAGAGGCTAGTGAGACCTCATTTTGAGAAAAAAATATGATGCATCTGTTCACCTAATATTCTGCAGTGGAACAAAGAAAAGGGGCGAAGTTAAACAAAGAACACAGAGAGGCCGAAGTTTGATTCTTCTTGAAGCTCACATGTATCTTGATGGTATGTTGAAAATTGTTGCTAGTTCTGAAATTGTTGCTATATTTGATGTTGGACTTGTTGATGGACATATACCTTGAAGGAGGGTTTGACTAGGCTTCTTAAAGAGTTGGAATTTTTCATGGTCTTGGGTCTTGGATTTCTCACTTTGATATGATTCTATAAGAAGAGAAGATTGATTGGGTTTTACCCCTTTTGGGGTTTATCCCTAGCTTGGAGTCTATATCTTTTTGTTCTTTGTTTCTTGTGATCTTCATGGTTTTATGATTTGATAATTTTTTTATGAAGAAAACCTAATTAAAGAAATAAGAAGCCAACAAATACTCACAAGAAATTATCAAGTAATAGAAATAAACACTAGTGACTAACCTATTGATTTCTCAAGAGAAATGAATTAGCAATATCTACTTTCAATTGAGTTGGACACATAACCCTTTAGGATTTTTTTCCTTGCGTTGAGAGGCGCTCTCTAGGCCAATATGGTAGAGATGTTCAAATGTAATTCCTTGTAAACATTTAACTCATTCAAAATAAAATAAAATAAAAATAAAAATAACCCTTTGTTAGAATAAAAAACATTTTTATTTATTTATTTTTATTCATTTTTGTTAGGTAGTTAAGGAGAACTTGACTTGTTCAAGTTGCCATTGGATTTCAAGCTCTAGGTTTATGAAATCCCATGGTATTGACCCATGGTATTCATGTGAAATATAGCCTTTTTAAATGGGGGAATTAAACCAACATAGATCCACCTTAACTCTAGATCTACCAAGAAATGAAAGGGATCAAATATCTTTGAGTCTCAATATATTTTCATCTCAAGTGGTTTGATCCCTCTTGGCGCTTGCTAGATCCAAAGCTAAGATGGATCTATTCTACTTGTAAATACAATTGTAAATAATTAGGATAAATAGGATAATATTAAGATGAAAGGATCCTTCAAAGATGAAACCAAGAGTCACCTCAAGAGTCGTATCATTGTATAAATATGATTGCACATTAATATAATATAATTTTTGGAGTTACTCATGTTGGTTTGGCATGCTATCAAAGCTAGTCTAACTCCATTTATGCTAGAAATGTTCGTTGGCCTCTCTACCCATCAGATCTACATTTCTATCATTTTGGCCTGTCAGATCTTCCATTCTCCTGAAGCAAGAAGTCATGGAATTTATATTGAGCCTTGGTGCTTCTCTATTTTGTGTAATAGTGAAAGAGATTCTCTCTCATGCTTGCATCTCAGTTTTGTCTGGCATTATGGTATTCTCCTACTGCTCTTTCACTAATTTGTTCCCAGTCTAGCAAGCAATGTTTAATTTCCATGTATTTGGCATAACCCTTCTTTCTCTCACATGAGATGGGAATCAACTCTCTATTATTCTTCAATTTCGATATGCAACCCAAACTCCTATAAGTTTATATTTTTTTGCTATCTTTTAGGATTGAGCCCTCAACTTACTTGCAGCCTTAGTCTGATCGAATTTTTGAAGGTTCTGTTGAAGCCTCGAAAATCGCTGCAACAACATTGGGGGATAACCACCCGGTCCGGAGCTTAAAGCAACTCCTTTTCTGTTTGGAGTAGTGGCTCCAACTGGTTTAACTAGGTCAAGTTACCTTTTCCCTATCGCTATTGGTTTAAAATGTATCTTTAATTACCAATAGATAAGGATATCAGATCACTTCTTCTTGCTGATCAGGCAAGAGAATGACCATTAAGTTGATTTGGGTTCAGCCAAGCCCAACTAAAATTTTTCCTCTTTGAGAAGATGACTTAAAAATTGTAGAACTTAATCTAAATGCAAACTTATTCTATAATGCAAACAAAAGAAACTAATCTAAATCCTATCTCAATTAGGTAGATATAGATCTAACCCAACTAAGAGCAAGATAATTAAATAATGAGAATTTAAATATTTCTGGCTTTTAATTAATGTCAAGCTAACGAAGAAATTCAATTAGCATGAAATTTATGAATACCAAAACACATCCTATTGAGACCATTTAACTGAAATAATAAATCAACAACACTCAGAAAGAAATTCACAAAAATGATATTGATTGTCAAATCAATCAAGCCAATAATTAAACAATAACATGTGGAAGAAATTCGCAACACATTACTATTTAATAAATTAGTTTTATAAGACATATTTCTGAGTAAATAATTACTCAGAAATCATAGTTTAATCCATAAGAGCAGAGATACGTAACAATATTGAGACAAATTATCCATATCAACAGAAATGCATAAACATGAATAAAATGAAACAAAAATTTTATTATCATAAAAATGAAACTGGTATTTGATACAAAAATGTCAAAAATACCAATTAATTGAATCCGCTTCTCTGATCCTGGTCTCTAACAGTACTTTACATTACTTGAATTTCTGATTTCAAAACTAGAGCTGCAGAAATGCAAACTCTGCCCATCATACATAATTCAAGATATAAAGAAAAAACCCTCAATAATGTTTAGATCTGAAATTTTCTCTCCTCCCTTCTACAACTCTAAATTCCTATTACAGAAATGCTTTTAGAAGTCTAGAATTGCAGAGGAGAGCAGCCCCTATAACATTCTGCCATCTGCAATTTATAATATTTCCAAAGGTATTATTTGAGAGGAGAGTTTTTTGAAGAAAAATCTGCCCAATCCAATTTTATTTGCTCAAAAATTTCAATCTTTAATTGCTGAAGCCTTTTCATTGATTGAGATATTTTTCTCCATATCCCTTCTACTGTTTTTCCTGTAAAAAGAAATCAAAATGAATTAAGATGCAACAATAAAATCAAAATACCATTTCTGGCATTAAAACAAATCCAATCAAATTTTATTTAAATAAATAATTGAAAATAAAATATAAGCTCTCTATTGATGTTTGGGATGGTTTAATTGGCCAAGGATATCATTGATGAACGAATCTGCAATTAGAAGAGGCTTCAGACAAATGAAAATGAAGAAAATAAAACTCAAAAAATTGATTTTGTTTTAGAAATTCAGAGCTTGATCTTCTGCCCAATTTTAGACTCAATAAATGACTAAATCTGTTAGTGAAACCTCCTCAGAAATGTTCTCCTTGATTTTCTCTTTCCAATGAGCCGTCTTGGGCCTCATTTGGCCAAGTAAAGCTCAATCTATGAGCCTCCAAAGTTGATAAGTCAAATCTGATATAAATCTGGAAATTCTATTGCTGGGCTGAAAATCAAAATTTTAATTAAAAATTTAATTTTAAATTAGACTCTAATTATCTAATAATTAATCCAAATTTATTTACTAATTATAAACTAAACTAATTATTTAAATTAATATTAATCTAACTAACTAATATAATTAACTAAACAAATTAATCTAATTAATAATTAATTATAAATTAATTATATTCTATTATTAAATTAAAACTAAAATAACACTTATCAACTTACCACTAACACTAAACTAACATTCCACTAACATTATATTAATACTAACTTAAACTAACATTCCACTAACGCTATGCTAACACTAAACTAACATTCCCATTACACTCATACGAATGAGTTTGACAGTAAAAAATAAAACAAATAACCTATGACCCTTTGACTCATCGCAATCGACATTTCGAGAGTTGAGAATTAGCAGAGTTTTTTAGAAATGCATCCCATGAAAAATCTCGATGCGATGTTCCGACGATTTATTTATTTATTTATTTTTTATTTTTAATATAAATTTATTTTTATATTAAATTTTAATTTAATTAATTAATATAATAATTAATTTAAAATTTAATGTTGAATATTAGTTTTTTTTTGGGTTTTATTTTAATGATTTTAAGTTATGAAATTATCTAAAGGATGATTTGCCTATTTAAACTACAACCACTTTGTCATTGTGAATTTTCGAGATTAGTAATTTATTTGAAAATTGGAGTACATTTCTAAAATATCGATGCTTCATGATTTGGCTGTATAAGTAGAAAAAATAAAAAATATTAGTAATAACTAACTAGGGGTTAATATTTAAACTAAATGCATTATTGAACTAATTTAATTATAAAAATGGAATATTGTACATTTTACGCATTTTTTAACCCATGCGACATAATTGATTATACTTTAAAGGGGTGCCATTTACAAACCGTTTAACCAAATGAGGTGAAACAAGCATCAACGGGAAGCTTATAAAAAATCTATTTCAACCAAACAATCAAAACAAAAATCTAAAGAAGATGAAAAATTAATAAAATCATGAGGTAATTAACTTGATAAAAATCCTAAAAGATATTTAGCCAAAAAATTTATAGAAAGGGTCCCCATTATTTGAAGTGAACAAGTAAAAAATTGGGGGGGGGGGGTTGTGTTATACCACAACGATTGGTGACACATGGGAGAAAAACTAGTTATCTCTGTTTGATATGAATGAAATTTTCCTAAAATTAAAGTAAAAATAATTAAAGAAGATAAAATTATTTTTTGGAATGCTTGACTAGTTTCATTAATCTGAATAAAAGCAAGAATTATATTATTGTAATTTTCTTAAATTTCCTCATAAATTAAAATATTTCAAAACTCTATATCAATCCTTAATTTGTTGTAGAGATAAAGCAGGGGTCACTTTACAACTTAGCTTTTAAAATGTACTCATTTTTCGCAGGTAGAGCCACTACTGCCAACAAACATCTATAGTCTCGACAAGGTTACCTTTTAATCATGAATGATTAGAATCCCATCTATTTAAGAAATATTGACCTAGAGATAAATCCATTTATACATGTCCTGGTTTGGTAGCCAAATAGTTGACAATGCCATTCACTGGTTATAATTGGACTAAACAAGCTGGCTCATGATGAGACCCCTTGTCTTATAATTGTTTGCAATCATAAGCCATTACCCTGATTTGTTTAGCAGTGTTGATAATGTCAACCTATTTTTCCCCTATGATCATGGTAAGCAGGCTTGTGATGAGACCTCTTATCTTTTAAGTTGAAATATATTTTTGGATTATACTCTAGAAAAATAAAACGAACAGGGAGAATCATTGACTCCTTAAGAGTTCAGAATGACAATTTCAGAGTTAAAAATGCTTTGCTATAAAGTGTTTTTACTTGGTTAAAAATAACTTTTCTTGATTGATAATAGAACTTTGAAAGATCTTAATAAAATATTGAAATCTCAAAATAATTATAATTTTGATGAAAAAGAAATTTCTCAGATTTTATGATACTTCGTCAAATTCTCTTGTTTTATAATTTCTTCCTTAAATATGTTTACTTTTATAATAAGAAAAACAAACCTTATTAAGAGATTTCAAGAAAAAAACTAATAGTAAACTATTAATAATTTTTTCCCTATGTATGCCGACCAAAATTCGGTAATAAGAAGACCTTCCATATAAATCATGGAAGAGTCAGCAAAATTTAAAACTGAAAACCAAAGGAAAAGAATTCTTAAGCTAAAGTGGGAAAAAAAATCAGAAATCAAAAATAAAATGTAGAAATTTAAAAGTGGAAAGGAAAATTTTAATTTTGAAACACAAATTCTAACAAGAATGTTTATACCAATGTCTCAACAAAATGAAGTAAAAGAAAATAATCATGTAATCATTCCTTCGTATGTCGAGATTCAGAAAACTTATACCTTACAGGGTTATAAGTGTTTTAGGCTTTAGATAGCAGTGGTGATAAAATTCAGCCACAATGAAAAATTTCTGTCTGATGTCAATCTTCTTGTTTTAAAGCATTATCTTAATCATTTTCTAATAAAATGAATGCTTTAAAGAAACAGATTAAAGGTTCAGAAACTTCCTAGTGTCGCTGTTTCGACGAAGACTATAGCTGTTTTTTGAAAATAAAACTAGGAAAAAAGCATAGGGCTTCCAAAATATGATTTGGCAGATGATTGAAAGCTTTTATGAAGAACTACAAAATAGATTTAAATATCAACATAATTTAAAAACAAAAATGAAAGTAAAGTAATGAAATGGAAATTAATGAAAGTGGGTACATGAATCTTACCATTGAATAATTGCATTTGATCTTACTTGAAAGATATCGGTTTCTCCAATACTAGTTGACATCTTCTTTTAGTTAACATTAAAAATATGAAGAAGGCAAACTAACCAAAATCCTATAACCCAAAATCATTGTTTATTTTATTTAAATTAAAGCAAGCAGTAAAATGTAAAAATGAAATGCTTTGTGTTCAAGGGAGTTGAAAATAAAACAAATGCATCATAAATGAGATTGAGACTTTGCAGTGATGAATGTTCTCAAAATATTATAAGTTTTATACAAATTCCATGATTTTTTATAAATTGTTCAGAGTTAAGACCAAATTTAAGATAATGAAATTTAAAGATAAAGAGGTCTTGAATTTCATATTTAATTATGGAATTATTTAAAACTGAAATATATGAGAAATCAGAATGATTAAATATGCTGTAAATTTGTCATCAATCACTTTAGTATCATAGCGATTACCTAAGATTGCTTTAAATTAACACAATGCCTTATTGGATGATTCATATTGCATGTGTTGAAGTTTATTGCATCGGGGGTCGCAATAGCGAATTGCCGATATAAGATCATGCGAAAATAATATGTGCAATGAGATAGAGCGATCATACCATTGAAGAAATGTTATATTTGGGATCGGGGATAGTCATGTCGTACATTGCACATCGCACACTGCATCTCGCGATTTGTACTTTTCACATTGCACATTGTGCATCGCAAGTTTCAGAATAGTGACATGACCATGAATAAAAATGTGATGAAGCAATTGGGATAATGGAAATGCGATGGGTGACGTGGATTTCGACATTATGATATGAGCATAAAAAATGCAATGAACAATATCGATATCGCCATATCAGAATATTGGAAAATAGTCATGTTGGAAATGCCAATATGATTCTTGCGATATCAGCGATGCGATGTTTATAATAATCAGTGATGAGTGAAGAGCAAACAGCGATAGTGATGAGAAATCGGCGATGAGTTATCTCATCGCAACTTTTAAAATGAGCGCACAAGGATGTATTCAATTTTCCTCCCGATTTGCGATTTGCGATTGAACTTATCGCATCGAAGGTCTTTCAAAGTTAACTCTTGACTAATTGTGATATGAATTTAATAATTTGCGATTGCGAATTGAACTTTATCGCATCGGAACTTTTCAAATGGAAGGATTAACCTTATGTTTAATGCGTTTTTGCGATCCAATCTATCGCATCGGAACTTTTGTGATGAAAAAAAAACCTTTGAATTCATCCCAATACGATATGGTATTTTATGAACAATTGAATGAGGTAAAACATCGGAGGTCTTGCATCAGAAATATGAAAATCAAGTTGAAACGTTTCAGACATGAATCTTGCGATATTGTTTTAAATTTCAGTTGGGTTTTCTAATGAATGAAAGTAAAGTTAAAGAATGCTCAAATTCTAATGAATCACAAAATAAAATTTCCCTGAACCTGTTGCAAATTTGAAATGGGTTTGCTGCTTACTTCAAGTTTTGAAAACAAATGAAAACCTACAAATAAAACAGAACAAGAATGAAATACAAACTAAGGAAAAGATAAAATATTAATAGATGAAAATGAACATGTAAATGCGTACCTGGAAGAGAATTGTCTGTGGATTTTACCTTATGAATCTTCCAATTCTTCCTTCGATTATCAAAATTCTGACTTTTTTTAAACTCATCTCATTATTTATTCTAAATTGGAGTGTGCAATCAGCCTAAATAAAATTTGTTTATTCATGTTTTGAAACTCATAAAATTCACCAGAGATAAATATGAAAATAAGCTTCTCTTTGAATTGCAACAACAATTTATTACTTCTACTCATTCCAAATTAACTTGAAAAAAATTTGTATTGTTATAGTGACTGTTTAATAATGCCTTTAGTAAATAAATATGATGCACATTGCAGCATCAGATAATAAACTAAAGATCAGAATGGGATAAAGCCACGAATTGTGAAAAAATATCAACACATATTTGAATGTGTGCACACAACAAAATGGACACCCTTAAAGTCATTTTAACAAATTTCGAAGAAGATAATATGAACTTCATGTGATTACAGCAAAAGGTTAGACTGACTAATAATGATTAAATTGGCATTAAACTTATAATAGACAATCATATATTTCATGGAATAATGAGATCATGAAGCTTTATATCCTCAAAACCTTTAACAAATAAATTTTAGAAGAAAATCATATGAAGACATTTCAAAATAGAAAAAATTGGCTTTGAGGTGATTGGTGCCAAGTGCAACCTCAATTGAATTTAGTCAAGACATTATTCAAAATAGGCAGAGTAGAGATATTGCTGCAATAAATTTTGATTTTAAAATGAGAAGCAATAATTAGAAATTTTCTGATAAGAGGCAAATATTTCCCTGAACATGTATATGATATGAGAAGGACTAATTGCTCGCTTTATTTTTATCTACAGAACTATTAAGACTAAATTAATTCTACTTCTATTCTAACCATATACATGAAAATGACTAGGTATAGTCATATTTTTAGTGTAACCATTCTCTTATTTTAATTCCTGCATGTATGTGCATGTCAAACATTAGTAAAAATGTAAATATAATTAAACTACAAAAACTAAATTTGAAAGAAAAATGTATCTTTATTATTAGTAGATTATTCACCATTACCTTCTCTTGAAATGCCCTTTCTAACTGAATTTCAATTGGATCATAGAAATCTAGATGGATTTCCATTATTGAGTGGGAGAGGTTTAAAAGAGAAGATGACATGTCGGGTTGTAGAAATGATTTTTCAGCAACAATGGCCTGTGTGATTTTGTTAGTGTTATGATTATTAACGATCTTCCGTGAATGAAATCTTTCCAAATATCTTTCAAATTGATCAATAAAAAATGGATGGGAGTATGATAAATCCAATAGAAGATTATTAATTGAATTAGATTGTTGGTCATATTGTGAAAATACACTCGCTTGTTGGTATTGCTTTTGAGAAAAAAGAAGTAATTGATAAGGAATGAACATCAATTGAAATTGAAAGTTTAATAATTCTTAATTAATACTATTACCATTTTTAGTCTTCGTTTATCCTAATGGGCAGTACATCAATTGAGTTATTTAATGTTCAAACACTACCAATATTTCAATTGTTGAGAGATAAATCCATACTGCAGACGGACGATCCCTACTAGCCCAGAGTGGGTCTAGCAACAATCAAACACACTACAGTGCAGGTTCCTAATTGCAAATAAATCGACTTGTGAGGAAGGCTTACCTGGAATCCAACGCTGTCGTTTGTAGAAGAGGTGGTGCTCTCGTTCCTTCGCCCTAGCAGATCACAATCCTCACGATCTTCGTGATCAGATACCTGCACATGCAAGAAACAACACAAACGCAAGCATAAAATCCAGTACATACAACTATATGTCAGTCGAAGAGGACATAACTCATGAACATGATCAAGAACAAGAGTGGAACCATAACTGATAGTCGCTTATCATTAAAGAGTCAAAAGAAGAATACAACCATAGCTTCGACGCAGCACTCTCCTTTAGCGGGTCGTCAGCACAACATGTCTCAATAAAGCCTGTCAGGGATGGGACAAGCCTCTCTCTCCGGATACTTGGCAATAGTCTCCTTGCTTGGATTTGGCCTTAAGGGAATCAAGAAGGCTCTTGCAGCATAAGGATGTAAAAGCTCTTGGGAACTTGGAGATTCTGGAACTAGCTTGCAATGGAAATGGGCAAGCTTTTATGGAAGGAGGAAGGGGAGTTGGGATCCATATAATTATGGGATTGGCCCTATCATCAAGGAAGCTTCCATGAGAGGTGGCAAACCACTTCCTCTCTATGGAAATCCGTAGCCAAACCTCCCAACTCAAGATAGATATCAGTCCAGGAATTTGTTAGGACGAAACTTCCGCCATTTATTTTTAAAAAACACCTCTTAATATGGTTGGCGCAGGTGCGGCTCTATGACAGAGCGCCAATTGGCGCGCCCTCTTTGGAGGATTTGCCCCCTTGGTGCGAGGGCTGAACTATGGAACCGCGCCAATGGAAAAAGAGTTATTTTTAGGGTTTTTTGCAGGGAGATGTCTTCAGGGCAATGAAAGCTCATCTTCAGAGGGATGCAATGAAAGTATTTTCAAGTCTTGTCTCTGCTCACAGGTCACGGAATGAGCCCTCCAATGTGCGGGATGGGGATTTGTGAGACTGTTATGGATCATTCTGCTCGCCTCTTTTTTATGTTAAGTTTTGAAATTTTGGAAAAAGAAAAATGTTTTGGAAAAAATATTTCTAAAGATCCGAAATATGCTATAGTATAATGTTTATACTTTAGTATAGGAGAAATACGAGAAGTAATACATTGTGGTCCCATTTTCATTTTGATTTGTGGAGCGGCAAACATTAGATTGTTATATCTTTTATTTATCATAAAGGTCGAGCAACTTCTGGAGCGGAAGTCGCGATCACGCGCAGAAGCTTTTTGGATAAGCAACTGCGGGGGGTCAACTTGCTCGCCTGTTATCAAAACCCGACCCCCCGCAGTTGACTAGTCAAGATCTACGAAAATCGTTGATCAACAGCTCCGATGGATTGCGGGGGGTATTGGTTGAAGGTCTCGGCCGTACTCACAGACCCCCCGCATTACGTCATTCTCTGAAGTGTCAAACAGTTGGCAAAACCGCATACGTGTTGTCCCACGTCACCTTTGCATTAATTGCGATTTCCATTGTTATAAAGTCGAGTTTTACGTTCCGTTGTGGTTCATTTGTGATTGTTGCCCAGTTTTAAAAACCCTGTCCCGCCACCTTCGCGTTAAACTGTTTTCAAAATTTTAGTCAGCTATGGCCAAACGAGCATCCTTGTCTGGTCTGTCCACTCTGAACCCTCTCCTAGATAGTGAGAAAGACGTCCGTGATACTTCCTCATCTATAAATCATCCTCTCATGCATTACCAAGTGACCTTGAACACCGACCAGTCGCCTGTGTTTTCCGCTATGCAGAGTTCTGGAGTGTTGTCCGCCTGTATCCCTAAGACCCATGTTTTTCCTGAATTCATTTCCTGGTTGGTTTCGTTTATGTATCCCGGTAAATGCTATGTCATGAACTCCCAGGGAGAAAGTGTTTTGCAGGTTTCAGCTCAATTAATGCGTCAGGCATTATGTTTCCCGGAGAATGATTCTCCTTTGCAATTCTTAGAAGATTCGCTGGTTCAATACTTCGAGGAACTCTCAATTGAGGAATTTAACCGCTGCATGTCATTTTTGGTATCGAATCCGGAGAAGACCCAGTTTGGATCGGGAAAGTTTGGTTTGGATGCTTTTAATGTTCAATACAGGTCAGTTCTCAGCTGTATTATGGAGATTCTGGGGAGAGAAGATGATTGCGAAGTTGACAAAGCAGATCTGGGGATGTTTACTCTCATGATGAAACCAGGAGTGGTGTTAGATATTCCGTCCTTTTGGCAAGAAGTGGTGAATTCTCAGTTGCTTTCTTTCCCACTAACAGGTTATTTTAGATTTCCCTCATTAATAGTTTACCTGTTTTTATACCAGAATGTGGAAGAATTCATGGGTATTGGTTTGAATATAATGGATAGCAACAAGAATAAGCAGTCAGTTCTACTTTGGACTGATTTGATCAGAAGAGAAGAAAATGAAGCTGGTTTATTTGAATTTGTGGAAAATTTTATGACCACCGCTTATAGAATTCTCAATGGAACTCGGCCTCCCTGTTTCTTGCCAAAGGCTCAAGAGTTCCTGCAATTAGGACCTAATTGTAGATATGGAGACTGGTTTGTTTTTGAAGACCATTATGAAATAAGGCTATATGGAGTTGGTGTTGAGCCTTATAGGCTTCCAACATTTGTTCCCATGAGACTGTTTGCTCTGGAATTTATAAGGCAAAGTCTCAATGTGGATCAAATTCATTTTCTTCCAATGAAGAAGGGGTTAATGTACAAGTTGCCCATGAGTGTAGGTCCTTTTGTTGTTAACACAAGGCAAGCTTATGAGGAGGTGACAAAGATGTTGGAAGAAACACAGTTATTACTGGGAGAGAAGTGGGCCTATGACCCACATGCGATTATTTCACAGAGAAGGGTCGAGAACGGTTATGCTGCTTTTACTCATGTGAGTAAACCAGATTTAGAAAAGCTGGCTAATCCAGGAGGGCCAAGTTCATCGCGGATTAATATTCAAACTCCTGTAATATTGGAGAAGATGGGTAAGAGAGTGAGAGATGATGTTATTGAGATTGATGAGGAAGAGCCCCGAGAGGAGAAAAGGACTAAATTAGCAGAAGATCACTCCTCCAATTCACCTGGTTTCACTCTCCAGGTCAGTGAAGAACAGGATGCTTCATCTCCTAGCAGATCAGAACTCCAGTTAGAGAAGGCTCCTTCCATGAAGCAGGTGTTCTCCCTAATTGAAGAAAAGAATCAAAGAATAAAGGCCAATATAGAGATACAAGCAGAACATCATGTATCTGCTAACCAAACAAGACTTTTGACTGTAATGGATTTGGAGAAAGACCAGTTCAAAATGGCGCTATCACATCCGACAGGGATGTCTCTGGGACCCTCAGGCAGTTTTAAGGAGTTGAATATTGTTATGGATGTAAAGAAGATCCCCTTGTGGGACAAGATGAATCTACATATGCAAACAGGTCAGTTAATTGTTAATGATTTAGGGAAGACTCATGCTACATCAGTCAAGACAGAGAATATGCTTGCTAAGGTTGTCAAACAGTGCAAGATGGAGAAAGCCAATGCCAGAGCATTGACTATTCAAAATGAAGAACTAAAGAAAATCATAAAGAAGATTGGCGTTGATCCTGATGATAGGAGCGCAATGCAAAAATTGATCAAGGGCGCAGAAGCAGAAATCTCTTCCTTAAGGAAGAAGCTGAAATTGCCAGCTTCAGAGCATTCGTTGGCAACTGAAGTAGCAGAGGTAGAAAAGGAAAAGGAAGAGCTGCAACAACAATTGATAAAGAAAGATGAGGAGCTTGATAAGGTAAAGCAAACAGCCATAACCTTACAAAATCAAATTCAGAATCACACTTGCACTTTTGATTTTTCTGCAGGTGCGACCGATCCACAGGTCCAAGTTGCTCAATTGAATACAGAGTTAAAAATGGCAGAGAGAGATTGCAAACAGGCCCAATCTGAAAAGAATGCAGCTCTGAGATTAATGCAAGGATGGGAAGAAAAGGCAGGCAAAAATGAGCATAAGCTACATAAAGCTGAAGAAGAAATTAAGGAACTCAAGGAGAAACTGAAGGGAAATATTTCCCTTATTAAAGCTAAGGATCTCATCTGGAATGAGATCATTTCTGAAATACAAGCAAAATGGAATTCCATACAAGTAATTGCCAGAGAGAAAGACATTGTTGCTGATCACGAAAAGGAATTGTCATCAGACAAGCCAGCTGCAATCAAAAGATCAAATTGGGCCAAAAGATTCATGAATTTTATTAATTCCAAAACAGATGAAGAGTTGCAAGACATGGGGATACAAGACAGGTATTTTTATGCTGAGGAAATAAACAAGATGATCATTAAATGCGTGCAGCATGGGAAGAAGCGGCTACGAGGTAATCAAGGGTGATTAAGAGAATTTGACATTTCATTTGATAGGGGTAGTGGGCAGCTTATACCATCATCTTTGGAGGAAGAGGTGAATTTATGTCAGAAGTTTTATGAAGACTGGTTGGTGTTTGCAAAAGCGAATGGGATGGTCGACATGAGAAAGCCATGGAGATACTAAAGGGAGAAACAGTCTTCAACTTCTTACAAAGACATTTCCTTCTACTGTGGATGGTGAAAACGTTGTTTACAAGCAACCTCACTCACAGTCATATTGTTGCCTTCACAGTAGAATATCATCGTTATAAGAGTGCTCCAATAACTCAAGACAAGCTCTGGAAGGACTGTAAGAAGTTTACTATTGATACAGAAAAAGGATTTCCCGCCAAGCAGCCACAAGTGACCGTACAGCCGCAAGAAATCATTGAATCAGTTGCTGTTCCAGGAACATCAGTTCCTTTAGATTAGGATTTGTCATATTTTATTTTATTTTCAAATCAAATGATGCAATGTAATGAAATGTTACTGAGGCATATACCTCCGTGACATAAAGTAGTTAAGTAGTTACAGTCAGTTAGAATCAGTTTTATAACTGAAACCAGTTTGGTTCAACTTGTATTTAAAGACATTTGAAAGAAGGAAGAAGGTTCCGAGTTTTGAACCTTTGAAGGCTAAATTTTGTACTAAGCAATATCGAATGAATAAAGAAGTTTTGCAAGTTTCCAATATTCCATCTATGTTGAAGAGTTTTCTTGGTTTCCATTTCATTTTCATTTCTGTGAATAAAGTAGAGTGATTAGAGCTGCAGGTCTCTTGATATTTATATGTCTAAGAGTTAAATATCCTTAATGGGCGCTCCTCTTCTTTAACTTATCTGTTTTTCATTTCCTCTGGATTTTATAATGACAGTTTCGGTGTAAAGCAGCATGTCAAGTTAAAATCCTTTTCTTTCTCTGTCTTTCATCTGTTCACTTCAGTATAAAGGGAATATGGCATTGCATGGCTACTAAAGATTTGATATTTGGGAAATATATTACTAACATTTAAAGGGTTAAGAAACAGAGACGCAAATATACATTTTTGTGACATAATTTTTAATGTCTTGAGCACGGATTCTTGTACACAGCCAAGAATTGTTTCTCAAGGGACAACATTAATTGGCGCCGTTGCCGGGGATCGAAGAGTCGAAGTTCTTCCCTGGGTTTTGATCGAAATTTCCTCTGGTTGTTCAGAGAGGAGGAAATAGTACACTGTGATTTTTGAAAATAGCTCTGGCTCCCAAGAAACCTCACACGAGGTCAGACACCTCTCAGAAAAAAGCTCCCGTTTTGTCAAATCCTGAGAAGCTTGTTTCCAAGAAAGGCCAGAAACCAAAAATAGTTGTTACACCTGAACCCACACTGCTCGCACCTGGCAGCAGTTCACACGTTTTTTCATCCAAGAAAGCTTCCAAGAAACTCATTTTCTCGGAAGAAGAATCATCACCGTCACCCATTCAAGAACCCACATCAGAAGAGGAATCATTGGAGTTTGTGCCTTTTCTCTTTACTGAAACTCAGTCACATACAGTTGCCAGCTCTTCTGCAATTGTTCAAAGTCCCATTCCCATATCAGTTGTTTCACCTCATTCATCTTTTCCCACAACTGGTATTCATTTTACCCCCGCTCAAGGAGCAGTTAACTCGGGCGCAAATATGGCAGTTCCTGCAGCCCCTGCTTTCTTGATGAACAGATATGCACCTTTAAATCTACCACAACCATTGCATGATTTACCACAGGAGTACCTCAAGTTACTCCCAAGATTTACTGGTGAAGATGAGATAACTGCAGAACAACACCTGCCCCTGTTTTTCACTTTTGTAGAAAATTTAAATGTTGAACATTTAGATGTTGTCATGAGACTTTTCGTTCAGTCTCTGAGTGGAGAGGCAAGGAAGTGGTTCAAAGGATTACAGAATGGTTCTATTAATGATTGGGAGGCTCTAGAAAGATGTTTCATTGAAAGATGGGGCGAAAAAGGGGACCATGGTTATTCTTTGACAGAATTTAATGCCATTAAGAAAAAATCCGAAGAAAATATGAACGATTTTGTTAGGAGATTCAACAAATTGTATAATAGTTTGCCTGCTGAAATGAAACCCCCTCCGATTGGAGCAAGGGTTGTTTCTGCTGGTGCTTTTGAACCAGATTTCAGTTTCACGCTAAGGGAAAGAAGGTCTCCTACGCTGGAACAGATTCAAACTGATGCTCTGGAGATTGAAGCAAATATGTCTGTTGCTGGTAAAGTTTCAGATAAAGGAAAAGCTAAGGAGGAAGCCATTCAGGACCAAAGAATTGAAGACATGACTAAGGTTATTAAGAATCTTTCAAATAAGTTGGTAAAGTTGGAGATAGATAGCAAGCCTGCCAGACAGAACAGGGGGGTTTTTAATCCTCAATTCAAAAAACAACCTTTACAGATTCTACAAAGAGAAAGGAAGGATCAGGATCAGGTGCAAGCACCTTTATACATAGAAGCAGCCCCATCGCGCTCAGCAGACGAAGATGATGATAGAGAGGATGATGCTCGAATTTCTGCTGTATATATGGAAGATGATGAAACAGAAGAAGAGATTGATGAAGAAGAGGAGAAGGAAGAGGAAGAAGCTGAACCCTCATTTGATCAAGAAGAGATGGATGATTATTGTAAACAATTCATAGATTTTATGCAAACCGAATTGCATAAAAAATACGACTTGAGGTCGAAAAAGAGATTGAGGACGCAAGAAAATGAAGAAAAAGAACCGGAAACAGCACCTGCTGCAAAGGCGACTCCACTGCAGAAAGGTAAGCAGCAAGCTGAAACATCCCAGGTGAAAGAAAAAGATTCTAACATTTTGGAGAAAGTGGTCACAGTTTCTAATCAGAGTTTAAATTCTAAAAAAGATCAAGAAGATCCTGAAAAGTTGACAAGATCAAATCAAACTTTCAGTCTATCCAAAGAGTTAGAAAAAGTCAAGATACAAGTACCTCTTCTTGAACTCATGAAAACCCCGGGTTACAAAAAGGAAATCGTTGAATTTATCAATCTGACCCAGCCTGATGAAGTGAGTGATACAGTCAATCTGCAAGAAGAAAAGCCAGTGGTGACGTTTGGACCTCATGTGGAAGAGGTAGATTCGTCTGTTCCTCCTTTTTATATATCTCTTCTCTTGCATGATTTTGTTTTGCACAATTGTATGTTGGATTCTGGAGCATCACACAATCTGATGCCACTGAGTGTGATGAAGGAGTTAAATCTACAAATTACCAAGCCATACAGAGATCTTTATTCTTTTGACTCGAAAAGAGTTAAGTGTGTAGGCCTCATTAAAGATATGGTTGTTTCATTGGCTCAAATCCCAGCCAAAAGTATTATGATGGATGTTGTAGTGGCAGATATTCCAGCCAGGTTTGGAATGTTATTATCTAGGTCATGGGGAGCGAAGCTGGGAGGAGTTTTGAAGCTGGACTTTACGTATGCTATTATTCCCGTTTTTAATGGTGAAGAGAGAAGATTGTATAGGGAGACCAGATTCCAAAAGACTGCCACCAAGAAAGAGGCCAGTAATTCACCGATTTATGGTCAGGAAAAGGACGATCTGTCATGTTTCATGTTGCAGGAGGTTGCAGAATTTGCTGAGGAATCTCAGGGGAAGTTTGAGTCAGAAATTGTGAATAAAAAATTACAGTCAGAAAAGCTGTGGAAATGTTATTTTGATGGGGCATTTTCCAAAGAAGGTACTGGAGCGGGTTTCATCTTTGTTTCTCCGGAAGGTAATTTGGTGCCTTTTTCTT
Source organism: Pinus albicaulis (assembly GCA_034641835.2). Taxonomy (NCBI): domain Eukaryota; kingdom Viridiplantae; phylum Streptophyta; class Pinopsida; order Pinales; family Pinaceae; genus Pinus; species Pinus albicaulis. Next base: position 568,989,028 of record CM076571.1, read on the forward strand.
TCAAATTGGAGTTCGAGTCTACTAATAATGTTGCAGAGTATGAGGCATTAATTATTAGTTTGCAAACATCTAAGCAGATGGGGATTAAAGCTATGACTGTGTTTGGAGATTCAGAGTTAATTATAAGGCAGATTAAGAATTCCTGTCAAACCAAGCATCCTAGATTACGAGCATACCGGAATGAAGTATGGGATCTGATTGAAAATTATTTTGAAGCATTCAATTTGCAGTTTGTGCCAAGAGAAGAAAACAGATTGGTAGATTCACTTGCAGTTGAAGCAAGTACGTTCAAACCTCCTATCAGCGTGAAACTAAGGTATGAGATAGAAATGAGACATAGGCCGTCAATTCCTGATAATGTTAAGCATTGGCAGGTCTTCGAAGATGATGAGCAGATTAAGCAGTTTTTGTTGATGACTGAGGAATTTGAGGATCATCAAATTGATCTGGAAAGTGATGAGGACGAGTTGGCTGGAAAAACTTTTCAAAAGGAAATTGGTGGACGGGAAATTATTCAGTTAAAAGACAACGTCTTACCCAGAGGCTTAGTACCGCTTGAAAGATTGTTCGGGGCTAATGATGTTGCTGTGGATCAAAAGCAGAAGAACCAAGACGAGCCAGTGGAGGATTGCAATTTGGGTACTCCACAAGAGCCTAAGATGGTCAAATTATTCAAGGGGCTTCCGAAGGAATATAAAGAAAGGTATGTTGAGCTGTTTAAACAGTTTAAAGATGTTTTTGCTTGGTCGTATGATGATTTAAAAACATATGATAAGGACATTATACAACACAAGATTCCACTCAGGGAGGGAGTTAAATCACATAAACAGAAATTGAGACAGATTAATCCATTGCTATTGGCTCCAATCGAGAAGGAAATTAAGAAGTTGTTGCAAGCCAAGATAATTGTCCCACTAAGGTATTCAGATTGGGTATCTAACCTTGTACCTGTTTGAAAGAAAAATGGAGAGATAAGGTTATGCGTGGATTTCAGAAACTTGAACAGGGCTTCATTAAAAGACAATTATCCTCTGCCGAAAATGGACTTTGTCTTGCAGAAAGTGACTGGCGCTTATAGACTGTCTATGGTGGATGGGTTCTCAGGTTATAATCAGGTAGCAGTGGAGAAGGAGGATCAGAAGAAAACCGCTTTCACTACGCCTTGGGGAACGTTCATGTACGCCAGGATGCCTTTTGGCCTGATGAACGCAGGGGCCACATTCCAAAGGGCGATGGATATCGCATTTGTGGGAGACACGTTTGTAGTGGTTTACTTGGATGATGTCACAATTTTTTCGAAGTCTGATGAGGAGCATTTACAGCATTTACAGAAGGCCTTCATGAAGTGCAGAAAGTTTGGTTTATCACTGAATCCGAAGAAGTCTTTATTTGCCCTGGAGGAGGGTAAATTATTAGGCCACATTGTCTCGAAAGAAGGAGTGAAGATTGATCCTGCCAGAGTTGAAGCTATTCAGACAATTCCTCTACCACGAAGTAAAAAGGATATCCAACGTTTCCTTGGAAAGATTAATTTCCTGAGGCGGTTCGTCCCAAATTATGCTGAAATCGTTAAAAAGATTACTGACATGCTTAAAAATAATGCTGAGGTAAGGTGGGACAAAGAGGCGAGGGAATCGTTTCAGAGAATCAAAGAGGCTTTAAAAGAAGCTCCTGTTTTGGTAAGTCCAGATTATTTGAAGCCGTTTCAAATTTTTTCATTTGCTTCTCCATCAACTATTGCAGCCGTTTTATTACAAAGGAATGAAGAGAAGCAGGAACAACCAGTTGCATACTTCAGCAAAGTTCTCCGTGATGCAGAACTGAATTACAACATATTAGAGAAACATGTGTACGCTCTGGTAAAGGCATTGAAGGCTTTCAGAACTTATGTTCTTCACTCTCAGATTTTGGCATATGTTCCTAATTCGGCCGTGAAAGATGTGCTCGTACAAAGTGATGTGGAAGGTAAAAGAGGAAAATGGATCGCAAAGATACAGGAGTATGATTTAGATATAAAGCCAACCAAGCTGGTTAAAGGATTGGGTTTGGCCAAATTACTGACAGAATCCAATTTCCAAGCGCTGGGAATCAATTTGCTGGCCCCCGTAGAAGAAGCAAATGAAGAAACGCGTGACAGTCGATCAAAAACAGCAGTTAAGTATAAATTTCTCTGTTCAGAGTGGTATAAGGATATTGTACATTATCTGTGTTTTCTGTCATGTCCACCTTCCATTAATAGAGCAAAATACAGAGCCCTGAAACTTAAAGCTCAGCCTTATGTTATAATAGAAGCAAAATTATATTGGAAGGATCCAGCTAGTATGTTGTTGTTGTGTCTTACAGAGGAAGAAATACAAGAAGTGATAGAAGAGTATCATGAATGCCTGTGTGGAGGGCATTACAGCTGGAAGGTAACGGCCCACAAAATATTCAAATCAGGTTTTTATTGGCCGACTGTGTTTTCAGATGTTTACAAGGTAGTCAGAAGCTGTCAAAAATGTCAATTATTTGCAGAGAAGAAAAAGCTGGCTCCCCTACCTCTTCTTCCTGTCTTCGTTGAAGAGCCCTTCAGACAATGGGGATTGGACTTCATTGGAGAGATTAATCCACCATCCAGCGGGCAATTTAAATGGATTCTTACTGCTACGGATTATTTTACAAAGTGGGTGGAGGCAATTCCCACCAAGAAAGCCAATGACGTGGTGGTAATGAAGTTTTTGGAGGAGAACATTTTCAGCAGGTTTGGATGCCCCGTGAAGATTGTGACAGATAATGCTCAGGTTTTCAATTCACTCAGGTTTATCAATTTTTGCCAAACTTATAATGTGACGTTGTCTCACTCCACCGCTTACCATCCGCAGGGCAATGGATTAGCAGAATCCTCTAACAAAACATTGGTTAGGATTTTGAAGAAAACAATCAGTGAGAATCAGAAGAATTGGGACACGAAGCTAGTTTTTTCTTTGTGGGCAACAAGGATGACCACAAGGAGGTCCACTGGCAAGTCACCTTATGAGCTTGTGTACGGCACTCAAGCTTTATTTCCCACACAATTGGTAAAACCTGTAATTTCTTTTCTCCAAGATGCTCAAGCAGAACCAAACCCCATGATACGAAGAATGAACAATGTGATGGAATTAAGTGAAAGTAGAAATCAGGCTCAGGATCGCTTGCTCACTTATCAGCAAAAGATGAAGGCAGTATTTGATAGAAAGGCAAAGGAAGTTTTGTTTCAGGAAGGAGATTTAGTTTTGAGATGGGATACACGAAGGGAAGATAAAGGCAAACACGGGAAATTTGATCCTTTGTGGTATGGCCCATTCAAAATTAATGAAGTCAGAGGAAATAACACCTTCGTGTTGGAAAATTTGGAAGGAGAAATGCTGGATATGCCTGTCAATGGGCAATATCTCAAGCATTATTTCCGACATTAAGCAGTTACTGATTCGTCATTGTATATATCCGGAGTGCTCACTGTACATCTTTCATCAAGCAATTTTTGACTCCATGCCCGAGGTGAAGGCACTAATCTGCAGGTTCTTAGTGTTTCGTGGTAAAAACACTATCCCCAGGTGGAGCCAGATGTTGTGGATCATTCTATCCGCATATCCTTTTTTATGTTAAGTTTTGAAATTTTGGAAAAAGAAAAGTGTTTTTGAAAAAATATTTCTAAAGATTCGAAATATGCTATAGTATAATGTTTATACTTTAGTATAGGAGAAATACGAAGAAGTAATACATTGTGTTCCCATTTTCATTTTGATTTGTGGAGCGGCAAACATTAGATTGTTATATCTTTTATTTATCATAAAGGTCGAGCAACTTCTGGAGCGGAAGTCACGATCACGCGCAGAAGCTTTTGGATAAGCAACTGCGGGGGGTCAACTTGCTCGCCGGTTATCAAAACCCGACCCCCCGCAGTTGACTAGTCAGATCTACAAAAATCGTTGATCAACGGCTCCGATGGATTGCGGGGGGTATTGGTTGAAGGTCTCGGCCGTACTCACAGACCCCCCGCATTACGTCATTCTCTGAAGTGTCAAACAGTTGGCAAAACCGCATACGTGTTGTCCCACGTCACCTTTGCATTAATTGTGTTTTGCATTGTTATAAAGTCGAGTTTGCCGTTCCGTTGCGGTTCATTTGTGATTGTTGTCCTGTTTCAAACCCCGTCCCGCCACCTTCGCACCGAATTGTTTTCAAAATTCTCGTCAGCCATGGCCAAACGAGCGTCTATGTCTGGTCTGTCCACTCTGAGCCCTCTCCTAGACAGTGAGAAAGACGTCCGTGATACTGCTTCCTCTGTCAATCACCCTCTCTTGCATTATCAAGTGACCTTGAACACCGACCAGTCACCTGTGTTTTCCGCTATGCAGAGTTCTGGAGTGCTGTTCGCCTGCATCCCTAAGACCCATGTTTTTCCTGAATTCATCTCTTGGTTGGTCTCGTCCATGTACCCTGGTAAATGTTATGTCATGAACTCTCAGGGAGAAAGTGTTTTGCAGGTTTCAGCTCAATTAATGCGTCAGGCATTATGCTTCCCGGAGAATGATTCTCCTTTGCAATTCTCAGAAGATTCGTTGGTTCAATACTTCGAGGAGCTCTCAATTGAAGAATTTAACCGCTGCATGTCATTTTTGGTATCGAGTCCGAAGAAGACCCAGTTTGGTTCGGGAAAGTTTGGTTTGAATGCTTTTAATGTTCAATACAGGTCAGTTCTCAGCTGTATTATGGAGATTCTGGGGAGAGAAGATGATGGCGAAGTTGACAAAGCAGTTCTGGGGATGTTTACTCTTATGATGAAACCAGGAGTGGTGTTAGATATTCCATCCTTTTGGCAAGAAGTGGTGAATTCTCAGTTGCTTTCTTTCCCACTGACAGGTTATTTCAGATTTCCCTCATTAATAGTTTACTTGTTTTTATACCAGAATGTGGAAGAATTCATGGGTATTGGTTTGAACATAATGGATAGCAACAAAAATAAACAGTCAGTTCTACTTTGGACTGATTTGATGAGAAGAGAAGAGAATGAAGCTGGTTTATTTGAATTTGTGGAACATTTTATGACCACTGCTTATAAAATTCTCAATGGAACTCGGCCTCCCTGTTTCTTGCCAAAGGCCCAGGAGTTCTTGCAATTAGGACCTAATTGTAGATATGGAGACTGGTTTGTTTTTTAGGACTATTCTGAAATAAGGCTATATGGAGTTGGTGTTGAGCCTTATAGGCTTCCAACATTTGTTCCCATGAGACTGTTTGCTCTGGAATTTATAAGGCAAAGTCTCAATGTGGATCAAATTCATTTTCTTCCAATGAAGAAGGGGTTAATGTACAAGCTGCCCATGAGTGTAGGTCCTTTTGTTGTTAACACAAGGCACGCTTATGAGGAGGTGACAAGGATGTTGGAAGAAACACAGTTATTATTGGGAGAGAAGTGGGCCTATGACCCACATGCGATTATTTCACAGAGAAGGGTTGAGAACGGTTATGCTGCTTTTTCTCATGTGAGTAAACCAGATTTAGAAAAGTTGGCTAATCCAGGAGGGCCAGGTTCATCGCGGATTAATATTCAAACTCCTATAATATTGGAGAAGATGGGTAAGAGAGTGAGAGATGATGTTATTGAGATTGATGAGGAAGAGCCTCGAGAGGAGAAAAGGACAAAATTAGCAGAAGATCACTCCTCCAATTCACCTGGTTTCACTCTCCAGGTCAGTGAAGAACAGGGTGCTTCATCTCCTAACAGATTGTCTACTCCGAGTTAGAGGCTCCTGCAATAGGCAGGTGTTCTCTAATTGAAGAAAAGAATCAAGAATAAAGGCCAATGTAGAGATACAAGCAGGTGTCATGTGTCTCGCGACCAAACAAGACACAGTGATTTGAAGGACAGGTTTAAAATAGGCGCTGTCCACATCAAACAGGGGATATGCAGGACCCTCGGGCGGTTTAGGAGTTGAATATTGTGATATGGATGTAAGAAAGTCCCTTGTGGGATAAGATGAATCTACATATGCAAACAGGTCAGTTAATTGTTAATGATTTAGGTAAGACTCATGCTACATCAATCAAGACAGAGAATATGCTTGCTAAGGTTGTCAAACAGTGCAAGATGGAGAAAGCCAATGCCAGAGCATTGACTATTCAAAATGAAGAGCTAAAGAAAATCATAAAGAAGATTGGCGTTGATCCAGATGATAGGAGCGCAATGCAAAAATTGATCAAGGGAGCAGAAGCAGAAATCTCTTCCTTAAGGAAGAAGCTGAAATTGCCTGCTTCAGAGCATTCGCTGGCAGCTGAAGTAGCAGAGGTAGAAAAGGAAAAAGAAGAGCTACAACAACAATTGATAAAGAAAGATGAGGAGCTTGATAAGGTAAAAGCTAGCATTGTGCCCCGTCAGGATTAGTCACACTTACCTTTGATTTTCTGCGGTGCGACCGGTCCACGAGTCCCGATTGCTCAGTGGAATGGAGAGTTAAAAATGGCGGAGAGAGATTGCAAAACGGAGCCCAATGCGAAAGAATCGACTGTGAGATTAATACGAGATGGGAAGAAAGAGAAGGCGAAAATGAGTGATAGAAACTTATCGTGAAAGAGAAATTAAGGAACTCAAGGAGAAATTGAAGGAAATATTTCCCTTATTAAATCTAAGGATCATACGGAATGGGATCATTCTAATCTATAAAGCAAATAAAATTCCATACAATGCCTACAACCGAGAAAAGCATTATTCTTACGTCACGAAAATTATATCGAACAAGTAGAACATGATCAAAGATCAGAGATCAAATTGGGCCAAAAGATTCATGAATTTTATTAATTCCAAAACAGATGAAGAGTTGCAAGACATAGGGATACAAGACAGGTATTTTTATGCTGAGGAAATAAGCAAGATGATCATTAAAAATGATCTTCTGAAAGCATCAGAGAAGCGGCTACAGGTAATCAAAGAGGTGATTAAGAAATTTGACATTTCATTTGATAAATTGATAAGAACTGGCTTGCCATCATGCTGGAAGGAAGGAGGTGAATTTATGTCCTGGAAGTTTTATGAAGATCAGTTGGTGTTTTCAAAAAGCAAAGCAGATGGTCGACATGAGAAGACGCAGATATTAAAGGGAGAGACAGTCTTCAATTTCTTACAAAGACATTTCCTTCTACTGTGGATGGTGAAGACGTTGTTTACAAGTAACCTCACTCACAGTCATATTGTTGCCTTCACAGTAGAGTATCATCGTTATAAGAGTGCTCCAATAACTCCAGACAAGCTTTGGAAGGAATGTAAGAAGTTTACTATTGATACAGAAAAAGGATTTCCTGCCAAGCAGCCACAAGTGACCGTACAGCCGCAAGAAATCATTGAATCAGTTGCTGTTCCAGGAACATCAATTCCTTTAGATTAGGATTTATCATCTTTTATTTTATTTTCAAATCACATGATGCAATGTAATGACATGTTACCGAGGCATATACCTCCGTGACATAAAGTAGTTAAGTAGTTACAGTCAGTTAGAATCAGTTTTATAACTGAAACCATTTTGGTTCAACTTGTATTTAAAGACATTTGAAAGAAGGAAGAAGGTTCTGAGTTTTGAACCTTTGAAGGCTAAATTTTGTACTAAGCAGTATCGAATGAATAAAGAAGTTTTGCAAGTTTCCAATATTCCATCTATGTTGAAGCGTTTTCCTGGTTTCCATTTCATTTGCATTTCTGTGAATAAAGTAGAGTGATTAGAGCTGCAGGTCTCTTGATATTTATATTTCTAAGAGTTAAATATCCTTAATGGGCGCTCCTCTTCTTTAACTTATATGTTTTTCCTCCGGATTTTATAATGACAGCTTTCCGTGTAACGCAAAGATGACAAGTTAAAATCCTTTCCTTTCTCTCGTCTTTCATCTTTCACTCGTATAAAGGGAATATGGTATCGCATGGCTCCTAAAAGATTTGATATTTGGGAAATATATTACTAATATTTAAGGATTTACACGTAGACACATATCTACATTTTTGTGACATAATCTTTAATGTCTTGAGCACGGATTCTTGTACACAGCCAAGAATTGTTTCTCAAGGAACAACAGGGTCAAACTAGGAAGATAGGGGTTTGAATTAAGAATCTCTACAAGCTGGAGCTAGATGGATGCGCTGCAATGGTGGGCAAAGCAGAAGAATTGGTTAGCCAGGATGAGGGAAAATTATGGCACAGGAGATTGGGCCATCTTCAAAATGGCGCTTTGAAGATTTTACAACAAATTTCTACTAAAATTCCCAAGGGTACTCTTGCGCAGTCATATCAGTGCAAGGGATGTACTATGGGTAAGTTTGTGAATACCACCTTTCATGAGAAGGAGAACTATGCTTCAGTGATCCTGGAGAGAATTCACACAGACGTGTGTGGACCTTTCTCGGTTGATTCAATAGAAAAACACAGGTATTATGTTATATTTTTTGATGACTATTATCGTAGATGCTGGATCTTCTTCATGCAGAAGAAGAGTGAAACGTTCTCAAATTTTTGTGAGTTCAAGGAATTGGTGGAGAAGGAGTCGGGGAAGCAAGTGAAAGCTCTAAGGAGAGATAATGGTGGTGAATACATCTCGGGTGAATTCAAATACTTCTATAGCAAAGAAGGAATTCGAAGGGAACTCATAGGGCCTCATAACACACAACAGAATGGGGTCGTGGAGAGGAAGAACAAAACGATCATGGGTGCTGCACAAGCGATGCTGCATGACCAGGGCCTACCGATGCACTTGTGGGCAGAAGCATGCAACACTACAGTTTATGTTCAAAAATATTGTCCTCATAGAGTACTTGGCATGAGTACACCTGAAGAAGCTTTTACTAGTAAGAAGCCTGATATTTATCATTTGAAGATTTTTGGCTTACCTGTTTACATTCATGTGACAAAGGATGCTAGGAAGAACCTGGAGGCGACTGTAGAAGTTGGGATATTTGTGGGGTACATAGAAACACCCCATAATTATCATGTGTATTTTCCAGACAATTGTATGACCGTTGTGCGACGGGATATAAAATTCAATGAGGTGAAAGCCATGAAGTTGTCGCTTGAGAGGGAGCTACACTTGCATGTGGAGGAGGAATTGCTTGTTCCCAAAGATGAGCCTCTGGATGTGGATCAGCCATAGGAGGAGATTCATGGAGTGGAGAAGTCCACTCATGCAGAACCAAACATCATACAAGGCAGAAAACGTACCACAGAAGCTGAGAGACCGAAGCTTGATGCGGCATAGAATGTAGGAGTCCCTACATCATAGCGCAGACAGAGATAGTCACCTAACTGATTTAATGAATACATGGCTTTTATGAGCAAGTGTATCATGACAGAGCCATCTTATTTCGAATAAACAGTGTATGAGCCCACATGGTTAGATGCCATGGTGGAGGAGTATGACTCCATTGTCAGAAACAGTGCTTGGGAAATTGTTCCAAGGCTGATGGGAAAATCAGTTGTAGGATCAGGATGGATCTACAAGGTAAAGAAAGTTGTTGATGGGAGTGTCGTGAAGTATAAGGAAATATTTGTTTCATGGGGCTTCCCACAGATTGAGGGGATTGACTATGAAGAAACCGTTGCACCTGTCGCATGGTATTCTTCCCTACATACCATCCTTGCTCTCTCAACGCAAATGGGTTGGCACATTCATCAGATGGATGTGAAGACTACGTTCCTTAATGGGATCATTGAGTAAGAGGTGTACATTGAGCAGCCTAAAGGATTTGAGATCTTTAGCAGTGAGTCACATGTGTGCAGGCTCAAAAGAGCACTGTATGGGCTGAAACAAGCACCACATGCTTGGTACACTCGGATCGACAGCTATTTCACTAGACTTCGCTTCACCAAGGGTGAGGCGGATGCAAACCTGTACCGAATTGTGGTGGAGGGTAAGATTGTAATAATTTTACTTTATGTTGATGATTTAATACTAACAAGTGATGAGATGTTGATACACTCATGCAAGGCAGATCTTGCAAAGGATTTTGAGATGAAGGATTTGGGCCTCCTTCATTATTTCCTTGGATTGGAAATATGGCAACGGGAAGGTGAATTGTTTGTGTCTCAAGGCAAGTATGCCGAGGAGATACTGGAGAAGTTTCACATGCAAGGCTGCAAGCCTATCGACACTCCTCTTCCAGGAAATTGGAAGAAGGAGGATGCTACATTGGCAGAGGTAGTGGATGCCACTATTTATCTACAATTGGTGGGTTTGCCCATGTATTTAGTCAATACAAGACCAAACATATGCTTTGCGGTGAACCAGCTTGCACAAGCGATGGTTAAGCCTACCAAGCTCTTTTGTAAGGCAGGCAAGCATGTCCTGAGATATATTAGGGGCACATCTGAGTATGGTTTATGGTACAAACAAACGGATGAAGTGAATTTGCATGGCATCATGGATGTAGATTAGGTAGGAAGCCCAAAAGACAGAAAGAGCACATTAGGGGGGATTTTCAGTATCGAATCTATGGCAGTTTCTTGGTACAGCATGAAACAAAGATCCGTGGCACTCAGTTCAACCGAAGCGGAATACATGGCAGCAAGTCAAGCTGCATGTGAGGCTATCTGGATCAAGAAGATTCTAGTTGGTTTGTTCGATTCACATTTAGATCCCACAGTGATAGTTGTGATAATTAGAGTTGCATTAAACTCTTGGTTAATCCTACGTTTCATGATAGATCTAAACATATTGATATTTGGTATCATCATATCGGAGATTGTGTGCAGCGGAAGATCATGTTTCTTCAGTAGATTCCTATAGAGGATCATGATGTAGATATTCTGATGAAGGTGCTCACCAGGATAAAATTCGAATACCATAGAGGTAGGATTGGGGTGAAGGATAATCCCTATCTTTCTGAGAGGGAGTGTTGAGATTCAACAAGATGATGAGCTTAGTGAAAAGAGTCGTGTTCACTAAGTGGGCCCGCAGGCTATTTTTGGTGCAAGTCTATTTTCAGACTATGTCTATTTTTAGACATGGTGATCACATTTCAGAAGTTGCAAGATGCCATTTGTGGATGGTTGATCAAATTGGAAAAATAGATGAAATTCTATTTTTATAATATTAGGCGAAGTCTATTTATATATTTTTGATCTAAAAATAGATGCATGTGGATTATTATTAGCTCTTAATAATAATCAGACACTAAACAGAAACTTATTCTCTTGGAGCACTTTTTTTCAGTGCACAGATGTGGCAAATCAGTGGACTGAGGGAATTACGCAATTCCCAAGGGTTTACTGGAGCTAAATCATGGAGGACTCAGTTAGAACTCAAGTGGCAGAGTTATGACATAGTTGGAAGAAGTAGTTATGGAGTTGTATTTTGTTTAACTTAGTTAGACTCAGTTGAGCTAGTTGTATTTATTCTAACTGATTGATACACTAGTGAGAGTGGAGTGAGTTAATTAGTTAGTTAATTCACAAATAATAACTCATTAATCAACTAAACAATACAGCAGTTAACTACAATACATGGTAGTTTCAGTGGAGACCTAGTGGAGAGATAGGTGAAAGGGCAAGATAGACTATCTGTTGTGACTATAGTGATGCATTGATTTCATCACACACACATTGGAGTTGCCAATGAGGATTGTGAAGTTAAGGCAAGAGTAATTCAAATTCATTGAGAGCTATTCTTCAGTATGGATTGCGTAGTGGAGGTAGGCTAGCAGGAGGAAGAGATCGGTGCATGGATTTTCAACATTGTTCCTGATTACTGTATGATGATTGTATTGTACTGAGAGCTTGATAAGCTTTGTATGATGATTGTAATATGATTCCATGATACATAATATATAGTTGGGGTTTCCAGCTTTAGGCTTTCCCAGTTAAAAACAAATGTGTTATGTGTGATTATTTGTATTTATGCTTTACATGTGTGTGCAATTAATTTTCCACAAAATATTAACAAGTGGAATTGATTCAATATCTTTCATAAATTTAAATAGTGTGATATCAAGTGGATCTAGGACATATGCATGCTTAGTGCATATAATTTCTACAGCACAGGCATAGTAGGTCCTAGATGAGTAATAGTCTAATAAGGATCATAAACAACCTGATAAGGATCAATAGGAGGCAAATAGACCTAATTACCATACACATCATAATGGTGCGGATAGATAGATATGGGATTACCAATCGCATCATAGTGATGGAATCGAGGATTAGCAGGAGCTTGAGAGTGCTAAGAACCCTGAGAATTTTGCTGCTGAACATCCAATAGATATTATTCAAAGGTAAGGCTGCTAGGAATCATAGTAGTAGTGGAAATTGAACTAGAAGCCACACAAACTATTGGTTGAACTGGGACAGATGTGACAGTAACTGGCGAACTAGGAGTCGAAGGTGATAAACCCAATGAAGGTAGGAGTGAACTTGGAGGAGGAATTATTGTACTGGATTACACAATGGAAGCAACGCCAGACATAATATGACTTAGAGATCTATATCAAAGTGTAAGTGAGACCGACGTTGGTGAATATTGAGTGGAGGCACGAGAGAGATATTCAGGAAAGAGCTGATATTCTCCTGTGGAAATAGACATTCCTTCACTGCCAACAGAACTGGAGGAATTCATATTTGAGTCTGTCGTAATATCTTCGAAAATACTACAGGGACTAGGAGGTACCGCAGCAGCAACAAAAGGTGATCCAGATGTAAGAGGAGGAAATTCCCCTTCTTCCCCAAAACTAGACCAAGCGCTTGAAGGAGGCCAATTTAAATCAACCGGATCGTCAAGAAAAGATTGAGTAGCAAGGGGTTTGATAGAGGTTAGAATCGGCTGCGAGAACTCGACAGACCTAGTGGACTGAGGAGTTTCAAAAGAAACGTCCAGAAAAGAACTACCATTAGGAGGCAGTGAGGACAACGAAACTAGATGTTCCTCCACTTTGACTGTATATCATAATAGGAAGGAAAATGGATAACCAATTGAAGGTACGAAGATCAAGAAATGAAGAAATCAATCAGTCCAAGTAACAAAATTTTAATGGTCGTGTAATCGTAGGTGATTAATTTTATAACACTGAAACCAAAATTCATTGTTTCATGTTTTAAGAGTCGAGAAATAGGAAAAATATGACTCTAGTCACTTTTAATTTGAAACGAGTGTGAAAGGAGAAGTGCTCGATGATCTCTTCTCTTGTTTTAAAGAGTCACGAAAAGATCGAAATGACTTCTCAGGAATTCTAAGCAAGAGGGTGTACCATGTTTCTGTGAATTTCCATATACACCTTGGTGATCAAATGAAAGAGAAATGACCAAGGACTTGATGTACTTGTAGGTAGTCTCCCCGAATGTTGTGTTTGGTGTATCATGGTTACAAGGTAGCAGACACGACTTCCTATGGATAAAAGGATTATAACCTAGAGGGGTCTCCCTTTATATACATGAGGGTATGGGGAGCAGAAGTCCGTACTAGCGTTGTCTGAAGCCAAAAGATGAGCGACGACTACTAGGTTTTAAGACACCAGAACAAGTCTCTAGCTTAGACCACTAGAAATGTTGCATTAGGTTCCAATGTTGCCTTAGGTTCATTGAGTAAATTTTAAACTTAATCTTGAATTATGTTTCAATTTCCAGGTCCTATAGAATTTGGAGCTCAATTTCCTAGATGCAAACTATATGAAAATAAACATCATTTCAATTCGATGAATGCTATTTATAAGAAGGATATAAATATTTCAAACAAGAAAATGAGGAAAATACACGAAGAAAATTCTAATGCCCTTAATGCAATCAATCAAAAACGAAATTCCTTCCCAGATTGACAAATGCTAGTTATGTACAGGAACATTTCACTTTCGATGCAACAAAATAATACAAAGGTATTTTTGATTTTTGAATTTTCAATGAAATGAAGCACACATTGTACTAATTCAATGGAAAAAAAATTAAACACTAGTTTGAGTTTTGCAAATGTAAGGTTTTGAAATTGAATGAATCAACCAATGTGAAATAAACACCAAAACATGCAAGCTAATGGAGAAAACTTTCAATCGAAAAAGAGAGTTTCCCAAAATGACCCAAACATGCAAAGCAATTTATGCTCAAAGTATTGAAGAAGAAGGACTAATCGAAAAAATGAAAAGAAAATTCAATCAGCAAAACAAAAGAATCACAAAATCTCAATCTAACAACCTAAAACGAGACTGATAACAATCAAAGAGACTTGTTCTTGAACAGAAGGCTCAGTGTGCAAGAATACTTAGAAACCCTAAGGTCTTAAATGACACTGACAAGAAAATGGACAAATGACTGAGGGAAACAAGTCTACAGTAGTCAACAGTGTCTCAAAGGCTTAAACACACTAAAAAATGACCTAGAAGCAAGAACAAATGACCAAAATACTCATTAAGGAGGTCAAACTAAAACTGACAGGGGTTGGCGTTACTGTAAGGCTATAATTTGCGCCATACAGATGTTGGCGCGAGTGCTAAAAGTGCAATATGTGCCAATCGGTGTGACTGTCCAGAAAAAAATTGCGCCAAGCCGGATACCTAAGGGAAAAAGAGGAAAAACCCTAAACCAATGAGGAGAGGTCAATCCTGACTCTCTGGAGCTGAACAGAGGATGGAAACTCATCAAAAAAATATAGATAACTAAACCAATAAGTGAAACTGACCCAACAAGATGACACAACAAACTCGCATTGATCCCCAGTGGAGTCACCAAATTGTTATGAAGGTAAATCCTCTCTGTGGACACAGACGATCCCTCTAGCCCTAGGGTGGGTCTAGTAACAAAAGGACACACTAAAGTGTTTCTTCCTAGTTAATGAATGAACAAAAGACATGGTAGATTGACCTACCTTGAATCCAATTCCGTCGACATTACAGAAAGAGTAGTGGCCTCTCACTCCCGCCTTGGGAAATCACAATCCGTTCGCTGTCACGCTCAGACACCAGCACATAGGACAAAGAACAAGAATAAAATACGACAAAATACTTTCACTCACAACTATTAGCCAGTCAAAGAGGGCTAAACATATCGCATCAAATAAAAATCATAACACAATAGTGGAACCAAACAGTAGTCATGTATATTAATGAATAGAAGGAAGAGTACAATTGATGCGTTGACGTTGCAGTCTCCTCTAGCGGGGTTGAAAGGAAGCACGTCTCAAATGTTGGTCAGGGAATTCAGACACAATCTCTCTCAATAGAATCTTTCTTATTCTATCTCCTCTAGCAGCTTAGCTATAGTACGTATAATCTCCTAGTTCAGCTATTCATCCATTCAGCTAGCTTCTACTAAAAGAGATAGTTTCTTTAATAGAGGAAAATGGGGAGGTTGGGATCCCTACAAAGGTGGGAGGGAGTCCTAACCTTCAGGAGGGTTCCAAGGGAGGTGGAAACTACTAACTAAAGGAAGGATTCCATGGTTGTTTCATTTCAACCACTCCCAATGACTCATCCCCTAGGTGGTTGGAATGGAACCTATGCCTCTATTTTTAAAAAACATTCGATAAACAGCTTCGTGCGAGTGTCTAACTAGCATAGAGCACCAAATGGCATGGGCTTAGTGTTAAATTTCTCTGTCGATACGAGGGTGTAACTGGCTACTCACGCCAGGGAAAAAATATGGACTTTTACATCTTTGCTCAAGGAAATGTCAACAAGAAGAATGTTTCTTTCATCAAAATGGATTCAAGGATGGTATTTGCAAGGCATGACACTGCTTACTGGTCACAAAAATGATCCTCCAATGTGCAATTTGGGGATTATAGGGACAATGAAAAAATGTTGTGTAACACCTATAACCATCTTAAAATAATCTCATTTCAAAACTAATACATTCCATGATATGTGAATTACACTATCAAATCATGAGATAATAAATTTCAAGAGTTTCACATGATAAGGGTAAAAGTAAAGAAATCTATAAGAAGCTCTTAAAAATACATATGCCTATGTCACACATCTAGTGGTTACTTTACATCACAGATAATTACTATGGCTACCCACAGAGAACGTAGTTCAAGAAAAAAATTATAATTATGGATAAAAAGAATAATCAAATATTTTAATTAAAGAGTGCATGGAAAAACCAAAATTTTATTAGAGTAGCACACCCATATAATTTTGGGAAAGAAAATAGTTGAATAAACAAATTAACCAAGATTCAAATTACTAAGCTAAATAAACTAAACCTGAACTCCACCTTGATATCCAATTAAGTGAGGGGGGTCATATAGAGAATTTACACTAACCTAGGTCATCAGAGTTACACTGACCATAAGAGTCACACAGAATAGATGTTGCAGAGCCATGTTGGTGCTAGGTTATGAAAAGAGAAAAAAATGAATCTGGTAGTGTGATAAATTAAGATGGGTTTCAGCCAAAGAGAAATTTTGAATACCAAAAACCTGAAATTTGAAATCTAGCTAGGGCAGCATGGCCATTAGATAGAGAAATAACACAATATAAATTATGAACAGAAATTGAAAATAAAAAATTCCATATTGTCGAAGCTGGAAGGGCCAAGGAGGAAATCCCCACCTCAATAGCATAATGATAAATGTAGAATAAATAAATTTTGAATATCACAAACATTC
This sequence comes from Pinus albicaulis, assembly GCA_034641835.2. Taxonomy (NCBI): domain Eukaryota; kingdom Viridiplantae; phylum Streptophyta; class Pinopsida; order Pinales; family Pinaceae; genus Pinus; species Pinus albicaulis. The sequence continues at coordinate 569,005,609 of CM076571.1, forward strand.
AATCAAACAAGAATTACTGGATGGGTGATGTGTACAGAACATAGGAGCCATACAATTTGAAGGTGAAACACATCAGACCGATTAAAACTTGTGTAGATAGGTACTCCTAAAACCAAAAATTATAACAATAATGACTTATATTCCTAAAACCTAGAACATTAGGGACAAATACAATGAAATCAAAATACCAAAGATGATATAGTTATATTTAAAAGAAACCTTATACTCGTAAGTGTAACAGATAGAAATTGTTGAAACTATGAAGAAATTTCAAAAAGGGGGCTTACCTCTTCTACGTTGGATAAGGGTTGTGGGCAAGGTGAGGTTGTGTCATCACCATGAAGAGACGAGGAGGCAATAGCCTACATCCTTGAATAGAGGGCAGAGGTTGCCTATGCAAAATGCAAGCAAAAACCCATATTAGTAGACTGAAAACAGATGTAAAATCCTAAAAAAAGTGGAGGTAGAGATAGAAATGTTACATCAAATGAGTCGAGTAATCATTTAGGTGTGCCATACATCTTTCTTGCAAAACCAAATAGATATTATTAGCATACAAACATTTAAATGCATATATTATTCAAATAAAAGAAATATATACCAACACATTACCTTAGAGGGCTTGGATACATAACTCATAGTGGAACCAAGTTAAACACCAATCCTCACAAAAAAAAAGTGGAGGAATTCATGCATAGGAATTCTGAGAAATCGTGCTTACTAGTTATGCTTTGGAGGCAAAGTTCCAGTGATAAGAGAGAATGGAGGAATCATGTGCCAAAACCTGTGGAAACGTATTTGTAGGTCGGCCATGGAGGCATAGGTTTAAAGAAATATACACCTGCCTCAAATACAACTAAATGTTGAAATGAGACCAATTCAGGTAGGTCCAAACCCTTATGGTTTCCTCAACACATCTAGACAATCGATTCATCCTAGTTAATCACCAGCGCACATCTGGCACCTAAAAAATATGTGTGAGGGCCATGTGAGGGTCATGTGACCTTGCCACATGGATATCAGCGTATAAGACAAGTTAACCAATGGGATAGGTTAATTAAAATAGAAAATAAACTACATTAACACATATTGCTTACCTTGGGAAACAATACAATATATAAATAGTGTTAAAATGTGGGAACTTTACATGTAGTTTAATATGTAGTGTAAGGATGGTATAGCTGTATATACATTAATTAATATATAGAGGGTTGAATGTATATTAAGGTAACTATTGGGTACCAGATCTGCATAATTTTTCCTTCCATTTTCACCCACTCTTTCACTTCTTTGTATCATTAATATTGATTCATTTCTCTAATGCACAAGGTAAACCCCCTTCCATTGTCTTATCTAGAATGTTTAATTGATGAAATAATAGTCATGGGGGTTTTTGCTACGCGAGTTACTAATTCTTTCATTTCTGCAGATATGGTGGTCAAAGGGTCGTATCTCCAGATCACCGGAGAAACTCCAAGTTTACAACACTATTTCGAGATCAATGTAACAACATACTATATTCCATACCAATTCCAAACATCTCTTGTTTTCTCTCGGCAACTAGTTTGGAAATTTTAACAATTGTATATTTGTAGACATTAGTTGTCAGATTTCAGAAACTGGGTTTTCTAAACAATTGTATAAGACGGGTTTCAAGGGTGTGAATCAGGTTAGCCATGCAAGAGATCAAGTTTGTAACAGAATATTTTTAATTAATTGAATGAAAGTAATTTTTTTGTTCTATGTATAAGTTGTGAATTCATCGCAACCTTGGTAAGAGAGTTGGGCCCGCTCTTCTGACCAGGTGCTACATTATTTCTATGTGTTGCTCTCGCATTTATATTTTTATATTTTAACTGTTGTTATGGTACTTTTCTTTAAATTGTTGTGGATTATTTTATAACTCTCCACTTTATCTTTAATTATTGTTACAATGGGGTTTTTTTGTTTATTTTGGTTTTTATATCTGTGATTAATGTTGGATTGTGCCATACCTTGTAGGTTACCTTGAAATAATGTATGCACCTGGATTGATAAATTAATGTGGAAAAGGGTTGAATAGTTTATTAACACTCAGACACCAACATTTTGGTGACATTGCCAAGAAAGGCTAATAAGGTGCAAGAACATGATCCACATTGATCCAAGGATCAATCTCTCATCTTAGGGAGGTAATTTGTTACACTGCTCTATGTCATGAGCGTAGTGTTATGTTTATCTTCTTTCTCTTGTTTTTCGTTCTGATTGTTTTCCTAGGGGCCAATTTCTCGTCCTAGGGAGGGTATTTGAATATCCTACTTTAGGTCCTGAACTTTAATTTTTCAATTTTTTCTCTGTTTGAATCTAGCCCTAGGGGCCAATTTCTCATCCTGGGGAGGGTATTTGACTACCCTAATTCAGGTCTTGAACTTTAACTTTTCAGGTTGTGTGATTTTTTTCTTGAACCCAGCTTTGATTTTCTAAGTTTGTTGGATTTTCTCCAATATCTCGTCCTAGGGAGGAAATTATTCTGTCCTGCTCTAGGTCCTGAGCACTACTGTTATTTTAATGATTTCTTCTCACCAATTATATGAAAAAATATTTAAATAAGAGGGGCAAAGGAATACCCCTAAAGAAGGGATGGGATTTGGGAAGGAATACTTATATCTAAGAGATCATTGATAAAGCTAAATCAAAAGCATCTTCTCATGTTGCCGTTAGAGTAAGGATTCAAACAAAGTCTGAGGGGCATTCAGTTGTGTATCTAGTTCCATCGATGGTACCGAAATGAACCCTTCCGATGAAAGAGGAAGAAGTAAACAAAGTATCAGTAGAACAAACACCCCTATCTCTAGCATAAGAAGAAGAAATTGTGAGCAAGGGATCTCAAGAATTGAGCAATTCCAATAAGGAAGAGGAACTTTTGAAGGAGTTTGCATTACCATGATACCAAGAAAGTGCTATGAAACCTCCTGCAATTGAATCACCTTAAATATCAGTAGCAGAACCATTTGAAATCACGAGTGAGTATTGGACGATATTTATGGCACCTACAAATTCCTCTACTGATTTCCTAATTGGGGACATAATAGGTGATGCAGCAATGAAGCCCATACCTTTAACAACTTTGCCTAATTTTCATGGTATTTCTTCTCAGGACCCCAATACATTTTTATTTCAATTTGATATTGTCTGTTGGGGGTATGACTATATTCTTGATGCTCATAAATTAAGGATATTCCTTGTTACCTTAAAGGGGACAACCCTACGATGGTTCATGGGTTTAGGGGGGAAGAATATCTCTTCATGGGATGTGGTGAAGGAAATTTTTGGAGAAATACCAAGATTATTGTAAATCCCATGATATCAAGGAGGATATTTTCAAGTTTGTGCAGAAAGAAGACTAGAATATGGAAGATTGTGTGGAGCGATTTAAATATATACTGAAGAGGTCAGGGCATAGTGACCAGGACAAAAGTATTCTGAAGATCATCCTTCTCCGTGCACTAAGGGAATATTCTCTGCAAATTTTAAACATAGCAGTAAAGGGGGACATATCAAAGGAAGACTTCCACACTATCTGTGGGTTGTGCATCTAGTGTTTACGAGGGTTTGCAAGACATGGATAATGAATTCAGTCATCAAAAAATTTCAATGGAGGGGTCACAAAGGCAGAAATTAGAAATCTACTGGATAACCGGAGGACTAATATACTAAGTACACTATTTTCCCAGATGGACACCTTGTAAATGAAGAAAAAGAAAATGTAGTTGGAGAAGACTATGGCTATATTCTGCCCTCAGTGCAAAAAGAAACATCTGCTGAAGGAATGACCATTGAACACACTTGAAGCCTATGAAATTTGTGAACAGGCCCTTGCAACCACCTCGTGCCCTTCCTTGCCAATATTGAAGGATTTTTTTCAAGTGGCAAGTGAAGAAAGTGCGTGTGATCAACTGTATTTCATCGAACCAAAGAATCCATGGCACCCTCGACCACTGAATACCAATCCAGGTATGCCTCACGACCCATATTAGTATTTTAATAATTTTAATATGGGTTTGCAGTCTATACCATTTTCACCAGTATGGTCTAAATATCAATGTCCGCCCTGGAAACACTGGTTTCCCTGGACTACTTCGAATCCTCCATGGGCTCGAAACTAGCATGGACTCTCTCATACTGGACATTTTCCCCAACTGATGCCACAACAACAACTTGAGTTCCCTTCCAATGTACGTCCAGGTAATCCACCCTTTCGACCTTAACTTCCTATCCAACCCAACCCAAATCCTAACAATAAAGGGGTTCAAGAATATGATAGTCTCAACCTTCCATCATATAGCATTTCTACCGTAGCGATTAGTGAAATAAACTTACGATATGGGTGGGTATTGAATGCTCCAAATTCACCTGTTATTGTTGAACAAGTTGACAATGAAGTTATGGAACCAGAACCAAAAACAATTGTGGATAAAGAAGACCAAAATATTGCAAATAAAATACCTCCTCAACCTACTATTAACCTGGAACATCTAGTTAATCGACCATATCCTGAAATATTGGCCTTGAGTGAACACTTCCCTCAAGTAGAATTTGATTTTTTTGGTGAATTACAAAGTTTATTTGTAAAATTCCCGTACTCAAAGCTATGAGGGACGTACATATATATGCAAAAACTCTCAAGAAGAAGTTCTCTAAGAAACCTGGAAATAGATCAAGGGATCCGTTGACCATCTATGTGATGGAAAAATTGTCTGAAAGATCATGTTGGGAAAATTGATGCCTGTAAAATATGGGGGCCCAGGGAATCCAATTCTAATGGGACAAATTAATGGGGTTGAAATCCCAAATGTACTGGTAGATTTAGGGGCTGCCATAAATGTCATTACCTCTAAAACAATCAATGCATTGGGTCTTAGAAGCATTAAGACGACCCCTACTATCTTAGAATTGGAAGACATGTGTACAATTAAACTATTAGGAAAGTTGGAAGACATTACTATTTCGGTAGACTCATGACACTATACCGTGGATCTCCTTGTATTACAAACATGAACTCGAGGTGGTGACGATACCTTGATTTTGGGAAGACCTTGGATCGTAACCGTGGATGCCTATATTGGGTGTCAATCTGGAATTATGGTTATATAAAATGGGATGGTTACAAAGAACCTCACTCTCTATCCTCTTGTAGAACCAAGCCCATCATAGAAACCATTAGACAACCATAAACCTCTACCAATGGAAGAATCTGAACCTGGAAATGAAGAAATTAGGCATGTCCTTAGCATTTGATCTGAAATGATTGCTAGTTATTGTTGTGCTACTATCATATCATTTATAAATTTCTCTTTTCTTCATTTCACTTATTCTTCATAGGTTTGTTTATCAACATTTCATTGTCAAATCAGTGTAGTTGGTGAAATTATATGTTTGTCATAATATTAAAAAGAATAATTTTAAATGACTAAACAACATAAATTATAAACACAACAAATGCACATAATAGTGCTTAACACATAATTTTGTTAAAGGAGTTCACCCCTCCTATTCCACATCTCCTTTGTCTAACTTCATAGCGTGGGCCTTTGTATTATCTTCCAGTGTGCTCAAATTGTTGTTACAAGCTTCAAGTTCTCTTGGAACATGTTCTAATGAGTTTAAAATATCATAATCTCCCATAAATGACTATTTTTTTGTTGAATTTGGGCTCTGGATGCTCTCACAATGGCGCCAAAACCTCGTGGTGCTGGCCTTCAAAAATATTCAAATGCAATAAAACACATGTAGATGACCTTTTCTACCTATGAAACCTACTTCATTGAGTTCCTAGCATGTCAATTAGCCTAGAATGCCTCTTCCTGAGCTCTGTTTGGGCAAACATTAAATGAGTTATGACCAAAACTGTCTTTCCCACAATTTCTCCACTAAATTTGGGGAGACTGTGTGTTAATTTTCCAAATTTGGCAATTCTGCCTTAAACGGCGCCGCCGCTATTTCTGCCTCCAGGTTAATCTAGGATGAACCTGAGTTTAAGTCATCTTTATATTAACGATAAGCAGACTTTAATATTGATTTAGCGCTAAGCACAATTTGCACTAATGCTCGGATCAAGTTAACATTAATATGGGTTATTAATATTATATTAAGAATGTTTAATAATCCCACCATTCCATTGGTCAGATTCCTTGGTATTTGGCGAATGGTTTCATGGAAGGGGGTTGGCTCGTGGGGCTGGTCCCCTCCGGCCCTCAACTCTGGCGCTGTGTAAATTTAAATATATGTGACATACATTATGGTTAAGAACCATTGGATAGGGTAGTTGGTAAATAGCGCTGGCGATAGACAGAAGGTCAAGGGTTAGAGCTCGACCTCTCACAATATATTTTTTTACCTGTAATCTAGGAAACCTAGCTATATTTGCCATTGCCTCCAAACGTAACTTTGCTCCATTTAATAGTTAGCGCCGCCTCTAACTTAGCTAAGATCCAATACAAATAATTTAAAACATTGGTTTGTGATATTTAATATCACTTTGACCATATATTTTGAACCTTAAAATGACATAAATCCAAATTTCCATACCATGGTATGCCATGTGGGGGGTGGGGGCACGTGTCATGCCACGTGGCCCTTCCCTATTGGTTGTACTTCCACCACCATAAAATAATGCCACGTTAAATTAAATTCAAACTTACACTTAAGGAAAGAAATTCCTCTTCCTAGTCATCATTGGAAAATCTGGCGATGCCACTTGGCATAGTTTCATTGGTTGTTTCTGGAGGATATTCCCTGTGAAGATGACTATAGCTGCCACATCATCCCTATACCCATTCTATCCCTTTTTTTCCATTCTTTGAAAATGAACAACGTATCATAACTCACTCATACAAACTCAAATTTTGATGAAATGATTTGTGCCAGAATCATGGTGACAAACTCTATCCAGTCGTTCAGGTTTGAAGAAATTTTGAGCACTTTAAATTTTTAGCTATAACTGAGCCTTAGATCATTCCTCCCCACTAGAGTCCTTTTGCAAACCAAAATATACTATCAATTTTTCAACAAGTTAGGTGATAAATCCCTCACTTTTCAAATCTCCAACCGTTTTTCCTTTAAAGGATTATGACCCTTAATTCCAACTCTAAGGTATTCAGCATTCCCCCTTCTTGAATTTGTTATTCTTCTGTCAAGTATGAGATCTTACTAAATTTCATCAAGATGTTCTAGCAAGAAATCATCTATTGATGGCAGCTAAACATGCTCTCCTTGATCATAAATCAAAGAAGTCTCAAACAATCTCAAATTCTCAACATTAATGACAAAATAAATTTGCATATAAGGAGGCAAATTTATCTTGAATGAATTTGTACCAATATTTTCAAGAATTTTAAATGGTCCATAATGGATTTTTTTTTAGATTTTTACCTTCCTTTTCCAATCTTTCCTTGCTTATGTACAACCAAACTTTATCAACAACTTGGAATTTATTATCAATCTGGTGTTTGTCATGCCTTGCCTTGTAGTTTCTTTGGATCTTTTCAAGTTTCTCTTGGAAAGTGTGATGTACCAAATGAATTTTCTCAATGAAATTTCTTGCCTTATCTATGTCACTATTTTCATCTATAGAAACATGTTTTTCGAAGATGTAGTCTAATGGCGATCCTTGAAAGTAACCAAAACATGCCTCAAATGGCTATGTATTTGTGGAAGAATGTTTTTCCTGGTTGTACGCATGTTGTATGTAGTGTAACTATTTGTCCCACAACTTGGGATACTTGCTGAAATATCCTCTTAGAATATGAATAACAGTTCTATTTACCACCTATGTTTGACCATTTGTTTGTGGACGAAGTGTTGTACTTTTCTTAAACTTTGTACCGATCATGTCCCATAATTTTGACCAAAAATTACCAACAAATCGAGAGTCTCGATCACTTACAATAGAAGTAGGAAAACCAAAATGGATCCTTACATTTTGAAAGAAAATATTAGCAGTTTGTTCATATATAATAGTTTTCTTACATGCCTTCAAAATACACATTTTGTTGAACCTTTCTACCACAACATACAAATAATCACGACCTTCCCTTAGCACAAGAAGGCCTCCTACAAAATCCATTGATATTCTCTCCAAAGGATGAGAAGGAAACGATAGTGGTGTGTGCAAACCAAGCTTCCTATTTCTATGCTTACTTGTTGCAAATAAATAACATCCTCTAATAAAAAGAGAAACACTATCATTTATGCGTCGCCAATAACGATACATTTGGAGATGTGCTACTATCATTAAGGGAATTTTGAGGTCTAAAATGGGCCTCCTAAGGAAATTATAAAATAATAGTGGAAATAATAAAATAATGTTTGATTACATCATCAAATTTTAGAGGGAAAAAAGGAAAAACTACTTTTTCCACTCATATTTTCAACTTATCTCCCTATAGGTTTACTCAAATTTAGAGAGGAACGACTCATTGGATGCATAATTCAACTTCTCATCCAAGGAGTACCCATGTTGCATACTTTTTATGGACCTTTCTACATGAAAAATTATAAATACATGAAAAACGTGATTGCAAACACGTGTTTTCATGTATTTCTCATTTTTCAAGTAGTAGGGTCCAACAAAAGTATGAAACATGGATACTCCTTAGATGAAGAATTAAATTTTTCATCCAATGAGTACTCCTGCTTTAAATTTGAGTAAAACCTTAAGGAGATAAGTTGAAAATACGAGTTGCAAAAGTAGTTTTATTATTTTATTATTTTTTTAATATTTGTACTTTTTTACTCCAAAAATGGTGAATCATCCCCCATGGTTAACATCATCATCTTGAATCCTATTGGTTCTTATAAAGTTTATTTTTGTTGTACATTTTTCTTAGGAGGCCCATTTTAGACCTCAAAATTCCCCTAATGCTTTCCTACACCGAAATGTCCTGCAATCGATGATGTGTGTGCCTCCCTTATGATACTGTTTCTTTCTCTCTGTGGAATACATAAATTGCCCAAGTGACACAATAAATTTTTTTGCACATGATAATCTAACTCTTCACTTTGGTTTCCCTTACTCAAGCTCTCATACACATCTTGAAAATCACTATCATTTATATACTGTTCAATGTAAATTTCATGCATAATGGAATTGTACTTGAGAAAAATAGCTGAATTTACAATAGGTCTAGAGAGAATATCAGCTACCTTATTGTAAATTCATTTTTTGTACCTGATAACCAAGTGAATTTTTTGTATAAAACCCATCCACCTAAAATGTCTTGATTGCTGAAACTTTGACTATGATTGTAAGTACTACAACTGTTTATGGTCGGTATGGATAATGGTCTCTTTCCCCATCAAGTAATGTTTTCATTTTTTTACACTCTGTACCAATGCATATAACTCTTTTTCATAGGTGGGATATTTAGTGCGAGCTCCATTAAAAATTTCAAAATGAAATGAGATAGGCTTACCACGCTACATGAGCACTACTCCCATAGCATAATCACTTGCATATGTTTGGATCTCAAATGGCTGTCTGAGATATAGAAGTGCTAGAACCGGTGCTGAAATTATCTTTTTCTTTAAAGCATCAAATTATTTCTGCTTCAAATCTCCCTAATAGAAGACTTTCTTTATACTTTTCAATGTATGTAATGGAGCTGGAAAGGAAGAAAAATTAGCAATGAATTTCCTCCAATACTATGCTGCCCCTAAAAATTTTCTTACCTCGGTAACTATATTGGGATTGGGCCAATTCAAAATGACCTCAACTTTGGAAGGATCAATATTCAAATCACCTCCACCAACAAAGTGTCCCAAATATACCAATGAAGTCCTACTGGATTCACACTTTGACATCTTAAGAAACAATTTCTCTTTTCTCAAAACATCAAGTACCTTGTGCACATGCATGACATGTAATTCTCTTGATTTTTTGAATATGAGTATGTCATATAAGTAAACAATGAAAAAGTCATCTATAAATTGTCTAAGTACTGTTAGAGTCGGTCCTTACAGCCCTCCGTCAGAGATCATTTCACTTTTTGCATATCATTCTTAGGTGTCTCGCTTGTTCCACTTCGTTGCATTTCGCTAGGAGCATGCCATTGACTGACGAGGGGGTCTGGTTGTCTTGTGTTTCCTCATGCTTGTACCTGCAGGGCTATTTAGAATTCCTCAAAAATCACTGAAGTTCATAGTAATTTCATTAATGATTGTTTTTGTTAAAAAAGATTCTTTAGTCCTAGATTCTAGGGTTTTCAAGTCCTTTGCATACATGTCATAAAAACCCGCAGGCCATGAGGTTGGTTCCAAAAAGTTCTCATTTCATATTTTTATTATCAAAAGCATTTGAAGACATTTCTAGTCCAAAGCTCTGTTTTGGAACTAGAAATTGTCTAATTTCATTTTTTGTAATAATTGTATCTATTTCACCATAAGAAACTTCAGAGCAAGCCTCTGATCTTTTCCCAAGCCAAATGCCGGATCCTTGCAAAAACAACCAAGTATTATCAGTCCAAAACTCAGAAAAAGCAAGAGAAAGTCAAAGAGCAGCATTGTATTAAATGACCAATTGAAAAAGTGCCGAAACATTATAAAAGTGGGTTAGCAAAAAAATTTAAAATCAAATCTGATTTTATGGGATATTTCCTTCATATATAAGCCATGAAAAATCATTCATTCGCACAAATATTCAAGGTAGAAGTCGAATTTGTGAAGTGGAGGGACGAAGACGTGTTTGCAGAGTTGTTGACAGGCTTTGAGGGTGCGTGCTACCCATACAGGAGGCGCGCTACCCATATAAGGGGTGCTACGCACATAACGCCCACAGCCTGTGTTAAATCTCAAGTGCGCTACGCGTATGCTGCGCGCTACGCGTTGGGCAGGGGCGCAACCCATATAGTGACAGAGCCAAAAAAATTTGTTTTTGCGTCCGATTTCGAGCTGAAACGCCTCCATCAACGTGCAAGTAGGTTTTTAAACATTTCTCAGTGATTTTTGAACAGGGTTTTGGTATTTTTAAAGTGGAAAATTAGTGAGTTTGATGTGGAACGAGGAGAAATCTATAAACCCTATGTTCATAGCAAATTCAATTCTCAGGGTTTTAAAAGATATATGATAGTCTTGTGAAGGGTTTGTAAACTTTTTTGATTGCTATATATGCTCATGCCTGTATTGCTTGTGACGCCCTGGCATATTATGTAGATCATCCTCATGCCTTTTCTTGGCCATTTTACCACTGCTGCCACGTCCTTTCATGTTTTCACATAGTCTCATGTTGACTTATCCATATCCTCCATCGCCATAGTATTACCACTGTTGTCATTACTATTGTTTCATTGCCACTATTTCCTATTGACAAACACAGTCCTTTGACAAATCCTTGGCCAGTATTGTAAAGGTTGTTTCATACATTACACTGTCTACTCATTTGTCAAAATTTTCTTGTGATCAAAACAGAGACTGTCTTTAATGCCAATCCACTAAACAAAGCTATTACCACTGTCACTTGTTTTCTTATGATGTTTTGGTACATGTGCAACATATTTGGGTTCTGAGCATACATTGAAACTTTGATTTCACTACACCTATATCAACATTCATATTGCAGACATCTTGTTTTCGAAGCCATGTCAGAGACAGATTTAGTTTATGAGCAGGAGTCTGACAGTGATTCCACAACAGAGGGTAATGTGCCACGGAGGCCTCACAAAGGTGGCAAAGGTGGTAAGCATCTCAGGGAGGAGCCTACTTCTTTAGCTCAATTGCAGGCATGTCCGCTTGCAATGGATTGTTTTCGGTATCAATCATGTTTTCGATACTGTGAGATGATTTCACAAACCCACCTTCATCGTGAACTAGATCGTCTATTTGTTCTACATTTACATGATGGCTGTGTAAACCTCGCCGGAGTAGATTTCATTTTGTCACCAGTGACTATTGCTCAGGCCACCGGCATACCAAATATAGGAGAGGAATGGAACAAACGTCAGCAGTTAGACAAATTCCACTATGAGCCATACATCAAACCTGGGTATATGAGGCACCTGAGCATGGTTTTTCCTTTCAGATTCTTGAAGGATGAGTTTTCACCACTAATGAAACTCATCATTCGGTATTTCAGTTGCGAGGGAAATTCTCGTGTCTCTATGCGTACCATGTCCGTTTGTTGATGCACTTCACGAGGGTACGTATGATGAACATTCCGTACTTCATGTATCGCAACATAGAGAGGATGGTGATTTTTGTACAGAAGAAGACCCCAGCACAACAGCATAGGAGTATATATCATTACGCTCTGATCAAGATCGTAGTGGTACATCAGTTGACACAGTAGGGCATCACTTGGGAGGATTTCATCTCCCGTGACTTCTTCACAGCGCCACAGCCGCCCCTCGAGATAGTTCATGATGAGGGAGAGCCTTCACACCAGCCTGACATCCCTGAGATTGACCATATCAGTGCTCCATTGTATGTGACATACCAGCGAGGCCACAGGGCCTTATTTGCAGCTACACGACGAGTATTATCTCCACCTGGGGTGGAAGGGGTCTCGTCGACTCCATCAGCAGAGCGAGTATTATATCGACATGATGTGGAAGGGATCTCACCTTTCTCTTCAGTACAGGTATAGATCCAGGATAGGGGCAAGAAGCCCATGCATGATGAGGGCCCTTCAGGAGGCCGGGTCACTGATTTCACGATCATTGATGTTGATGCGAGCTCTCCTAGCTCAAGACTAAAAGAGATCATCCAGGAGAAAAAGGCCAAGAATGACACACTGAAAGAGAAATTGCAGTGGGCTCAGTGGGTGATAAACTACCTGGAGTAGCACAAAAAATAGCTAGAGGATGAGCACACACTTTATGAGCTGCGGTGAATCTGTGAGGATCGACAATTGGCCCGGAAGAGACCAGGCGATATGACACCGGCTGATCGAGATTCTTGCCTCACGCATGTTAACATTCATCTGGAGAAGTTGTTGGAAAAGGCCAACAGAGACAAATACATGCTTCGTCACATGAAAGGTCATTATTGGGCCCGCATGCACATCTGCAAAGCAAGAATGAAGATTCTGAAGAGGAGGTTGAGCGAAGCACTAAAACGGAGGAAAAGGCCTGATCCACTCTGGATTTTGGCCGAGGCTTCGTTGGCTGGGCATGATACATGATGGAGGGTCTTCGCTCTGAATTTGAGCAAATTCGGAGAAATTTTTGTCATTTTGAAATATTTTGGTCCAAAAACAGATTTTTCCGCTATATGAGTAACGCGTCGACATGCTCACTTTTGTTTGGGACACTTTCTGAAGGAAAAATTTATATTTTTGAGTTTTTCATGGTAATTTATGCATGCTCAGGTATTTTCGAAGCATTTCGTCAGGTTCTGGATGATCAAAAGGCCCAAAAACACCATGAAAACCACCTTGCTGCCACCTTTTGCACCAGCAGGAAGTACTTCTGGGAGAATGCATTTTTGGATGCTCAAATGAGCTCCAAATTGGGAAATTACACTTGGGTTGGATAGCCAACATCTAGGGCTTTCCAACGAGCTATCATGAGCTCAATTTGGATGCCGGGAAGTGCCTCAAAATCAGGCTGAAAGGCGCGCTATGCGTATGGCTCAGGGGCGCTACGCACATGGTTTTTTGGTCAATTTTTCACCTTCCAGCTCAGGATTTCGGCCAGTTGGACCAGTTTTGCTTGTGGATGTAATTTTTAAGTTTTTATGATGTAAATTGAGGGTTGGCATGTAACTTTGGCTCACTTTTACCTATTCTAGAAGATTCAGTCTCAAAAAAGTGAAAATCAAGTAAATGAATCAGTCTCCACTCTTTTAGAGGCAAGTTGTTAGCTGCCTAGATTTTAGCTCCTTGATTAGAATTTGGTTGAAACTGATACCTGAAGAAGGAATTAGACCCCTAGAGGCATGGGAGGGGGTTAGAGTGATCTATATATTGTAATTTCTGAGACACTTTCATGGTTGGACTCTTGGGAGAACTTTGGCACACTATTGTACATATTTTTTATATTTTGGCTAAGGAAAGATCAGAGGTTTTGCAGCACCTGTTGGGATTCTTGTGGCTTTCTGTTCTTGATGGTGTTTTCTCTCAGTTTATTGTAAGTTATTTCATGTTTGATGTATGCCATTATCTTCTTATGCTTTTGAAACTAAATGAATGAGTAAATGAGGTTGAATCCATTGTTTACAGTGCTCTGCCTTTAAATTTGTTTAGTTTTACATGTTTTCGCCTGTTTGGAGAGGATCCAAGTTCTTCTTTGCCCTCTTTAGCTTCTTATTGTTCTGATCTATCCATATACACAATCAAAAGCATCAAGACTACTGCCTACCTCGCCCCAACTCGAATTCTGCAAAGATCTGGCCTTATCCCCGGACCCAAAATTGTTTTTTCCCATTTCTCCAACAAAAACCCAAAAAATCAAAATCAAACTTTCCTATCTCTTTACTAGCCTCAAATCAGTATTCATTGTTCATTATAAGTCATCTCAGCCCCTTTGAAGATCCTTTGCCGAGATATACCCGGAGAGAGCCCTCTCCTGTCCTCATAGGGCTAGCTACGAGGCTGAGCTTGGTTTGATGTAGCCTCAAGTTTTACCTTATTTCAGCCTAAGGTAGATTTGAGCGCTAAAATAGTGGCGAACATACTGGGGAAAGATGGTTTGTTGTTGATGTGACATTCGACTTGTAGATTGTCTTGCCTCAGTACATGTAATCAAGTTGCAGATCTGATGCTGATGGTGGACAGCAGTCAGACACATATGAAGGCTGAAACATTCACCCGGCAACTCCAGCTTGATCCAGAGATTCCAGTGCTCGCTGATCCACTCATACAATGGTAGGGTATGTGGCAAACCCTGCACTGTGTGAAGCTGTAAAAGAAGTAAGAAATCAGTTAGCAGATTTTGAAATTAATGAAGATTTTTTCAGTGGCTTGCTTCAATGTTTGAAATCTCCGAAGTTTTCTCTTGAAGCTAAAAATGGTGTCTGTGAGTTAGTTTTTGAAAGAATTGAGAAGGAGATTCAGTGTTTAAATGATCAGATCCAGTCATATGATTTCCGAGATCCCAGAAGGTTCTTGGAAATTCTTCCTCTTTCAAAACAAGAAACAATAGAGTTGCCTACAGATGTTTTCATTGACAGTGTGCAGCTGGAGGTATGTATTGCAGAGTTGGGGCAGCAAACAGAGTCTTACTTTTGCGATCCTATTGCGATGTACATGGAAATGTTTTTTAGTTTGACTGACAAATCAAACTGTCTTTTACATGATCAGACTCATTATGTGCATGTAGGGCTGCCAGCAATTGCATCTGTGATCTGGTTGAAGCACTCTCAAGCAGCGTTTTTTTCAGATTTACTTGAATGGTAGATCTGGCATTAGAGTATTACCTGATATATTGTTTTTGTAGCAAATTAGGGTAGATTTTGTAAATAAATAAGCAGCTAAAGGGCAGCATTTCGTTCCAGTTTCATTACAGTTTTGGTTTGAAGTTTTCCGAGTCAGTTTTTCAATCATTTCAGTCAAGTTTCAGTCTAAAAATAAGTCGAAAATCTCATATTGTCTGTCGAAATAATGATTCCATTACCCAATGGATGAATGAGCTCGTCAACCATTCCAAAGGAGCCAACACTTACCAGTGTAACTGTAGGCATATCTGGGTTTGAGCGATGTGCATTTTGGGTGCAGGTTCTCTATTATCCTTTCTATGGAATGTCAGTTGCTGGAGATGTCGATGATGGAGAATTTTTAGAGGAGGATTCTACACATACAGTGAGACACAGGAGGACATCAAAACCAGAATTTGGGGAACCTGTAGTTTTAAGGTGCCAACCTTATAAAATACCGCTTACTAAAGTACTTTTACCACACAAATGCTCACCTGTTGAGTATTTTCGCATATGGCCAAGCCTTCCTGCAATACTGGAGTTCACTGGTGCCTATACCTATGAAGGCAGTGGTTTCAAAGCAACTTCTGCTCTTGAGAGTGAAGCCCCACCATTTCTCAGTGGTTTAGAGTTCCTCTCATCAGAACCTTTTCATCAAGTGTGCTCTCATATTCTCCGTACTGTGACAGGATTTCAATTGTGCTTTTCTTCAAGGACTTGGTATGGAGGTTTCGTGGGCATGATGATTTTTGGGGCCAGTGAAGTAAGTAGGAATGTTGATCTAGGAGATGAGACTACCACAATGATGTGCAAGTTTGTCCTTCGAGCATCAGATGCTTCTATCTTGAATGAGATAAGTGCTGATTTGCAAGAGTGTTTAGATAATTTCACAGATGAAGGTGTAGAATACATGCCAGAAGAGGAAGTCAAAGCACGCTAAAATTAGAACGCAGAATATATAGGAATGAAACCTATTTTTGGTCCTCAATCATGATTTTATGGGATCTACACTCTATTTCTGTCTCTTAATTAGCCAATCATCCGAAGATTTAGAGGAACACTGTTCTGTTTTTAGAATAGATGAAACTCTCTTTTCTAACTTTTGTAATTTCAGGTGAAACAACGCCCTTGTTTTGGGTCGATCTGTTTTCTCCGGAGCTTATTTATTGTATGAAAAATCATTTTTAATGGTTGGAGAGTTCTGGCAGAGGTGTGAGGAGAGATAACAGAGCTTCATTGTACAGCTTTGACAGAGAAATAATTTAAAGTGGCAGCTCTGTTTCATAATATCCCTGTGGTATGAATTTGGCATATGTTTTTCTCTGTTTCATATGTTCCTTGTTATGTTTACATTTCATTTCATAATCATTTCCAATTTGAATGTTTCTGAGTGAGAAGGGTAAAATTCAGCTTACTGCTTTGCCCTGGAGAAGCATTCATGTTTTGTGTTTTTTCCTCTTTCTGAAAGGGATCCATACATTAATGCCCCTTTCAGCTTTCTTAACAGTCCTTCCATTCCATATAATTTCAGTTTGGATTCTTAAGCTCTTGCCTATCTTGCCTTATGGAATAATCTATGCCTTTGATTAAATATCTGCTCTTGTTGTCTTTGCCCCATGCAGCCCAGAAAACCAAATCATTTATTAAAAACCTCATTTCATATCTATTTACTAGCCTAAAATCAGTTCCCATATTAAGTCATCTCGCACCCTATTGCTCATTTTATCGAGATTGATTGGAGAGATCCCTCTCCTATCCTCGTAGGGCTAGCTACGAGGCTGAGCTTGGTTTGATGTTGCCTCAAGTTTTTCCTTCTTCAGCCTGAGGCAGATTTGAGCGCTAACAAGTACATCATCCATGACTCTCATGAATGTAGTTGGTGCATTTGTTAAGCCAAATGGCATAACTAACCACTCATATAATCCTTGTC
Source organism: Pinus albicaulis (assembly GCA_034641835.2). Classification (NCBI taxonomy): domain Eukaryota; kingdom Viridiplantae; phylum Streptophyta; class Pinopsida; order Pinales; family Pinaceae; genus Pinus; species Pinus albicaulis. Next base: position 569,022,923 of record CM076571.1, read on the forward strand.
TACTTTTGAAAGCAGTTTTCCAAATGTCTTCTTCGGCTATCCTAACTTGATGATAACTAATTCTCAAGTCTAACTTAGTGAAATAATTTTCATGCTTTAAATGATCAAGAAAATCATCAATACATGGGAGTGGGTAGTGATTCTTTACCATGATTTTGTTCAGTGCACATAAATCGATACACATGTGCCAAGTCCCATCCTCCTTTGGAACCAAAACTATTGGAGAACCACATGGAAACTTAGATGGGTGTATGATACCTTTATTCAAAAACTCTTTCATTTGCTTCTTGATTTCCAGACTCTCCATAATTGACATTGTAATATTCCCAAATGAGAAAGCAACATTATATGAACACAATAATGGAAATAACATTGAATAAATTAACACACAATGATATGAGACAAATGCACAACAATATTATTAAACATATTAGCAAATAATAGGCACAACATCTTGAGGATCAAGTCACTCAAGAAATGGAAAACAAGCCTCTACTAAATAAATATGTCAATGCATGAGAAATAGCTGCCATACAAATGTCATGAGCTAAGAAAACATAGCTTTAGGGCATAAACTACTGCATAAATATAGATCAATATATATCTATTGTTATATAGCTCAAGCAAGGCTAGGAGTGAAGATCTAGACTCCTAAACACTTTTCCAAGAGAACCCAGGAAGGGTTTCTGGAAATACCCAAAATACCCAAATGCCATAATGCACCCATAGGGTTGAACTGCAGTTGCAAAAATGAATACTGGAAGGAGGTGGCTGAACTGATAAGAAATGAATATAACTCCTCCAACAAAGTCTCCAAGTGAAAGACTGATCCTAACACTAAATATCTCACCCTCCAAATCAAGCACTGAAACCTCCATGCAAATGCTTAGTGAAATAATGCAATCAAAGAGGGAATCTACATTGTAGATGATGTGAATATGTTGTCCTGGTGCCAAGATGTGAATTCAATCATAAAAACCTCCCTTGATGATATCCCAATGATAAGAATTCTTCCTCCCCTGAAAAACTAGCTTAGAAAGTAGGTTTCTCAACCCTCAACTGCAACACCCTGCAACGCAACACAAATCTAAATAGAAACTGCGTTGTAGATGAAGATTGAAGCTTGGCCAGAATGCCAAATGTGTGGAAATGATACTACAATACTCTTCCAAGAGGATACCTCAAGGGAAGAGGTGGGATCCCCACTCGAGAACACCCTTTGCTAAACAACACTGCAAGCTCAACTAAATAGCTGAAGGATGAAAGAAGTCATACAAACCACAAAATCAATAATCAATAACATAACCCACTAGAGTTGCCTTACTCTCTTTATAAAAAATGTGAGCCTTATCACCTTAGGTCCAAATCATTAGGGTTTCTACTGTCATGGATTCTTCCTTCCATTCACACTCTGTTGTCTCTTATTCATGATCCACTCCCTCTATACCAGCGATGTTGACTTGGTCAAATTGACCTTGTCCACATGCATTAGCCCCTGTTCACACATGAGGGTGTTTTATCCAGCTATGAAGATGATCCCTTTTCACATTAAAAGGGATTTTATTCCTACTAAAGAGATTCATGTGTCTCCCTACCCATTTATTCATCTAACTAAATGAAAAGAGAAAAATTAATATTCCAATTAGCTGCATGCTAATTTAGGAATATTAGAGTCCTCCCCTTCCAAATGTTGCTTGTCAAGAAACTGTAAGGATAGAACTGAAGAGCCTCCTCTCCTCCTCCTGTAGTATACTCATATGATAAACTCCTCCAGGGAACAAGATGGTGTCTCATCAATAAATATCCAAGTTGCATCTACCAAGTACGCAAGTTAGCTTTTGGCGACCATCCCAAATAGCTATCATCATGAAGAAGTAAAATACCCATGGAGGCAACCATGTGCTTTGTAGAAGCCTTCTTGAGGCATGGAATCTGAAATAAATTGGGAACTATCATTGCCATGTGAAGCCTCCATCCCCAATCTATCATCAATACAAAATGAGTCACTCTCCAACATGGCAACTCATGAAATATTTCCTCCACCTTAAGCTACTGAAAAATAGGTGGGTTGCATAGCTGAACTTGCTGGATCAAATTGTCCATCCCACATTGTATCTCTCTCCAATTATGATAAGTGGAGAGCTACTACTGATTTGGGCTGTAATGATGTTGCCTTCATGAAGAAAAAAGGAAATCGGATCTTCAAAGATCCACTCTTTGGTTCTTGCCCATACCATCCCATATAAGGTGAATATGACACTACCATCACATGGAATCCAAATGAGAGAGGTAATGAAGGTTTTACATAGTTTTGGAAGGTACCAATAGTCTCTGAAGTATTCACAATGCATTTTTTCTAGCTCTTGTTTCAAAAAATAACATGGCAAGTTGTCTCTTAACAAATTGCTAGTTTTCCATGTCATCACATCTACTAGTAAATAGTAAATGGCATTGTATATGAACTGATCATACAGGAAATAGTGCAATAATTGCCCAAATCCATACAAGGAATGGCCATCTCCATCATATATGTTGGTCCCAAAATGACCATGAAGCCCAAATAGAGGCTTGTCCTCCTGTGGAGCAATGCACTGAATATAAATGGCAAGAGAATGAAAATATAGTGTTAGATAATCAATAAGTGCAAAAACACAACTCTTACCATGTATTGAGAGTAGGATGATAATAAGATCCATGAATGAGCCCTCCACAGTGGTATAACATATCTTCATGAAAAGGAATGAACCATGTGCTGCATGCAAAGAATTCTCCTTATCCTTGGAGATCCAAGTCAAGAAGATAAGATCATGGTAATAGATATCTACATCCACTACTCCATCACTCTCATCTCCTACATGTTCCTCTAGTGCATCATATGTGAAGTGATCCTAGGAACACTCCATAAAAAACCCTAAACTCCCAAGTGACAACATTGTTGGCTTTTTTAATAAGGCTCATGTCATCTCATATCTCCATCCTTTGACATGCCAAATGTCAAAGTCATCTACCATAATGCTGCTATATATGGGAGATTCCTTCCAAAGTTGAAGTACCTTACGATCCTCAAAAGCTAATAAGTAGCCCATTTTCACCATGATATTTCCATCACCTACTCCTGAAACATCATGCAAATCATGGGAGAAAAAAAACCCATACTCTCCCAAGAGTTTCCAAAGAAACATAAACTCTTTTTGCCTCCTCACACCATCATCATAGAACTCATGGAGTAACATCATGATGATTGAGTTGTAGAATGCCCCATACAACCAAATCTTCTACTACCATAACATATGGGTGTCATGCAATGCCTCAAACCATATCATAACCTTTGAAAAAGTATATGTCACCTGATGGAAAAATATTTCAAGAGTAGCCAGCGCAGCCATGCCTCCTACTGCCCTATGTCATAGATTTGAAAGTGGCTTACTGACCTCTTGCTCACCATCAACACCCATTCATCCAAATTTGGGTTCCTCCTATCATGTTCAAAATTGGTATCCCTCCAATGGAGAACACCATCCTCCCAATTTAGATTCCTATGTTTACATTTCATGGGATGTTGAAATACAATCTCCTAGAAAGATCCATATGAAGACCACTCATCAATGACCATGTTTAATCCATAAGGATCAAATTATGCTGAAGGAAAAATATTCTCATTGAGCTATGAAATGTTCATCAAGAAATATCCATCACAACAATGAAGGATAAGATGTCTCTCATCTGTCATCTATCCATCCACTGCTACATAAGTTTGTTGGTCATCAGAATGTATCAATATCAGTTGGGCCCCCTCATCAATGTTGTTCATTAACATCATTTCTGATCTCCATGATGGTGCATCTGTTATCTCATGATCATGCATAATGGTGAACATACAGTTCTTCATTGGATTTCCAAGGATAATGTTCATCCTATCCTCCAATATTCTACAGTCCAACCCCAAGAGTTTTGTACAGTTCAATAATGATATACTAGGATGACTATATATCTCCTCCTTGAACAAATCAAGGTTCCTTAGCACAGTGATAGTCTGCGGGTCCAAATCAGCATTGTACTTTGACCCTAGGTCATGCAAAGGTATATTCACACAATCATCCATATGATGTGATGAAATAACAGAAAATGGAAACATGTGCATACCTTGGTAAATCTTGGGAACATGTTGTACTGCTACAAGGGTTCCTTCCTCTGGTGTGATGGCTTCCCCAACTACTCATGATGATGGCTTCTCTTCTATGGCTCCATCAGCATTGGTACAAGTCTCCTCGTCCTCATGCATCTCTAGAATAGTGCATGGGACTCTAAATGTCAAGAGATCAAGACCACTTTGCAAAGGTGGAAGTGTTCTTTCTTCTGAGGCAAGTGCTCCTGCGACAAGTGGTGGTGGAAGTTTCTTTTCCTATGATTTCTTCTTATCAAACTTCTTGATCAACCTTTGAGTCAAATCTGTATATGCAGTCACTCTTGCATGACACAAATGGTTGAACCACCAAATGTTTGCTTCACTCTCATGGTGTAGCACTGCAATCTCAATAGCTTCTCTCTCTACTACTGGATGTAGTATGAAAAATGCATCCAACTTCATTCCCCAAGCTCTTGCTGTACATGTGGATGACCCATGAAATGTCGGTAATAGAAATATATTGCTGAAAGGTCTTCTTTCTTCTTTGAGATGAATGAACTATGGGAGAGTTAGATTCTCCTTGAAAGCTCTAGGTTTAGGCTTATATTCTGCAAGATACTCACTTAGAATCTCATGATCTAAGTGTCCTCCATCTACATGCCTCTTGTCTCCTCTTTCAAAAGGAAAGGGAATAGTATGTTTCTTTCGAGCTCTATGCAATAACGAATAATTCTTTTGCTGATACGGAGTACATGGACCTTCCTCATATTGAAAACCTAGCATGGTTTCATTGCTCTTCTCCATTCTTCTTTTCTTGACCTCCCTTGTGAGGTCCCTCTTAGATCTAAAAACAGATGAGATAAAACTCATTCTTAATATAGGAAGAGGAGAGGCTCTTCAGTTCTATCCCTGCAATTTCTTGACGACAAGTAACATTTGGGAGGGTAGGACTATAATATTCCTAAATTATCACACAAAAAATTGGAATATTAAATTTTTTTTTTTCTCTTAGATAGAGGAATAAGAGGGTATGGATACCCATAAATATGCTTATTAGGAATAAAATACACTCCTAGTGTGAATGGAGGTCATATTAAATCTTGATTGAAGACCCTTAGGTGTGAAAAGGGGTTGGAGCATGAAGACTGTGTCAACTTTGACCAAATCAAATAGCGTTGTTATGGAGGAGTGGCATTCCTGGTGGGACAACGCAGTTTTGGAGGGAGATTGATTGCATGGAGGTAGTGACCTAATTGAGTGGGGCCAAGGGTGAGGAAGATCATAACTTATATAAGGAAGAGGATGGAAACCATAGGGGGGTATGTTTTGATTATTATTTTTATATGTCTGTTTATACTTGTTTCTCTCTTCAACTGTTTAGCTAAGATTGATGTGTTGTTCATCACACAGTGCTCCCAGTCAAGAATCCCACCTCTTTCCTTAAGAGGCCTCTTCGGAGAGTATTTCACTATATTGTCAACTATATGGCATCATGCCAAGCTACATATTTGTTGTACAATGCAGTTTTCATAGAGTATTGTGTTGTGTTGCATGGTGCAACAGTGGAGAGTTGATTTGGGTCACTTACTTGCTTGATTTCAGTTTGAGGAAAGTTTCCTTCCATTGGGAGGCCAAAAAAGAGAACTCCTAGGCTTTATTTCATCATCTAGCATCAGGCTAGGGTACTGCTATCAGTTAACAGTGCATTTTTTTGAAGAAACTACGTTATTTCAGTGTGAAGTTGCAGTGAAGGGTTTGGAGCCCTAGTTGGGGGAGATAGATTTTCAGTGAGGGGATCAACCTCTCATTTGGAGAATCGATAGGAGAAGTTTCCATACATTTCTAGATCAGATCAGCAACCTCTTATCATCTATTTATTTGCAGAGATTATTCAGCTCGAGGGCCATATTTGTATTTCTGCATTTTTGTGTATTTCAGGAAACCCTTCATGGGTTATCTTGGAAATGTGCTTGGGAGCTTAGATCTCTATTCCCCACATTTTTTGAGATATATAACAATAGATCCATATTGAGATATCATTTATGTAGTATTTAAGCACTAAAAATGCACTGTCATGGCTCATGGCACTTGTATGGTAGTATTTTTACATGTATTGACATATTTTCTTAGAGGGGGCTTGTCTTGTATTTCTTGAATGACTAGATCCTCAAGATCTTATTCCTATTATTTGCTGATATGATTAATAAGATGGCTATACATTTGTCTCAAATATTTTTGTATTGATTTATTCACTGCTACTTTCCATGTTTATGTGATATATTGCTACTTTCCCCATTTGGGAATACTACAGGTTTATCAGAGCATAATCTTGGCTTAGCGTGTGGATCTCAGCCATTATGCTATCAGGAGAATAAGAATAAGGAGAAAGAGATCAAAATGATGGAAAGAATGAGTTTTATCTCATCTATTTCTGCCATTCTGATCTATTTCTCCTTCTTCTTATTCTCCTGATAGCATAATGGTTGAGATCCATAGGCTGAGCCAACATTATGCTCTGATACCACTGTAATATTCCCAAATGAGAAAGGAAAAATATTTGAACACAATAATGGAAATGGAAGTGAATAAATCAACACACCATGGTATGAGAAAAATGTACAACCATATGATTAAACACATCAGCAAATAATAGGCACAATATCTTGAGGATCAAGTCACTCAAGCAATTGAAAACAAGCCTCTACTAAACAAATATGTCAACACATGGGAAATAAATGCCATACAAATGTCATGAGCTAAGACAATGTAGTTTTAGGGAATAAAATACTACATAAATATAGATCAATATATATCCACTGTTATGTAGCTCAAACAATGCTAGGAGTGAAGATATAGACTCCTAAACACTTTTCCAAGGGAACCTGGGAAGGATTTCCAGAAATACCCAAAATACCAAAATACTGTAATGCAACCCCAGGGTTGAATCGTAGCTGTAAAAAAAAATACTAGAAGGAGGTGATTGAACTGATAAAGAAATGAATAGAACTAAAATAAAGTCTCGAAGTGAAAGGCTAATCCTAAAGCTGAAGATCTCACCCTCCAAATCAAGCATTGAAACCTCCACTGCAAATGCTCACTGAAATAACTTAGTCAAAGAGGGAATCTGCGTTGCAGATGATGGGAATAGGTTGGCCTGGTGCCAAGATGTGAAATCAAGCATAATAAACTCCCTTTCTTATCTCCCAATGAGAATAATGATTCTTCCCCTGAAAAAATAGCTCAGAAAGTGGGTTTCTCAACCCTCCACTGCAACACCCTACAACAAAACACAAATCTGAATAGACACAGTGCTATATTTGGAGACTAAATATTGAAAAAAATGTCAGATGTGTGGAAATGATAGTACAATACTCTTCCAAGAGGCTACGTCAAGGGAAGAGGTGGGATCCCCGCTCGGGAACAACCTATGCTAAACAACACTACAAGCTCAACTAAACAGCTAAAGGATGTAAGAAGTCATATAGACCACAAAATCAATAATCAATAACATAACCCACTATGGATGCCTTTCCCTCCTTATAAACAATGTGAGCCTTCTCACCTTAGGTCCCACTCATTAGGGTTTCTACTATCATGGAGTCTTCCTTCCATTCACACTGCATTGTCTCTTATTGATGATCCAATCCCTCCATACTAGCGTTGTCGACTTGGTCAAACTTGACCTTATCCACATGCATTAGCCCTTGTTCACACATGAGGTTGCTTTATCCAGCTATGAAGATGATCCATTTTCACATTAAGAGGGATTTTATTCCTACTAAAGAGATTTATGGCTCTCCCTACCCATTTATTCATCTAACTAAATGACAAGAGAAAAATTAATATTCCAATTAGCTACATGCTAATTTATGAATATTACACACATGCGATACATACCAATATTTGGAAGTGGAACATCCTACTACAACTAGATCTCATGTTGAATTCCCCTCTTGGGTGGCAACCACAAAAAAAAATTCATAGTCAACATCATCCTTTTTCTTGATCATGAGAAGAACAAAAAATTTACTTGCATTTACTAGCCTCTTCATTTTACCTACACTAACTAATGAGATATTCAGTTTCTTGCGATGAGCTCTCACAATGTACTGCAATCCATTTTTGATCAAATGATATTTGTTCTCATGATGGGAAAAGACCACAACCCTGTCATACAAATATGGAATGCCCAAGATAATCCCCCAAATGTCAAGTGGAACCACATCTAACTCAACTTCATTGAAAAAGTTTGCAGTAATAACAAATCTAAAAATGCATTCCCTTGTAACCTATAAATTGGCATTGTTAACTATCCAACCCAAAGGGTATGGTTTATGATGAGGTACAGTTTCAAGTTTTAGTTTTTTTAACTAAGTCTTTTGAAATCAGGTTTTCTTGTGATCTCGTATCGAACAATGCATAAATATTTGTATGATTATAAATTACTCTAACATGGAATAATTCTATCCTTGTATCTTCATTTGGAGTGTTGTTGTGAATTTTTGAGGAACTAGAACTTGCTATAGCTTCCTTACCTTTGTTAACCATGGAAACTATCTTGGTTTAATCTCTTGAATTAGATCCAAGTTCTTTTTGTGTAGTGGCAGACGTCTTTTGTTTCCCTTTGTTATTTGGTTTCTTTGGCCTTAATTTGGGATGTAGTTTCAAACAGTGGGATTCATCATGCCCCTATTTGGAACAATGTTTGCATGTAATTTCTCCCCTTCTTTCTTAACACTTGCATTCTTCTTTCCCTTCCATTTTCCTCCCTTCTCTTTCCCCTTACCCTTGAATGGCTTCTTCTTACTACCCTCTTCAACAATATTTTACCCCTTGCTTCAAGATGCATGGTTTGCACACATACTTCATCTAGTTTATTTGGGATAAACATAAGGATAGTTTGTTTTAAGTAGGAATTTAAACCTCCTATATATTTCAAGGGTGTATCCTATGAATTTAAGTCTACTCCAAGCAATAAATCCCTCTTCTTAAAATCTTATGTATACGCTTGAACACTTTGGCCTTTGAGCTATCTAAAGTTTTTCCAACTCATAATTTCTTTCTACATATACGCTAATGGAAAAAGCTGTATTTTAATGGAAGAAATGAATTTGACCCAAGAAATTGAAATTTTACCATAGATTCACATTTCCTCTTGTGTCTTTTCCTCCCACCAAACTAGTGCTGCTCCTTCTAGACTTAATGAAGCCAACTAGATTTGATTTCGTCTTCTTGAAGATTTTTAATTTTGTAGTATACTTCCAATTGATGAATCCAATTATCTAGTTTATCAACATTAACTTCTCCATTGTATGTGGGAAGTTCAAACTTGAAGTCCAACTTGAGTAAAAGAGTCTTTCCTTTCGAGATCTTGGAATAATTTTGGGTATGATTTTTTGTGGTGGATGTGGAAAATGAGGATTTTGATGAGGATGATGAAGATGATTATGGTGGAGAGGGATGTGGTTTTCCTCCACTACCTTTTCAGATCCTCTCTTCTACCTTTTACTGTTTGAATATCCTTCTCTATGAGGGTACTTTGAACATTCTCCAGTTTCCTTTGCCATGAAAGCTTCATACATAACTTTCACCATCCTTTGCATTTATTTGAATTCCATCTTGACATCATATTCTTCAGAATGTTCATTATTTTCTTCATAGCCTAACATTTTGGCTATGGATTCAAGCTCAATCTCTACAGTTTGTACCTCTTCAATCACTTCAGCCTCTTGTTCAATTAGTTCCTCTTCTATCTCAATAGATGGGGATGGAATTTGAGGTGCTCCAAGTGTTTCCTTGAGTGGCCCTTTGGGTGAGGATGCCTTCTTAGCCTTCTTCCTTCTTTTCATAACTTCAATAATAGCTATCAGTAGCTTCCCTTCTCCTCTTTTCAATCTCAACCTTGTAATCATCATAAAATTTGCAACTATTAAAACCCTTCAAGTAAAACAAGCAAGAAACCTTGTGCTCTGATACCAACTTGATATGAAATGATTGCTAGTTATTGTTGTGCTAGTATCATTTCAGATATAAATTTCTCTTTTCTTAGTTTCACTTATTCTTCATATGTTTGTTTATGATCATGTGATTGTCAAATCAGTGTAGTCGGTGAAATTATGTGCTTTTAATAAGCTTAAAAAGAATAATTTTAAATGACCAAATAAAAGTAATTATAAGAACATAAAACACACATAACATAGCTTAACACACAAAATTTTGATAAAGGAGTTCACCCCTCCTTCGCTACATCTCCTTGGTCTAGCTTCATAGTGTGGGCCTTTGTATTATCTTAAAGTGTGCTCAAATTTCTATTACAAGCTTAAAATCCTCTTGGAACCAGTTCCAATGAGTTTAAAACACAATTATCTCCCATAAATGACTATTTGTTTGCTGAATTTGGACTCTGGATGCTCTGGAAATGGCCCCAACACCTGGTGGCCATATCTTTCAAATATCTCCAAATTCACTAAAACGCCTGTAGATGGTCTTTTCTACCTTTGTAACCTACTTAATTGAATTATAATCATGTAAATTAGCCTAGAATGCCTCTTGCTGAGCTCTGTTTGGCAAAAAATTGAATGAGTTATGACCAAAACTTTCTTTCCCCTAATTTCTCTACTAAACTTGGGGAGACTGCGAGTTGATTTTCCAAATTTGGCAGTTCCGCATTAAATGGTGGCACTGATATTTCTTCTACCAAATTAATAAAGGATTAACTTCAGTTTAAGTTTCTCTTATCTTAATGATAAGCATAATTTAATACTGGTTAAGCACTAAGCGCAATTTACAGTAACGCTCAGATTAGCTTAACATTAATCTGGGTTATTAATATTAAACGGGTATTAAGTATGTTTAATAATCATACCTTTCCATTGGTTAGATCCCTTGCTATTTAGTGAATGGTTTCATGGGAGGGGGATGGCCCACGGGGCTGGCTCCCTCTAGCCTCGAACTTTGGCATTGTGTAAATTTAAATATATGCGACACACATTATTGTTAAGAACCATCAGATAATGTAGTTGGTAAATAGTGCAACTGGTAGGCGAAATTTCAAGCGCTCGAGCCCATCCTCCCACAATATATTTTGTTAACTATAATCTATTCGACCCCGCTATCTTTTTCATTGCCTCCAAATGTAACTTCGCTCCATTTAATAGTTAGCTCCTCCTCTAACTTAGCTAGGATCCGATACATATAATTCAAAACATTGGTTTGTGATATATAATATCACTTTGACCACATATTTCAAACCTTAAAATGAAATCATTCCCAATTTCCATACCATGGTATGCCATGGGGGGGCACTTCACATGCCACATGGCCCTTCCCTATTGGTTTTACTTCCACCACCATACCATAATGACAAGTTAAATAAAATTCAAACTTAGACTTAGGGAAAAGAAAATTCTCTTCCTAGTCATCATTGGAAAATCGGGTGATACCACTTGGCACCGTGTCATTGTTTGTTTTTGGAGGATATTCCCAATGAATCTAACTGTACCTTCCACATCATCCCTATACCTATTCTATCCATTTTTTTCTTGTTTTATAAAACAAACAACAGACCATAACTCACTCATACGAACTCAAATTGCGATGAAACGAGTTACACCAAAATCCTGGTGACGAACTCTATCCAGTCGTTTATGTTCGAAGAAATTTTGAGAAATTTACATTTTTAGCTAAAAATGAGCCTTAGATCACCATTGGGTTGGCCCTTTAATTCAAAACAGAAATCGAGGATGATACCATTGACACTTTTATTAATGACTCCTGTTCTGTTTCTGATTCAACTCGTTCGGTTCTAGAATCTTCCATGTGTTGTGAAACACAGGATAATATTAAACTAGAAGATGAAATTGAGAATATCTGTCTAGATTCATCCCCTGATAGTATTCCTATTGAAATTGAACTAGGAAAAGCACTGAACATCAACCCAAATATTTCAGAATCCCAGACAAAAAAACTCCTAAAAGTTCTTTTAAATCATAAGGAAGCCTTCGCTTGGGATTATATCGATATGAAGGGGATTCATAATAGTTTATGTAATCATCATACTTACATTAAGGAAGATTGTCATCCTGTGATACAGCCCCAACGGTGAATGAATCTCACCTTAAAGAACATTTTCAAGGATGAACTTAAAAAATTACTGGATGTGGGATTCATTTACCCCATCTCGGATAGCCAATGGGTGTCCCCGCAGGTTATCATTTCAAAAAATAATGGTAAATGGTAGATCTACATGAAATATAGGGAATTAAACAATGAAACTCAAAAAGACCATTTCCTTTTGCCATTCAATGACCAAGTCCTTCACATCCTATCTAGGAAGAAGTTTTTCTCCTTCCTAGATGGGTTTCGCGGGTATAATCAAATGTAGATAGCACCAGAGGACCAAGATAAGAAAACCTTTACATGCCCATGGGGGAAATTTGAATATAGGGTTCTCCCATTTGGTTTATGTAATGCGCCTGCAACATTCTAGAGGGAAATTCTGGGATTTTTTTTTTGATTCAGTCGATGACAGTGTTGAAATCTATCCAGATGATTTTGCTCCATATGGGAATTCATTTGAAAAAGGGTTGGTGACTCTAGAAAAAGTACTGAAAATATGCGAACAGTCCCATGTGTATCTGAGTACATTGAAATGTCATATTATGAGGGAAGAAGGGATAGTATTGGGATATTTTCTGTCGGCTACCGGAATTCGAGTTGATCCAGCCAAAGTAGAGGTAATACTACATTTCCCCATACCTAAGACACCCACATAGGTACGTATATTTATCGTTTGTGCTGGTTAATATAGAAGCTTTATAGAAAATTTTGCTAAAATATCACATCGACTTTTTCCATTGCTAACAAATGATGCAAATTTTTTGTTGACACAGGGCTTTGAAATAAATTTTGTAAATATCAAGGGACTAGTTTGTGAAGCTTCGATCCTTTGAGGACCTCTTTGGCCATTACCATTTCATATACATGCTGATCTCTCTCAGATAACAGTAGGAGAAGTCTTAGGACAATAGGTAGATAAGACACCGTATGAAGTTTACTATGTCAGCAAGAATTTTATTCATGCTAAGTTAAATTACATGGTGACTGAAAAATAATTCATGGTTGTCATCTATGCTATCAACAAGTTCTGACACTATATCACAAGGTATCCTACTTGCATACATACTCACCACGCAGCAATAATGAATTTGATGAACAAACCTATCAATCCTAGTTGCATTACAAGATGGCTACTATTTCTTCAAGAATTTGATATTACAATAGTAGATAAATTAGGGAAGGATAACATAGTCACAGATTTTCTGTCTAAACTAGATAATAATTATGAAGGCACACCCATAGAGGATATTTTTCCAGATGAGCATCTCTTTTCAATTTCTACTAATCCTCCGTGGTATGCAGATGTTGCTAACTATCTTGCTATAGGGAAGGTCTCTCATCATTTATCATATAGGGAAAAAAAAAAAAATTCATCATAGTGCCCGATATTCCTAGATGGTAGGATAACCTTTTCATACAGGAGTTGATAAGAAAGGTTGGAGCTATGTACCTAATGATGATATCTACAAAGTGTTGAAGGCTGCCCATGATGGCCCTTATGGAGGGAATTTTGTAGATAAAAGAATAAGCCATAAGGTGTTACAGATGGGATATTACTGTCCTTATATCTTCTGGGATGCACGAAATTATGTCCCAAGGTGTGATCCTTGCCGGTGCATGGGGCAGCCTAGTCAATCCGATGAAATTCCTTTGTAGCCCGAGGTAGTCCTCAAACCTTTTGAGAAGTGGGACATCGATTTTTTTCGACCTTTTAACCCACCTTCCCAGCAAAAGGTTCAAATTCTCATCTGCACCGATTATGTGACTAAGTGGGTGGAAGCCAAATCTGTTGCGAAAGCAACATAATAGGTGGTTTCAGATTTCCTATTTGAGGAGATTTTTTCTCATTACAGTACTTTGAGGGAGATTGTTTCAAATGGACGAGAACAATTTACGTCACACATGATAGCAAGGCTTATGGAGAAATATGGGGCCAGACACATGGTGACATCTCCATACCACCCCCAGGTAAATGGAGAAGTGGAAAGCACAAGCAAGGTATTCAAAGATATATTGATAGATATTGTGGCAAACCATCGTCGGGATTGGGCCTAGAAGCTGCTTGAAGCCCTCTGGGCATGTAGAACAACATGGTAGAATGCAATTGGGTTTTCACCATTCAAGTTGGTTTATGGGAAATCCCCCTTGTTCTTGATAGAATTTGAGATCAACACGCTTAGAAAAACTTTCGAAGTAGTGTTGCACCTCTCAGATGCCCAAAAACACTAGATGGATCAGCTTAATGAATTAGATGAAATCTGTTCAATGGCTATTGAGAAGACGACTGCTATTCAACAACAAAGGACGAAATGACATGATAAGTTTATCAAAAATAAGGTGTTTCACAGAGGAGATTGGGAATTACTCTATGAATCCCGTTTTAAGGATTTTAAAGGAAAGCTTTGCACTCGCTGGATGGGACCTTATGAAATGGAAGTTGTAAATGATAATGGAACAGTCAGACTGGTCACAATTGACGATACACTTGCTTAGAAAATGGACATCGTCTCATATTGTATCACCGTCCAGCTTCTAAGGATGCCTTCATTAAACATCTCTCTGAGAAAAATAGTCCGAAGGTTTTCAGTGTAGAGAATTCCTCCTCTACATCCTTGATCTAAATAAAAAATTAAAAAAATAAATAAAAGAAAAATAATAATAATATAAAAGAATAAAAATAAACAAAAAATAATAATAATATCAAAACAAATAATAATAATAAAATTTTGTTACTATTTACTTGTTTGACTTTTTGTAGGAGCTACTAGTGAGGTGCAATGTTTGTGGAGTTGGAAATTTCATAAGTAATGAAAGTTGTTCTTGTTGGGGTGTTGTTACTCCGCTAGTGTTGTTACTCCCAAAAATTTTCTAATTATCGGATGATGTTACTCCTTGGATGGTGTTACTCCGGATTTTGTTACTCCTTGGATGTCGTTACTCCTTGGACATTGCTACTGGTGATGTTATTACTCCTTGGACGCTGATACCCCATGATTCTATTACTCCTTGGTTGTTGTGAGTCCTTAGATGTTGTTAATCCTTGGACGTTGTTACTCCTTGGACACTACTACTCGTGATGTTGTTACTCCTTGGATGCTGCTACTCGATGATGTTGTTACTCCTTGGTTGTTGTTACTCCGCGATGTTGTTACTCCTTGGACATTGTTCCTCTACGATGTTGCTACTCTTTGGATGTTGTTACTCCGGATGTTGTTACTCCTTGGACATTGTTGGTCCTTGGATGCTACTACTCTTGACGTTGTTACTACTTCGATGTTGTTACTCCACGATGTTGTTACTCCTTGGATTTTGTTACTCCATCAATGCCGTCACTCTATTCGTGTTGTTACTCTGTCAACTTCGTTAATTCATTGTTATTCTCCCACTTGTCACGTCCCTCATGTAGGTCGCCAGGTATGTCTCCATTGACTCTTACGGATTTAATAAAATATTTCATGGATAAGACATTAACGTCGTGGAAAACTATTTTTAAGATGGGGGGTGGGGGTGGGGAGGGGCTTCTGTCATAATTAAACAACAACATAGTTAAACCACACTAATGATGATCTTAAAATAATTATTAAACCTCTTGCCCATGGTACGATCCAGGATCTTCACTGTATTTCGTGTAATCATTAACATGTATTGGGACTAGAAACATGCACATTGTAATACCCCAAGTTTATATGTTTTTAATTTTAAAAATGAACAATTCCAAAGGGGAAGTCAACCCCAATGGATAACTATTATGTGGATTTATTTTATTTTTTAATTAATAAAATAAAATGGAAAATTATGTGTGTAATGACTAGATTGAGAAATGAGATTTGAAGACCTAAATCCATAAGGATGGATAAGCTGATAAGACTTTCCCAGCCCTTCCAGAAATCCTTGGAAGGAATAAAACAAGTTACTAAAAAAATTATATTTGAAGATAAATATCTAATTTCCCCAATAAAGAGGAAAGTATTGGGAAGAGGTGGAAAAAGATGGAAAAGTGGAAAAGACAACTTTTAAAGTACCTCCATGGAAGGAACAGAGGGAAATCCTAGGCAAAACAGGAAGAAAGCATCCTGAATTTACTAGACGTAGTAAATGGAAACAGGCTAGGGAAAGAAAAGCTTAAATAAGCTCCTCTGGGATAGACAAAGGGTTGTCTATGAATGGATCTGAGGTCTTTGATTAGGGGTGAGTTACATAGAGAGAACTCTACGGTTGGGTGGAAACTAGTAAGAACTAATTGGTATGCAGACTAAACTATGTTAAATTTTCATGTGTGATGCTTGGCACCTCCTTAGCGGATTTTTAAGATAAATGTGAATTTGATTAAGTTAAAATTGTATAGTTTACATATGTTTAATTAGCATTGGGTATAATGAATCAGAATAGACCCATACATTTAACAAATTTTGGGCTACAGTAGTAATACCAAAATCCGTATGGTTGTATGGACAAAGTGTGGTTAGATCCAACTCCCAGGGAGTCTAAACCTAGTGATAGGTTTAAATCTAGGGTTAGGAATCTAATAGAGAATCTCTCTATTCTAGTTAAATAAATAAAATGTTATTATTATTTGACTAGAATCTCAAAAAGAAAATATCATTAAATATATTTTAAGTTTCTTATCTGAGATATAACACTCTACACAGTTAGAGGTAGAGTCTCTGATACAAATACATCAATGCATGTATAAGAATTAGTGTGCTACAAGAAAACTTTAAGTGCGGACAAAAAATAAATGAATTAATTACATTGTGATTCTAACTTAATTTATTGCTACATATTTATGCTCTAAGCAATTTAGAACTTATTGATAATTCTAGATTTAAGGAATGTACATATGCTATTTCAGAATTTCAGGTTAAATAAATCTACATATGGTAGAGGACTAATCTAGAGTAAAACCTCAAAAAATTGATCTCTTTATAGGACAACACTATATTCGATTGAAATGGCATATTAAATAAAAATAGGTAAATGTGAACATAATATAAATATGTGGAAAGAGGAAAATGCTACTATGTTCCACACTTCTATTGAAAATATCTCTAAACTAACATTAGGTAAAGTTGATCATATCAGATATATATATGAAGAAATAGAGCCATATTCTACGTTCTATACTACAATGAGTAATGATAGAAGAAGTACATGTTATGATCTTTTGGATACAAATAGAGTGATACCATCACCAAGGCAACTATTACAAAAATGTAAACCATATTCAATGGTCATAACCTACTTGCAAACTAGAACCAAACTACTATATCATTAACGGTAGAGTAAACATAAAGGTAGGCAACCATTTCAAAAATATAATATAATATATATATATATATATATATATATATATATATATATATATATATATATATATATTGTCTATCATTTCAATAGTAGGCGCATGCCTTAAAACCATATGTATGGTGTATATTACATGAAGATATAAAATAAGTACAGTGACATTGTAGAGACTATGTTCATGATAAAACAACAAGATATATCATTGGAAAATATGGAGTGATGAATAGTGTAGAAGAGGCACCCAAGAATAACATTACCAACCTGTGTAAGCAAGGTATTACAATTAACAAGTTAAACCAGTTGTTGGGTAAACCAATCCAACTTAAGAAAAAAAGATGGAAGCTTGGATGTACCTGCACAACACAACTAAACCAGTTAGAAATATTGAAATAAAAATAAATTGACAATGAATGAGAAGCATGAGGAAATTGAGTCACAAGAGTTAAAACGATTAAAACGATATACCTTGAGAAGTATCTTCCTCCATGACTACCACACCTGTAGCCACAAAAATCAAAAGAGAGGTGAGAGAGAGAGTATTGATATTAGAAAAATAAAACGTAGGGTCAGGTCGTATAACAAAACTCTCGTGAGAGAAAATCGAACCTAGCACTGAACTGAGGAAATCTGAAAAGAAAAAGAAAAAACAATGAATACCTTGTATATTTTCAAGTGTAAGGTAGATTGAGGAATGATCTCTAGGGTTTACATAGTGACATTGTTGGCGGCCTTCGACGAGCTACAGTAATATATCTAAACACTGACATGAGTATACCGGATCACAAATATTTAAGGAAGTAAACTGTGTGACTATATAACGGTCCCAAATTTAAAAGCAAGAGTATCGTCATCATTTTGAATAGCAAGGAAACCGGAAGCCCTAAAACGAAACAATAATTCGATTTTACCTCATGAAAGACAGAGGGAGGACTCTCTACCCCAACGTAATTGAGAAATACACACTCTGGAAGAGAAATGTTCCGAAATGGAATGTTAATATGGATCAGAAGAAGCTTGATTAAATTCTTAAAGGAATATTAACCATAAGTAAGCCAAAACATCATGAATACTCAGCAAATCAGATCATAGAAGGAGAGAAGAAATAAATTGACATAGTAAACAATTAGCAAAGGAGACAATGTTGTTAAAAACACAAGAAACGTTCTTCAACTTAAATTAGAATCATCTACTGCATTTAGCCAATACATCATGAGTATAAAACCTAGAAAATTGAAAAATCAAAGTTGCCTTAAAGGACCTTACCAACCTTAGAAATCCACGAAGAGGAATGGCTAACACATGTTGTAGTAACTCGGCACACCTGAATTGAAGGTTCTGCTCCCAACCAAAATTAAAATGAGTTGTGGCTCTCGATAGAAAACCCAAAGAGTAATATTCACTGTAATTTGGATCTTTTAAACAACAATACACATTAAACCCTAAATGATCTCCACCATACAAGTGTCACCAAATTGAGAACTTCAATCGGATCATGACTTCGAAATGGTGAACAAAAAAAAAACATCACGTGATGGAGTCCTGGAGAAATTTATGGTGATGGCAGATGAGTTAATAGACTGAACTGTAGAATATATTTAGCGTTAAATAGACCGCTTGAAATTATAGGAAAATCTCCATAAGGTTCTCACTCCTTCAAAGCAATGGACTCGTGAGCTGGAATTATTAATTCTGCCCCAAATCCATAAGTAGAGTTAGGTGTCAATTAGGTGTAATATATGTCGGAAAGTGGGTCAAGATATATTACGAAACACCTTTGTAAACTGAGAAGTAAGGTAATGTAATGTTGTCAAATTAGCATTGAAATTTCTCAAGCTCGAGGAGAAATTAATGGTGTGCCATTATGTTGAAAGGACCAATATCTCGTCATATGTAACGCTTTAATTGCTCAGAAGTGATGGTATTGACCTAACAGATAAAGTCATGAGCTAATTATTCATTAAATTTATTTCAAACAAACCTTGAGATGATAAATTTCAAAACTATGATAACAAACTAAAGGAATATAATGAGTGTGGAAAAGATTTAAAATAAAGTGGGAGAACTACTATATATATATATATATATATATATATATATATATATATATATATATATATATATGTATGTATGTATGTATGTATGTATGGTGATTAAATTTTGTACTAGGTAGACCCCTTTAATATATGAATTCAATGGAGTTGATAAACTAATGAGAAAGGATGTAGGGGTAAGCAATGATAAATAATTATATATATATATATATATATATTATAAAAGTTATTGTAAAGAAGAAAAAAAAATATATAAAATATATCATTTTAAAATGGATGTGTTAAAAACCTTATAAAGGTGAAATCGTCACATTTGATTCAGTTTTAAGTGGGCTTAGGAAAAAATTTAATATTTAAATAGATTCACAAAATGTGTCTTGAGAGGAGAAGTTAAGTAGGAGACTATGATGTACATAAGTATACAAGTGTCTTAACTGTTAGTTAATAATGTAATACTAAAGCATGTCAATGACATAATTAATAATGTAATTCATATATCACCATGGTCTGAAGAAAAAAATAAAATTTATTTTCAAGTGAGAGACATTACAAATGGTATCAGAGCACTAGCTAAAACACTACGCGAATTATGTGCACACACAGAAATTGTACGCTGCTATAATTTTTTTTATCGAATTTAAATTTTGCTAATGTTTAATTTCATGCACAGTGAACATTACTGAAGTATGCAACTGTGAATTATTACTGAAGAGGACGAGCTGTATGTAGATCTAGGTGGTGGAGAAAACACGCCAGATCCAAATGCTCCATTGATGGCTATGTTGCATACAATGCAAAGAGAAATGGCGTAGCTTAAAAGGCATAATGAAACGCTATCTTTAGCCAGTGAGGAGCAAGACAGACTGATAAGAGAACTGACTTCCTGGAATAGTCAAGAAGGTGAATATTCTGAAAGGAAGAGAAAGGGAAGAGTCAATTTCTTAGAATATTCTGATGAAGATGATGCCTCTAGAAAGTAGTCTAGATGGAAGAAGATTCAAATTGCAGGGTGAATTCTAGAAAATCAAACCTCCCTCCTATGATGGAGAGAAGGAGGAAGATGTTGAAGCATGGCTTCTGAATATGATAAAGTACTGTCAGGTTTACGAATATGAAAGTAAATTAAGGGCCAGGCTGGCTATTTATCAGCTGCAAGGAAATTCTAGCTAGTGGTGGGAAGAAACAAAAATGGTTCACGCCATTGATGAGAAAATGGTTACTTGGGATGATTTTCAAGTTAAGTTTAAAAACTGATACTTGAATGAACGTTATTATGATTATAAATCTAAATAGTTTCATGAACTACGATTGGGAAAACTCACGATTGATGAGTTTGTAACCAAATTCACAAATTTGTTATGATATGTACCTTATATCAGAGAGGAGAAGGAAAAGGTATAGCAGTTATTGAACTGTCTCCCCATGATTTATAAGGAAAAGATAGAGTTTGATAATCCTAAGACTATTGATGAGGTGGTGCACAAGGCAAGATTATGTTACCATCAATTCAATGGTAAGAGCAAACAAGTAAATAATTAGTCAAACAAAGGTGACTCTGGTAGAAAGAAAACAAAACCAGCATATCTGAAGAACTTTGGGAGAAACCAGCAAAGAACGAAGTTCAAAAAAATGAGTGAAAACCAATATTCTCAATCAGAAACTAGGTTCAAACAAATGAACGGAAATAATAAAAGGGAGGGGACTATTAAAATTAAAGAACCTTTGAAGTGTTGGGGTTGTGGAGAACCTAATTTATTGAGGGATTACCCACATCAGAATATCCAGACTATACAAGTACTAAGATATGCAATGACTATTAATGATGTGGCAAGGAACATCCCCAAAATTAGTGTTTCTCTAGAGGATCGTCAAGCAGAACACCAGTCCACTATGGTTGAAGTAGAAGGTATTATTACTTACCAATCTATTACTATTTTAATATTTAAGTTATACCAGTCCTCAAATGGTAGAAAAATGTAACTTAAAGTCAGAAACATTTCAGCAGTCTTGGTTAGTTCAATTAGCCACTAGTACAAAATGGAAAGTAACTCATAATTTATCCCAAAGAGCCATAAATCTGAATGGATACCAAACAAAATTAAATTTAAATATCCACCATTAGGGTCTTATGATGTACTGGTAGGGATGGACTGGTCAGAAAAACACAAAGCCATGTTGAATTGTTTAGCCAATACCTTACACTGCATTGAGAAGGAGGGAAAACCTGTAATAGGAAAAGGAAAGCCCAAACCCATATCTGTGCAAAAAATTTCAAGTCTTTGGTTAAAGAGAATTGCTAGAGAAGTTTATTAGGTGTATTTTTTTCATGTAGAGGAGTTGGGACAACAGGCAGAGGAAAATCAATTGGAAACATTATCGGTAATAAGAGATTTTAAAGATGTTTTTTCGGATTAAATTCCTCATCTGCCCCCTAGGAGAGAGTTTGATTTTTCAATTGACTTAGTGCCAGGAGAAACTCCATTTTCTAGAGCCCCATACAGAATGAGTACTCCAGAACTGATGGAGTTAAAAATGCAACTACAAGAGTTGGTAAATAGAGGTTACATTAGACCGAGTGTATCCCCATGGGGAGCACCAGTGCTATTTTTGAAAAAGAAAGATGGTACCTTTAGAATGTGTATTTATTACCATCAATTAAACAAGATAACAATAAAAAAAAAATATTCGTACCTAGGATAGATGACCTCTTTGACCAGGCTAGAGGGGCAACCATTTTTTCAAAAATTGATTTAAGGACAGGTTACCACTAGTTAAGGATTAAAGATGAAGATATCAATAAAACAACATTTAGAACTAGGTATCGACATTATGAGTTTGTGGTCCTACCATTTGGGTT
Organism: Pinus albicaulis; assembly: GCA_034641835.2. NCBI lineage: Eukaryota > Viridiplantae > Streptophyta > Pinopsida > Pinales > Pinaceae > Pinus > Pinus albicaulis. Next base: position 569,045,379 of record CM076571.1, read on the forward strand.
GACCAATGCACTCACCACTTTTATGTGCTTAATGAATAGTGTCTTAAATAAATACTTGGACAAATTTGTACTAGTATTTATTGACGACAATTTGATTTATTCAAAAAGTGAAGTTGAGCATAAAGAACATCTTAGAATTGTCTTGCAAACTCTCAGGGAAAAAAAATTGTATGCTAATTTTAGCAAATGTGAATTTTTCAAAGATAAAATTCAATACTTAGGGCATATAATTTCAAAACAAGGGTTGGCGGTAGACCCAAAAAAGATAAAAATAATCAGAGAATGGTCTGTACCTACTGATGTATCTACTGTAATATCCTTTATGGGAATGGAAGGATACTATTGAAGGTTTGTAGAGAGATTTCGAGCCTTAGCTTATCCCATTACATCCCTACAAAGGAAAGTAGTTAAGTTTGAATGGACTAAAAAATGTCAAAACAACTTTGAGCAGCTAAAACTGAAACTTACTACAGCACCAATTTTAAAGATTGTTGACCTAGATCAGGAATTCGTAGTATGCACAGATGATTTTGGAGAAGGATTAGGGGGAGTACTACTACAAGAAAATTATGTTATAGCCTATGAATCCAGAAAACTTAAGAAACATGAACATAATTATAGAGTTTATGATCTTGAATTAGCTATTGTAATACACGCTCTCAAGATGTGGAGAAATTACCTTCTAGGAAAAAAATTTGTGTTGATGACAGATCACATTAGCCTAAAGTATTTCTTCACTCGAACAGATCTGAATGCTAGGCAAGCTAGGTGGTTGTCTTTCCTTAGTGATTTTGACATGGAGATCAAACATATTAACGGTAAGGAAAACAAGATTGCAGATGCATTAAGAAGAAATGCTTGGCAAAGTGTGAATAATATTGGAGGTAGTGTCAACTTTGACTTGGATGGACTGATATAAGGGGTAGTGAATCAAGACCAAAAATATGAAAAGATTCAGGCACAAATGCTGAAAAAAGAAATGAAAGGATAAACACAAAATCAAAAAGGGATAATTTGTTACAGAGATAGATTGTACATTCTTGATCTAGAATCCTTAAAGAAAGAAATTTTGGATGAATATCATAAAAGACACTATGCTGGACATCCTGGATACCAGAAATTACTCACAGCTTTAAGAAAGAACCTATTTTGGCCTGGAATGAAAAAGGATGTGGAAAATTAGTTGGCTAGATGTATTGAATGTCAACATGTAAAGGTTGAACATCAACATCCAGTTGGGTTGCTGAATCCTTTACCCACTTCAGAATGGAAGTAGGAGACTGTTTCGATGGATTTTATTACTCGTTCACCAAGAACCAAATATCAACATGACTTTATCATGGTTGTAGTTGATACTTTGGCTAAAGCTGCTCATTTCATACCTATATAGTCTACCTTTGGTACAACGCAAGTAGAAAATGTGTATATGAAGGAGATTGTGAGGTTACATGGTGTTCCTAAAATGATCATTTTAGATAGAGACAGAAAATTTACTACAGGTTTTTGGAGGAGTTTGTTTAGAGGCATGAGCATCAAATTAAATTTTAGTACTACCTACCACCCCCAAACCGATGGTCAAATCAGAAGAACAAACAAGATTCTAGAGGATATGTTAAGAATGTATGTTATGGATAGGCCAACCAAGTGGGAAGACTATTTACACTTAGCATAATTTTCCTACAACAATAGTTACCAAGCTTTCATAAATATGAGCCCATTTGAAGAAATTTATGGTAGAAAGTGCCATACCCCCCTAAGTTAGAGTCAAGCTGAAGATAAACTGATACTTGGACCAAAGGCTCTATAAGAAATGGAAAAATTTGTGAAACAAATTCAGCAAAATATCAAAACAGCGCAGGATAGATAGAAAAGTTATGCAGACAAAAAGAGAATTCACAGGGAATTCAGTGTGGGTGATCATGTATGTCTGAAGATTAAGAATAAGAAGATTAATTTGCACACCGGAAGTTGTGAAAAATTAGTTCCATGATACTGTGGACCTTTTGAATTACTGGAAAGAGTGGGACTACTTGCCTATAAGCTGGCCTTACCCATTCACATTAAGGTTCATGATGTATTTCATGTTTCATTGTTAAAAAAATACGTACATGATTCTACTCACGTTATTGATTGGAATGTGATTTAGGTGGAACCAGAGGAGGAATTCTTTCCAGAGCCGCTTCAAAACTTGGAGCGAGAAGAAATTGAACTTCGGAACCAGACAGTGGCCAGGGTGAAAGTGCAGTGGAGGCACTTTACACTCGAAGAGGCTACTTAGGAGCGGGAGGTTGATATGATGGAAAAATATCCATCACTATTTACACAGTGATTTAGTTAATTATTTTGTCAACACCAAGGATGGTGTTTATTTTTAGAGGGGGAATACGTAATACCCCGAGTTTCTATGTTTTTAATTTGAAAATTGAACAAGTCCAAAGGGGAAGTGGACCCTAACGGAGAAATATTATGTGGATTTATTTTATTTTTTAATTACTAAAATAAAATGGAAAATTATGTGTGCAATGACTAGATTGAGAATTGAGATCTAAAGACCTAAATCCATGAGGATGGATAAGGTGATAAGACTTTCCCACCCCTTCTTGAAATCCTTGGAAGGAATAAAACAAATTACCAAAAAAAATAGATTTGAACATAAATATATAATTTCCCCAATAAAGAAGAAAGTATTAGGAAGAGGTGGAAAAATATGGAAAAGTAGAAAAGACAGCTTTTAAAGTACCTCTGTGGAAGAAACAGAGGAAAATCCTAGGCAAAATAGGAAGAAAGCATCCCGAACTCACTGGATGCGGTAAATGGAAACGGGCTAAGGAAAGCAAAGCTTAAATAAGTTGCTCCAGGATAGAAAAAGGGTTGTCTATCACTGGAGCTGAGATCTCTGCTCGGAGGTGAGTTACGGAGAGAGAACTCTATAGTTGGGTGGAAACTAGTCAGAACTAATTGGTATCCACACTAAAATAGAAATGAATTGTTTGATGTTAAATTTTCATGCGTGATGCTTGGCACCTAATTAGGGGATTGTTACGATAAATGTGAATTTTCTTAAGTTAAAATTGTATAGTTCACATATGTTTAATTAGAATTGGGTATAATGAATCAGAATAGAACCATACATTTAATAGATTTTGGGCTACAGTAGTGATACCAAAATTCGTATGGTTGTATGGAAAAAGTATGGTTAGATCCAACTCCCAGAGAGTCTAAACTCGGTGACAAGTTTAAATCTGGGGTTAGGAAGATAACAGAGAATCTCTCTATTCTAGTTAAATAAATAAACTATTATTATTATTTGACTAGAATCTCAAAAAGAAAATATCATTAAATATATTTTAAGTTTCAGATCTGAGGTATAACACTCTACACATTTAGAGGCAGAGGATCTGATACAAATACATCAATGCACATATAAGAATTAGATTGCTACAAGAAAACTTTAAGTGCGGACAAAAAATAAACAAATTAATTACATTGTGATTCTAAATTAATTTACTGCTACATATTTCTGCTCTAGGAAGTTTATAATTTATTCATAATTCCATATTTAAGGAATGCACATATGCTATTCAGAATTTCAGATTAAAGAAATCTACATATGCTAGAAGACTAATCTAGAGTAAAACCTCAGAAAATATATCTCTTTATAGGACAACACTATATTTGATCAAAATAGCATATTAAATCAAAATAGGTAAATCTGAACATAATATATGTATGTGGAAAGAGGAAAACGTTACTATGTTCTGTACTTTTGTTGCAAATATCTCTAAACTAACAATAGGTAAATTTGAGCATATCAGATATATATATGTAGAAATAGGGCCCTATTTTATGTTCTATACTACAACAAGTAATGATAGCAAAAGTACATATTATGGTATTTTGGATACAAATAGAGTGATACCATCACCAAGGCAACTATTACAAGGATGTAAACCATATTCAATGGTCATAACCTATTGGCAAACTAGAACCAAACTACTCTATCGTTAACAGTAAAGTAAACATAAAGGTAGGCAACCATTTAAAACATATAAAAGCTATATATAGATGTATATATATATATATATATATATTTTCTATCATTTCAACAACAGGCACATGCCTTAAAACCATAAGTATGGTTACATAGAAATCAAGATAGCAAACTGTCACAGTAGAAATAAACAAGAAACAATTCGATAAAAGTTTTACACAGTCCAATATGTGCTTTAAAACCCATAATTGTTTTGGTGTATATTACACGGAGATATAAAATAAGTACAGTGATGTCGTAGAGACTATGGTCATGATAAAAAAATAGGATATATCATAGGAAAATATGGAGTGATGACCACTGTAGAAGAGGCACCCAAGAATAACATTACCAGCTTGTGTGAGCAAGGTATTAACATTAACAAGTTAAACCAGTTGTTGGGTAAAAAAATCCATCTTAAGACAACAAGATGGAAGCTTGGATGTACCTACACAAAAAAATAAAATGATTATAAATATCGAAATAAAAATAAATTGAAAATGAATGAGAAGCATGAGGACATTGAGTCATAGGAGTTAAGACGATTAAAACGATATACCTTGAGAATTTTCTGCCTCCATGGCTACCACACCTGTAGCCACAAAAATAAAAAGAGAGGTGAGAGAGAGAGTATTGATATTAGAAAAATAAAACGTAGGGTCAAGTCGTATAACGAAACCCTCATGAGCGAAAATCGAACCTAGCAGTGAACTAAGGAAATCCAAAAAAAAAACAATGAATACCTTGTATATTTTCAAATGTAAGGTAGATTGAGGAATGATCTACAGGGTTTACATAGTCACATTGTTGGCGTACTTCGACAAGCTACAGTCATATATACAAACGCCGACATGAGTATACCAGATCACAAATATTCAGGGAAGTAAACCTTGCGACTATATAACTGGCCCAAATTTAGAAGCAAGGGTATCGTCATCGTCTTGAATAGAAAGGAAACCAAAAGCCCTAAAACGAAACAATAATTCTATTTTACCTCATGAATGATAGAGGGAGGACTCCCTACCCAAACGTAACTAGGAAATGCACACTCTGGAAGATAAATGTTCTGAAATGAAATTTTAATATGGAGAAAAAGAAGCTCGGTTAAATTATTAAAGGAATATTAACCATAAGTAAGCCAAAACATCACGAATACTCAACAAATAAGCTTATAACGGGAGAGAAGAAATAAATTGACACAGTAAACTATTAGTAAAGGAGACAATGTTGTTAAAAACACAAGAAACATTCTTCAACTTAAATTAGAATCCTCTACGGCATTTAGCCAATACATCATGAGCAGAGAACCTAGCAAATCGAAAAACAAAGTTGTGTTAAAGGACCTTACCAGCCTTAGAAATCCATGAATAGGAATGGCTAACACGTGTTGCAGTAACTCGGCACACCCGAATTGAACGTTCTACTCCCAACCAAAATGAAAATGAGTTGTGGCTCTTGGTAGAAAACCCAAAGAGTAATATTCACTGTAAATTGGATATTTTAAACAACAATATGCATTAAACCCTAAATGATCTCCACCATACAAGTGTCACCAGATCAAGAACTTCACTCGGATCACGACTTCGAAATGGTGAACCAAAAAAAAAACGTCACGTGATGGATTACTAGAGAAATTTATGGTGATGGCAGATGAGTTAATACGTTGAACTATAGAATACCTTTAGTGTTAAATAGACGACTTGAAATTATGGCCAAATCTCCATAAGGTTCCCACTCATTCCAAGAAATGGATTCGTGAGCTTGAATTATTAATGTTGCCCCAAATCCATAAGTAGAGTTAGGTGTAAATTAGGTGTAATATACATCGGGAAATGGGTCAAGATATATTACCAAACACCTTTGCACACTAATAAGTAAGGTAATGTAACATTGCTGTAAAATCAACATTAAAAGTTCTCAAGCCCAAGGACATATTAATAGTGTGCCATTATGTTGAAAGGACCAATATCCAGTCATACTTAACACTTTAATTGCTCAAAAGGAATGGTATTGACCTAACGGATATAGTCATGAGCTAGTTATTCGTTAAATTTATTTCAAACAAGCCCTGAGACGATAAATTTCGAAATTATGATAACAAGCTAATGGAATATAATGAGTGTGGAAAATATTTAAAATAAATTGGGAGAAGTACTATATATATATATATATATATATATATATATGGTGATTAAATTTTGTATTACGTAGACCCCTTTAATATATGAATTCGATGGAGTCGATAAACTAATGAGAAAGGATGTATGGGTAAGCAATGATAAATAATGAGGTATATATATTATGTGAGTAGGTATCATATAAATAAATATATATATATATATATATATATATATATATATATATATATACACACACACACACACACATTATAAAAGTTCTTGTAAAGAAGAAAAGAAAATAATATAAAAATATATCATTTTATAATGGATGTGTTAAAAACGTTATAGAGGTGAAATCGTCACATTTTCTTCAGTTTTAAGTGGGCTTAAGATAAAAGTTAAGATTTAAATAAATTCACAAAATATGTCTTGAGAGGAGTAGTTAAGTAGGAGGCTCTGATGTACATTATTATACAAGCGTCTTAACTGTTAGTTAATAATGTAATACTGAAGCTTGTCAATGACATAATTAGGAATGTAATTCATATACCGTCAAGGTGTGACGAAAAAAAAATATTTGGAGTGAGAGACATTTTACACATGTTGCCAACCGATTAGTCCCTTCCAATTTATACGAAATTATTACCATCTCATACATCATATTTACCATAACCTGCCATGGTTTTGTTCGTTTCTCGAGAAATCACCTACCATATTTGGACGCAGGATGGATGGTACTTACCATAACCTACCTTTTTGTGTGGAAATTTTTCATCGATATAGGATGGGATATCTATTTCAACAGACAAAAGGGATTATATGATGGTATCACGCCAAAATTTGCACTAAATTTGGATGAGAATCACTCTCAGGTAAAAGGAATATAAATTTCCATCACAAAAGAATCCATTGCAGAAGTTAGTGGGCTAACATGAAAAGGACACCAATGGTTCTCTCGAAGGACTCCCCTGCCAGAATCTCCTGAATTGTTTTTGCAAGTTGAAGAGACTATTGTCTAGAAGGGGAGAGGATATGATCGTAAATGCTTAACGTACCCATGGAATGAGGTAGCAGGCTTTGTTATGAAATATATAACCTGCGAAAGATGGTTTACCACTTTGTTTAAGTACCATTTCAAAATCCTGGCCCATCTTAGATTCTCGTAGGCACAAGTTCAATTTTTAAACATGATTTATGGGGGACATTCACCTTAGAGATTTCACCTCCTATACTATCAACCAGGTTAAATGGAATAAGGCCTCTGATAATTTTGTAGAAAACCAAGCTACAAAACCAATGATGATAAGGAGGGAGCATGTTCATTCAGTGAATATCTATAACAGGCACTCTACCTTTTTGTATATTGAGGGACATAAAGAACATATGATGACAACACAGAAGTGGTGTACTGACCTTTGTGTTAGAAAGGTAGTTTCTTTTTAGGATGAGGCTCTTAACAATTGTCAAAGGAGATGGAGGATGTCGTCATTCCTTGTCCGAAACCGGGAAAATTTTGGGGCTCCCAATTTTGCACAGCCATTAAAAATAGTGCCACGTTTTGTTGCATGCATTCAGACTTGTGGGGCCCAGTGGATTGGGCTAAGGTTTCAGTTCCCCCTCATTTGGTTTCAAGTAGATCAATATACTCCAGTATACAACGTGAGCCAATATTGGTGCAAGGATATCCTCCTGAAAAAATGATATAAACCACCTGGAACACAGATGGCCACAGAATATGACCTCTCTCATTTTCATGCTGACCACAGCTGGTCCAACCCAAACCTAAAGAGATGGCGAGCTGCATGAGGACATGCAGAAATACAATTTGGGGGGGAGATGTTTGGTACCAAATATGCATAATTTTTCCTTCCATTTTCACCCACTCTTTCACTTATTTCTATCATTAATATTCATTAAATGCTCTAAATCACAAGGTAAACCCCCTTCCATTGTCTTATCTAGAATGCTTAATTGATGAAATAATAGTCATGGGGATTTTCCCTATGCAAGTTACTAATTTTGTCATTTCCGCAGATTCGGTGGTGAAACGGTCGTATCTGCGGATCACCGTAGAAACACTGAGTTTACAACACTATTTCGATATTATTGTAACAACATACCAGATTCCAAACCAATTCCATACATTTCTTGTTTTTTCTTCGCAACTAGTTTGGTCATTTTAACAATTGTATATTTGTAGACATTAGTTGTCAGATTTGAGAAACGGGGTTTTCTGAACAATTGTATAAGAGGGGTTTCAATGTGGTGAATCATGTTAGCAATGCAAGAGGTTAAGTTTGTACAAAATATTGTTAATTAATTGAATGCAAGCTATTTTGTTGTTTTATCTGTAGGTTGTGAATTCATTGCAGCCTTGGTCAAAGAGTCGGGCCCACTCTTCTAACTAGGTGCTTCGTTATTTCTATGTGATGTTCTCACATTTATATTTGTACATTTTAATTGTTGTTATGGTAATTTTCTTCAAATTGTTGTGGATGATTTTATAACTCTGCACTTTATCTTTAATTACTATTACAATGGTTTTATTTATTTATTTTAGTTGCAAAATCTATGATTAATGTTGGATAGTGCCATTCCCCCTTCATATACCTTGCGCGTTAACTTGAAATAATGTATGCACTGGGATTGATAAATTAATTTGGAAAAGGATTGAATATTTTATTCACACTTGGACACCAACAGTACATTGAAATGTATGAAAATAAAAGTATAGGAATAGGAAGGAGGGGATTTAAATTAGGATAAATATTATTAATGTGGAGATTTATGTTATTATAAGTGGATAAGATAAGGGTATCGTGGAAATAAAGGAATAGAGTGTAATATTTATGAATTCATTTTAAAAATGACAGAGATAACATTGGGATAAGAAGTGAAAGTATAAAGTGGTGTTTAGGCACGACTTTAAGTATGAAAAATAATAAAATAAAATTGGAGATGTTACAAGGGGTATCAGAGCCCAAGTTAAAACACTGGGCTTATGGGTCCCAACACAAGAAAACTCTCATGTTAGAAAGTTTAACTTATGATTAGTGAATTAAGAATCAATTACATATTATGTTTTATGAATGTTAATTGTTTTCTTTGCATCAAATTAAAGTGCAGAAAAAATTGCAGCTATTGTCATGTCTTACAGAGAGGAGATGTATGTGTAACTCGGGGATGGGGATGCCCAACCATATCCAAATGCTCATATGCTTGAAATTATCAAAAAAATTTAGCAATAAATGGTTCAGCTAAGAACTATCAATGAACATTTACTGCAAGCCAACAACGAGAAAGAGAGGATGATAAGATAATTAAACTCTAAATCTAGTCATTGAGAGGGAGAAAAAGAAAAGAAAAGGAAAAAAATAGAAGCCAACTCAGAGAGGCCTGAGGGTGGGGAAAATTCTGGAAACGAAGTCTCTAAATCTAAAAAGGAGTTGTAGGGGAATTGTACAAGATCAAGCCTCCAACCTTTGACGGGGAGAAGGAAGAGGATGCAAATGCTAGGCTCCTGAATATGGTAAAATACTTTCAATTATATGAGTACGGAGGTAATCTAAAAGCAAGGTTGGCAGTTAAAAAACTGCAAGTTAAAAGCACACTTTGGTGGGAAGATACCAAAATCATACACTTGCTAGATGAAGAGACTATTTCATGGGAAGAATTCAGGAGAAAGTTAAATCTCGATATCTTAGTGAGAGGTATTATGATGACATAGCAATGCAATTCAATAAGCTAAGGCTAGGATAGCATGCCATTGATGAATTTGTGATGAAGTTCACAAATTTACTTCTCTATGTGCCACACATAAGAGAAGAAAAAGCTAAGGTACAATGATTTATGAACTCCTTACCCACTATTTCCAAAGAAATAATTGAATTTGAAAATCCAAATGTTATGGATGAGATTGTTCGAAAGGCATGACTATGCTACCAAAAATTTTAAGGTAGGAATGATTAGTTGAAAAATTAGCAGAATAAGGAAAAATGGAAGGTTAAAGCAAGTTGAAAAATACCCAAACTATCTTATTTGAAGAATTAAGGGAGAAACCACCAACATAAAAGGTTCAATAAAAGTGGCAAAAAGCAGATAGCCCATTCCCATATTGGTTTGAAGCCCATGGAAGGGAATAAGAAGCGGAAAATCATGGTAAAACCCAAGGAAACTTTGAAAATTTTGGGATGTACAGAGCCTCACATGTTGCAGTATTTCCCACACAACACTTGTGCAATTCAGAGCATTCAAGCAGTGCGGGAAGCAACCACAATGAATGATGTTTCCCTAAACACTCCCCGAATCAGTGAAGCATTGGAAGACTGAAAAACTATGCATAAATCAACTATGATTGTAATTTAAGGTATCATTTTCAACCAACATATGTCTTTTTTAATTTATCTTGGGGCTATTTTAAGCTATATTAGTCCACATATACTGGAAAAATTTAAATTGAAGACATAAAATTTTCAGCACTCTTGGTTGGTGCAGATGGCTATAGGAACCAAATGGAAGGTCACCCATATATTGCACAAGTATCCTATAAAATTAAATGGGTACATAATGGATTTAAATCTAAATTTCCTTCTCTTAGGATCTTATAACCTCCTAGTTGTTATGGATTGGATGGAACAAAAGAAAGTAGTAGTAAATTATTTGGAAAAAACAATAAAGTGTACTAATGCTCTAGGAAAGTTAGTAGTGGTAGGAGGGAATCCAAAACTTGTGTCTCTTAGGAAAATTTATGCATTATAGCTAAATAAGACAAAAATTAAGGGTTCTCTAGTGTACGCTATCCAAATTGAAGATTTGGAACAACAAGCATAAAATGAAGCAGTAGAAAATTTACTATTGATCAAGCACACCCATGATGTATTTCCTAAATAAATTTCCCAACTTCCCCCTTGAAGAGATATTGATTTATGTATTGAGCTGGTACTATAAGCCACTCTAGTTTACCGAGCCCCATATAGAATGAGTACCCCTGAACCGTTAGAGATGAAACTTCAGTTACAGGGATTACTAAACAAGGGATATATCTGACCAAGTGTGTCTCCATGGGGAGCACCATTTTTATTTGTTAATTAGAAGGATGGAACCCTTAGGATGTCCATATATTATAAATATTTAAAAAATTTAACTATAAATAATTGGTACCCCCTCCCATGAATAGATGATTTCTTTGATCAAGTAAGGGGGGCAACTATATTCTAAAAAATTGACTTGAGAACTAGTTATCACCAGCTTCACATCAAAGATGAAGACATCCAAAAAACAAGTTTCCAAACTTGGTATGGACATTACGAGTTCGTATTTTTACCCTTTCAACTCACAGACACCCCTGCCACTTTCATGTACCTCATGAATAGTGTTCTACACAAAAAAACGGATAATTTTGTGCTAGTCTTCATAGATGATATTCTAGTGTACTCTAAAAAAAAGAGGAACACCAGGAACATATTTGAATAGTACTAAAAACACTCAGAGAACACCAATTGTATGAAAAAATTGGGACATTTTATTTCCAAGGAAGGGTTGGCGGTGGATCCGAAAAAGGTAGAAGAAATTTCATACCGGTCTATACCCACATATGTACCATCAGTACGTTCATTTATGGTATTTCCAGATATTACCATAGATTTGTAGAATTATTTTCTACATTAACTTATCATATTACCTCTTTTCAGAAAAAAGGTGTGAAGTTTGAATGGACAGCCAAATGGAAAGAGATTTTTTAGCAGTTGAAACAAAAATTAACTACTGCACCTATCTTAAAAATTATTGATCCAACAAAAGAGTTTTTTGTGTGCACTGATGCGTGTATAGAAGGATTGGGAGGAGTATTACTGCAAGATAATGCAGTGATAGCCTATGAGTCCCGAAAACTAAAGAAACATGAGAGACATTATGCAGTTTATGACTTCAAATTATTTTTTCCATAAATGAATTAAAAATGTCGTGACACTACCTTTTGCGTAAGAAATTTGTGCCGATGACTGATTATATCAGTCTAAAATTTTTCTTTAGTCAGCGAGATTTGAATGCAAGGAAAGCAAGATGGTTAGCTTTCCTTAGTGATTTTGATATCTAGATCAGACACATTAAAGGAAAGGAAAACCAAATTGTTGATGCCTTAAGTAGACATTCCCACAAAATTTTTGTCTTAAATAGGTAGCAGTGGGAAATTTTATGTGGAGGAACAGATCTAAGAAGTGTTGTCACAAGATTCCCAATATTTGAAATCATAGGAAAAATTACAGCAAGCTGAAATTCTAGGATACACCATGAATCCAAAAGGATTAATAATTTATAATTAGAGATTGTATATTCCAAATGTACCTACCTTGAAATGGATTATTTTAGATGAATACCATAAGATACCATGTTCAAGTGACCGAGGTTATAAAAGGATGGTGACAACCTTGCGGAAAAATATGTTTTGGCTGGGAATGAAGAAGTAAATAACTGATTACATGAAAATATGTTTGGAGTGCCAACAATTTAAGGTAGAGAATCAAAATCCTGTAGGTTTATTGAACCCTCTTCTGGTTCCGGAATGGAAGTGGGAAGTGCTATCCATGGATTTTATCATTGGAATTCCATGTACCAAATACCAGCATGACTCCATTATAGTGGTGGTGCACACATTAACCAAGGCGGCACATTTTATTCCTATACAGTCCAATTTTGGGACAACACAAGTGACCAATGTTTTTATGAAGGAAATCTTTAAACTTCAACGAATACCAAATATTATATCTCTAATAGGGATGCAAATTTTGCCTATGCATTTTGGAAAACAGTGTTTGGAGGAATGGGAACAAAACTAAACTTTAGCACAACTTATCATCATTGGAAAGATGGGACGATAGAAACGAAAAACCAAATATTAGAGGAAATTCCTTGCATGTATGTAATGGAAAAACCCACCAAGTGGGAGGATTTTCTGGATTTGGAAGAATTTTCTTACAACAACAGTTACCATACCTCTATTAAAATTATTCCATCTAAAGATTTGTATGGCATAAAATTCCACACTCCACTTAGCTGTAGTCAATTAAAAAACAAACTAGTACATGGACTTGAATCAATACATGAGATGGAATGGACATTAAAACAAATTCAACAAAACATCAAAGTGGCACAAGACCACTAGAAGACTTATGCAGATAAGAAAAAAATCATAGGGAATTAAATTTTGGGGATCATGTGTACTTGAGGATCAAACCTCGCAAGAGTACATTGCACAACTACAGTTGTGCTAAGTTAGCACCTCGATAGTGTGGGCCATTTGAGGTTTTGGAGTGAGTGGACCCACTAGCTTACAAATTTTCTCTAATTACTCATATTAAAGTTCATAATCTTTTTCATGTATCATTGTTAAAGAAATATGTTCATGATCGTTCTCCCGTGGTTGATTGGACTTTGATACAGATGGAAAAATAAGGGTACTTTCCTCCAGAACCACTTTGTATATTGGAACGGGAAGAAACTATGCTCTAGAATAGAACAATAGCTAAGGTGAAAGTGCAATGGAAGCACTTTGCACCTAAAGAAGCTACTTGCAAGAGGGAAGAAAGTATGAAGGAAACATATTCAGTGTTGTTCAAAGAATAAACGAATTGATCTGCAACACTAAGGAAGGTGCTTTTGTTTTAGGGTGGGACTATGTAATACCCCTAATTTATAGCTTTTATGTTGTGTTAATAACAACAAGGTGCAGGTGGGCCTATATAAAAATTATGTATGTATAGAATAATTTTTAAATTAATAATTAATTATGGAAGAGATGTTAATTTGGTAAAGGTAGACTAATTGAGATCATGAAATTCTTATCCATGAGGACGATATAGAATTTCAAACTTTCCCAAAACTCTCCAGAAAATCATTGGAGAAAAATAAATAGTTAAATTAGATGGGAGAAAAATATATAATAAAAATCCCATTAAATCAGAAATTTATTGGGAAGAGGTAAGAAAAACCATGTTGAGGAAAAGCAAGTTTTAAAGTAATATTTTGTGGAAAAAACAAAAGAAAATCCTAGGCTATAGGAAACAATAGCCCATAATAATGAGATGCCATTATGAAAACATGTTGAGGGAAATAAGTCTTAAAAGAGCTATCACTAGTGTGATAAGGGATTTTCAACACTGAGAAACATTGGTCTTTGCTCGAGGGAGAGATCTAAGGAGAAGCTCGTGGTTGGGAGGAAAATATCTCATTACGTGTTGGTATGTACCTACTATGATTTTCTATTTTTCTAATATTAAAGAAGTGTCTACATAAAAGTACTGGTCTTAATTCAGAGGTAGAGATCCATCTAGAAGATATGAATTTGTATCCATGTTCTGTTACATCTCATATTAGGCAAAAGGTTTGAGTGCTATTGTGTACTTTTTCCATGTAAATAGTTATTACATTATTCAGTAAATAGTTATGTCTATTGTACAATGTCCTCTATCATGTTTATTGTATTATGTGCTCTCCATAATTTAATACAATCAAGACTATGTTTCTCTTATAGACAGGAAATAAAAACCAGGAAATAATACAGAATGCAGGCAATAAAAACCAGATCCAGTGAAATTATAAACCCCAGGGGTTATAATTTGATAATTATTACTATGTACAAATGCGTACATGAATTATAGTAAAGTAGTTCAGCCAATAAGTATTATAAAATATGAATGCATGTAGATGTAAAATATTACATATGCAAGTGCATGAATGCATATAGAAGTAAAAGAACCAGATATGCAACTATATGAATGCATATAGAATTAAAATAAGTACTATGCAATTGTATGGATGCATGTAAAAGTAAAGGATTCATATATGCAACATTTGCTAAGAAAAAACCAAGTGGACCAGCCTTCTATAATCAATAAACTTATGGAAAAATGCTGAGATGGTATGACATAATGGAAAAATAGAAGAGGTATTTACATGAATTAAGATAACTCGGAATTCCAAATATTCATTAACAATTGTCTAAGTAAAATAATTCTCAGAGATCAATGAAAATCTCATTGTCATATAAATTTCTATGTGACTAGTTTAAATTGAACAATAAGTACATCAAAATAGATTATCGCCAAAGACCAAGCATGGCCTTGACACATAAACTTTAAAATTGTTGGACTAAAATAATTTCCAGAGGATCTAGAGTGGTACAGCATGTAACTGACCTAACAAATAAAGATTGAAACTATAAGTGTGTGTTGGTTAAGAGACAACTGAGTGTTATGAATGTAATTCATAACTAATGTAATAAGTATAGTCATTAATAGAATAAATACAAATAAATTTAATTACTAAATAATCAATTAGGATTATGTTAAGTAGTCATTATTTAACTGAAAAGGCATGTCTAAAAGACATGCCTATTTGTGAAAGGTCACTTGCATAGGTATAAAAGCAGGACCTCATTGTAACTTTCAATCATCTTATATATCTTATTCATATCATATCAATAAATATTTATTATTATAAATACCTTTTGTGTATTTTTATAATTAAAGCCATTTTTTCTATTAAAGTCAACAAGTCTACAAGTTCCGCTGCTACAGTGGTATCAGAGGCTTAATTATGGTATCGGAGCCATATCGAAGCCAAGTGGAAGCCATGTCGCACAGCATTGTCTTACAAGCTTATGAACGTAGTATACAAGCCCGGGAACATTGTTTACCATACAATGTTCCATTATGAGAAGAACATAAAGAAAGTGAAAAAATTAATAAAATTGTAGAAAATCTTCAACAATTAGAGAATTCATGTGCAGAAGTCACAAATTCATGTCCAGAAGTCGCAAACCGTTTAAATTTTTTTTATGCAGTAATCCATAATAGAGAAGATGAAAAATGATGTAATAATGACAGGGCAGTTAGTTGTGCCAAGGGAAAATCAAGTAGAACATCCATGGAAAATTCAAACAAATATATTCCCCTAGCAATGCGTAATAAAGGAAAAAAGGAAGAGAAATGTTGGAAATGTGGAGACAAATATTTCACAGGACATAAATGTGCCTTTTATACAAGAAATATCATTGCCAACAATAGTAAAAAAACACAAAAAGATGACGGTGATGCAGATAAAGATAAATTAGAAGAAGGCTATGTTGAGAATAAAGAAGAAAATTCTCAGGGCGACACTGAAAAAGCTACCAAAAAAGAGAGGATGCCTATGTCACCAGTGAAATCCCTTGATGCTTCAGAAGAATTTAGAAATTGGATCAGGAGCACCTATGTGAATGGGAAAGAACCTCCAACAACTGATGAAACCCAAAACATACGAAAATTTGTGGAAACTGTTAACATTCCAGAAGTTGGTCTTAGTGTCCAAAATGAGGAGAATGATGAATATGAAAAGGATATCAACCCTAATGGGGATGAATATTATGAGGATCAAGTTATGAGAATTTCAGATTATGATGAAGTTTCGAAGAGGGCACATTCAGTTTTTCGTGAGATTCTATCTGAAATATTTGATTTACGGGTGTTTAGATTTGTGATGAGTGAGACTGATGGAGTTAATCCCACCAAGATTAGTGAAAATTTTCTCCAACTTACCCTTTTCCTTGAACCTTCGCCATCTGACCAAGATGAGAAAAAGAAGAACGAGGAATCTTTGTCTAAGCATAGTCAAAATTCTGTTGACTCTGATATTAATATGACAGATGGGGATATAAGAAATCATATTGAAGTTAACACACAAGAAAAGGGTGTAGCTAACCAAGTGCATAATCATAAATTTGTTCAAAGAGATGATTCAAGACATCAGATGGAAAGTGAGGCTGTAGATAAGAAGGAAGAGACTTGCATATTTTCCCGACAAAAGAAAAGGATCCGAACATTTCGGATTCAAAAGCAAGATCCTTTTAACTCTTTCAAGGAGGAAGTTGCAAAAGAATTTGGCATTTCAGTGAGATTTCAATACTTTTTGTTGTGGGTTAAGCGTTTTTCTCCTCTTAATCCAATTGCACATAGCTTGAAGGAAACTAAATTTCCAAAGCCAACACCCTATTTAGAAAAGACATCACCTTCTTTAGCAAAGTCAAAGGTCTTTAAAAAGGTGTTGCCAGTTGAGAGTGAAGGGTTATGGAAAGGGACTGAGCCTCTTCGATTGGGACGTCTGCCATGTCTTCAGGATGCAGTGATTGTTGTAGGTTATCCACTTCAGTTTGAGGATCAAGAAAAGCCTTCAAGGAACATGAATTTTTTGGACGCGACAAACGGCGGATTCATCACACAGTTCCTTGACCTTAAATTGAATTGGGATTTACGGCTCCCATTGCTAAAGAGCATAAACATAAGCGAGCTGAAGTATGGACTCATCCATCCCAGAATAGAATGGGTTATCTGGAGAGCAAAGCAATACCTTCCCAAAGAGCTCACTTTTCCCATCAACTATTTGAGGGTTGATCGGCCCCACTTCACAATCAAATTCTGTGAAGGGCCTAGCCAAATAGTTGCTCAATATTACCAGTTCATACGTTTGGGTTTCAACGAGTATCAAAATATTTTGTGTGCCTGCATAATGAATGCCAAGGCTCTGGGCGATGATCTAGTGAGGACCGAGAAGTTCAACATACTGTCCAGAGAGTGTGGGATTCCTCTGGTGGCCATCTTGCTCAATGACAATAGCATATACGATGAGTATGAGATCTCTGACCACCTGAGAAGGTTCGGGTGGATCGCGCCTGTACACACCATGGTTTCCGAAGCACAACAAGTCAAGTATTATATGGGCATGGTGGTTCACCAAGATTTCACCCGGAGTATGGCAGGACAACTGGTTCGTGATATAGAAGCGGTGTTGTAGAAACCTGGACCGCTTCTTCCAAAGTCACTGAGAAATGTGATGGCCTCTCCTGGAGTAAGCCATCCTAAAACCCCACAAAAATACTCCAATAAGTTGCTTCATCCCGAAAAAGGAAAGAAGAGGATTTCAGCAAATTTGCATTCCAATCGAATAACTGCAACGTTCAATTCAAATAGCATCAAGCCTGCCCTCGATATAAGTTAAAAAAAAAATGCAAAGATATCAACTTTCCATATGAACGTTTATGATGACCCTCCATAACTAAAAATAAATTCTAGATAGAAGTGACGTAACAAAATAATTTAATTAATTCAAAATCTAAAAAAAAAATTATAAATTTATATCAGTAACTTTATCAAAACATAAAGTTCCATGAAAAAAAAAATTAATTAATAAAAAAAAAAATAAGGAACCTAGTTTCAAGGAATCATATTAGAGAATTATACATGCCAAGGTACCACCGAAGAATGACATGTTTAGCAGATAATCCCCAGTGAAGAAAATTGTCGAAGGATTAAGCTTTGAGGACAAAGCTTTTCGAGAAGAAGGCAATGTTATGAATCTAATTCATAACTAATGTAATAAATATAGTCATTAATAGAATAAATAAAAATAAATGTAATTACTAAATAATCAATTAGGATTATGTTAAGTAATCATTAGTTAACTGAAAAGGCATGTCTAAAAGACATGCCTGTTCGTGAAAGGTCACCTGCATAGGTATAAAAGCAGGACCTCATTGTAACTTTCAATCATCTTATATATCTTATTCATATCATATCAATAAATATTTATTATTATAAATACCTTTTGTGTATTTTTATAATTAAAGCCATTTCTTCTATTAAGCCAACAAATCTACAAGTTCCGCTGCTACACTGAGTTATGAAACTAAAATAATATATTAGAAGGGAAAACCTTCAAAGGGTAAGTCAAGAATTAGAAGACAATTCAACTAACTAATAAAAAGTAATTATATTGTCAATACATGAAGATAAGTAATGATAAGTAATTACTTGAGTGTACTACTCCATCATTATCTCCCTCATCTGCACATACAGTTGGAAAATTTTGTAAATAATGTTGTTTCAACATGCATAATTGAAAAGTATAAATATGGAATAGATAATACTTAAACAAATTGGACTAACCTGAAGAAGGGAGTATGTCCATATTATAGATCGCTTTTCTAAATCTGATAAATAGGGGAAACCTGAGTAATATTTACCCCTATTAAAACACAACAATTAAATTGAAAACAAGTGCAAATTTGGAAATAATAAATTAAACATTTATATACATCACTTAGAAGAAGGTTGTAGTGGACAGCTAAATAAAAAGGCACTGTGCCAAACCTCCACTCAAGAAAAGGCCTATGTCAGTAGAGTGTGTGTTACCTTCAAGGGCAGAAGCCTGGTACAAGTACGCATCTTGTCTAAGCAGCGTGAATGAGAATATAAAAATGTGGAGTTACCATTGCAACAATTCGGAACTATTTGAATAAGAGAATCTCATGATCAACATAAACATTAATGGATTAACAACTCATAGGGAGTTAAGCCTTATGAGCCAAATTCATGAACAGATGAAAAAAATAAATCAACTATGTAACTCAAAAATTACTATGTAAGATACTCAAAATATGAGTAATCCAGAGCACATAAATAAACCGGAAAATATATAGTTCAATAAAGAAAACAGAGGATAGACCTATAACCATCCTAAAATAATCTCATTTTAGGACTAATACATTCTAGGATCTATGAATTATGCTATCAAATCACGAGGTCATAAATTTTAGAGTTTCACATGATAAAGGTAAAAGTAAAGCAATCTATAAGAAGCTCTGAAAAATAAATATGCCTATGTCACACATCTAGTGGTTATTGTACATCACAGATAATTACCGTGGCTACCCACAAAGAACATTGTTTAAGAAAAAAAATTCTAATTTAAAAAAAAAAAGAATAATCAAATATTTGAATTAAAGAATATAAGGAAAAACCCAAAAATTCATTAAAACATCGTAATCGTAGTATACTGCGAAAGAAAATAGTTGAATGAAAAAATTAACTAAGATTCAGTTTATTATGCTGAATTATTTATACTTCAACTCTACCATGATATCCAGTTAACCCAGGGTGGTCACGCAGACAAGTTATGCTGACCTAGGTCACCAGAGTTACGCTAACCATAAGAGTCATGCAGAATAGATGCTCCAGAGCCACGCTAGGGAAAAGTTATGACAAGAGAAAAAAATGAATATGGTAGCATGATAACTTAAGAGGGGTTCTGGCCAAAGAGGAATTTCGAATACCAAAAACCTAAAATTCGAAATCTAGCTGAGGCAACATGGGCATTAGATAAAGAAATAACAAAATAGAAATTATGAACAAAAATTTCAAATACCCAATTCCAGATTGTCGAAGTTGGAAGCACCGAGGAGGAAATCCTCACCTCAATAGCATAAAAATCAATCTGGAATAAATAAACTTTGAATAGCACGTACATTCAATCAGACAACAATTACTGGATGAGTGATGTGTAAGAGGAGCCATACGGTTTGAAGGTGAAATGCATAAAACCCATTAAAACATGGGTAGAGAGGTATTCCAAAAACCAAAAATTATAACGATACTGGCTTATATGCCTAAAACCCAGAATATTGGAGATAAAGAAAATGAAATCAAAATACGAAAATGACATTGCTCTATTTACAAAAAGCCTTATATTCGTAAGTGTAGCAGAGAGAAATTTCTGAACCCATGAATAAATTTTGAAAAGGGGGCTTACCTCTTCTACACTAGATAAGGTTTGTGGGAATGATGAGGAAGTGTCGTTGCCACAAAGAGAAGAGGAGGCAATGGCCTACATCTTCGAACAGAGGGCAGACGATGCCTTTGCAAAATGCAAGATAAAACCCATATCAATAAACTGAAAGCAAATGTGGAATCATGGAAAACGTGGAGGAAGAGATATAATTGTTGCATGAAAGGAGTTGGGTAATCATTTGGCTCTGACATACATATTTTCTGCAAAACCAACCACAGATTATTATCATACAAACATTAAAATTCTTACAATATTCAAATGAAAGAATGATATACCAACATATTTCCTGAGAGGGCTTGGATAAATAACTCAAGTGGAAGCAAGTTAAACCCCAATCCTCAAGAAATCAATGCAGGAATTCATGCATAGGATTTATGAGAAATCATCCTTACTGGTTTTTCTTCGGAGGTAGAGTTCCAACGACAAGATTGACGAAGGAACGAAGTGCCAAAACCTGTGGAAACGTCTTTGCAGGTTGGCCATGGAGGTAGGGTTCCAGAGTGATAGACAACCGCCTCCTATACAAAAAAATGTTGAAATGAAACCAATTCAGGTAGGTCCAAACCCTTATGGTTTCCTCAACACATCTAAAGCATTGATTCAACTAAGTTAACCCCCAGCATAAATGTGGCACCTCGAAATATGTGTGAGGGCCATGTGAGGGCCATGTGACCTTTCCACATGGAGAACAATGTATGGGATAGGTAAGAAAGTGGGGTAAGTTAATTAAAATTGAAATGAAACTACATTAACCCATCGTACTTACCTTGGGAAACAATGCAATATATAAAAAGTGTTAAAATGTGGGAACTTTACATGTAGTATAATAAGTCGTGTAAGGTGGGTATAAATGTATATACATTAATTAATATATAGAGGGTTGAATGTATATTATGGTAGGATTGAAATGTATGGAAATAAACCTATAGGAATAGGGAGGAGGGTATTTAATTTAGGATAAATATTATTAATGAGGATAGTTATGTTATTATAAGTGGATAAGATAAGGGTATCCTATAAATGAAGGAAGAGAAGGTAAGAGTGATTAATTCACTATAAACATGGCAAAGATAGCATTAGGATCAGAATTTAAAGTCTAAAGTGGTGTTTAGGAACATATTTAAGTACAAAAAGAAATAAAATAAAAATTGGAGATGTTATAGATCGGTACCAAGATCACACCCCGATCGGAGCTTAAAAAATAGAGTTTGAATGAACTTGAAAAATTAATAAATATGTATAATTTCAAAAATGCAAATGGCATCATTATACATACCTAGTGATTCAATTTCTTCACTTGAATTGCTTTCAACATTTTCAACATCTTCAATCATTGGTTCATTATATTTTTCACTTTGTCTATCAACATTTTCATTGGTTCATTATCTTTTTCCCTGTGTCTTTCAACATTTTCTATCTCATCATCAATGTTACAAGGAATATCTACCTCTCTTTACAGTGAAAAATATTTTTGAAATTATTTAATCAAATAAAAATTATGTTTCACAATAAACCAGTTAAATTTCAAATATCATTTATAATATTTACATTTACATACCTACTTCAACTTCTAGTTGAGGTTGATTTTCCCTTTCAATATTTGAGTGTTCTTCTCTATTTTATTTGTGATATTCTCTCTCGTATTCTCTACGAGACTCAAGGTTTCTTATTCAATCATTATTTCTCTTACAAATTCTTTAATTTCCCATGATAATTTAGAATGAAGCTCAAAACATTTCCTTCAAAATCCCACAAAAGAAACTCACTGTCAAACTGTAGACAAAAACTCACTTTATAAATTTATCAAAAAAGACTTAATTTAAAAAAAATCACTTTAAAAATTCACGTAAAAGACATACTTCAGCCCAAAATACTTACTTTAAAAAAATTAACTTTGAACAGTCCGCTAAAAAATGTCTTTTAAAAATCAAGCTCAAAATTGTTTCTTCAAAATCCTGCAAAAAAAAAAAATACTCTAAAAATTTAGACAAAAAAATCACTTCAAAAAATCATCACAAAAGAATTAATTTAAAAAAAAATGCACTTTTAAAACTGCACAAACGACTTACTTCATAACTGCACAAAGTATGAAGGAAACATATTCAGTGTTGTTCAAAGAATAAACGAAGTGATCTGCAACACCAAGGAAGGTGATTTTGTTTTAGGGTGGGACTATGTAATACCCCTAATTTATAGCTTTTATGTTGTGTTAATAACAACAAGGTGCAGGTGGGCCTATAGAAAAATTAAGTATGGATAGAATAATTTTTAAATTAATAATTAATTATGAAAGAGATGTTAATTTGGTAAAGGTAGACAAATTGAGATCATGAAATTCTTATCCATGAGGATAGTATAGAATTTCAAACTTTCCCAAAACTCTCCAGAAAATCATTGGAGAAAAATAAATAGTTAAATTAGATGGGAGAAAAATATATAATAAAAATCCCATTAAAGCATAAATTTATTGGGAAGAGGTAAGAAAAACCATGCTGAGGAAAAGCAAGTTTTAAAGTAATATTTTGTGGAAAAAACAAAAGAAAATCCTAGGCTATAGGAAACAATAGCCCATAATAATGAGATGCCATTATGAAAACATGTTTAGGGAAATAAGGCTTAAAAGAGCTATCACTAGTGTGATAAGGGATTTTCAACACTGAGAAACATTGGTCTTTGCTCGAGGGAGAGATCTAAGGAGAAGCTCGTGGTTGGGAGGAAAATATCTCTTTACATATTGGTATGTACCTACTATGATTTTCTATTTTTATAATATTAAATAAGTGTCTACATAAAAGTACTGGTCTTAATTCAGAGGTAGAGATCCATCTAGAAGATATGAATTTGTATCCATGTTCTGTTACATCTCATATTAGGCAGAAGGTTTGAGTGATATTGTGTACTTTTTCCATGTAAATAGTTATTACATTATTCAGTAAATAGTTATGTCTATTGTACAATGTCCTCTATCATGTTTATTGTATTATGTGCTCTCCATAATTTAATACAGTCAAGACTATGTTTCTCTTATAGACAGGAAATAAAAACTAGATCCAGTGAAATTATAAACCCCAGGGGTTATAATTTGATAATTATTACTATGTACAAATGCGTACATGAATTATAGTAAAGTAGTTCAACCAATAAGTATTATAAAATATGAATGCATGTAGATGTAAAATATTACATATGCAAGTGCATGAATGCATATAGAAGTAAAAGAACCAGATATGCAACTATATGAATGCATATAGAATTAAAATAATTACTATGCAATTGTATGGATGCATGTAAAAGTAAAGGATTCATATATGACAACATTTGCTAAGAAAAAACCAAGTGGACCAGCCTTCTATAATCAATAAACTTATGTAAAAATGATGAGATGGTATGACATAATGGAAAAATAGAAGAGGAATTTACATGAATTAAGATAACTCGGAATTCCAAATATTCATTAACAATTGTCTAAGTAAAATAATTCTCAGAGATCAATGAAAATCTCATTGTCATATAAATTTCTATGTGACTAGTTTAAATTGAACAATAAGTACATCAAAATAGATTATCGCCAAAGACCAAGCATGGCCTTGACACATAAACTTTAAAATTGTTGGACTAAAATAATTTCCAGAGGATCTAGAGTGGTACAACATGTAACTGACCTAACAAATAAAGATTAAAACTATAAGTGTGTGTTGGTTAATAGACAAATGAGTGTTATGAATCTAATTTATAAGTAATGTAATAAATATAGTCATTAATAGAATAAATACAAATAAATTTAATTACTAAATAATCAATTAGGATTATGTTAAGTAGTCATTAGTTAACTGAAAAGGCATGTCTAAAAGACATGCCTATTTGTGAAAGGTCACTTGCATAGGTATAAAAGCAGGACCTCATTGTAACTTTCAATCATCTTATATATCTTATGCATATCATATCAATAAATATTTATTATTATAAATACCTTTTGTGAATTTTATAATTAAAGCCATTTTTTCTATTAAAGTCAACAAGTCTACAAGTTCCGCTGCTATAGTGGTATCAGAGGCTTAATTGTGGTATCAGAGCCATATCGAAGCCAAGTGGAAGCCATGTCACACAGCATCGTCTTACAAGCTTATGAACGTAGTATACAAGCCCGGGAACATTGTTTACCATACGATGTTCCATTATGAGAAGAACCTAAAGAAAGTGTAAAAATTAATAAAATTGTAGAAAACCTTCAACAATTAGAGAATTCATGTGCAGAAGTCGCAAACCGTTTAAATTTTTTTTATGAATTAATCCATAATAGAGAAGATGAAAAATGATGTAATAATGAGAGGGCAGTTAGTTATGCCAAGGGAAAATCAAGTAGAACATCCATGGAAAATTCAAACAAATATATTACCCCAGCAATGCGTAATAAAGGAAAAAAGGAAGATAAATGTTGGAAATGTGGAGACAAATATTTCACAGGACATAAATGTGCCTTTTATACAAGAAATATCATTGCCAACAACAGTAAAGAAACACAAAAAGATGATGGTGATGCAGATAAAGATAAATTGGAAGAAGGCTATGTTGAGAATCAAGAAGAAAATTCTGAGGGCGACACTGAAAAAGCTACCAAAAAAGAGAACATGCCCATGTCACCAGTGAAATCCCTTGATGCTTCAGAAGAATTTAGAAATTGGATCAGGAGCACCTATGTGAATGGGAAAGAACCTCCAACAGCTGCTGAAACCCAAAACATACGAAAATTGGTGGAAACTGTTAACATTCCAGAAGCTGTTCTTAGTGTCCAAAATGAGGAGAATGATGAATATGAAAAGAATATAAACCCTAATGGGGATGAATATTATGAGGATCAAGTTATGAGAATTTCAGATTATGATGAAGTTTCGAAGAGGGCACATTCAGTTTTTCGTGAGATTCTATCTGAAATATTTGATTTACAGGTGTTTGGATTTGTGATGAGTGAGACTGCTGGAGTTAATCCGACCAATATTAGTGAAAATTTTCTGCAACTTACCCTTTGCCTTGAACCTTCGCCATCTGACCAAGATGAGAAAAAGAAGAACGAGGAATATTTTTCTAAGCATAGTCAAAATTCTGTTGACTCTGATTTTAATATGACAAATGGGGATATAAGAAATCAGATTGAAGTTAACACACAAGAAAAGGGTGTAGCTAACCAAGTGCATAATCAGAAATTTTTTCAAAGAGACGATTCAAGACATCAGATGGAAAGTGAGGCTGTAGATAAGAAGGAAGAGACTTGCATATTGTCCCGACAAAAGAAAAGGATCTGAACATTTCGGATTCAAAAGCAAGATCCTTTTACCTCTTTCAAGGAGGAAGTTGAAAAGAATTTGGCATTGCAGTGCAATTTCAATAGTTTTTGCAGTGGGTTAAGCGTTTTTCTCCTCTTAATCCAATTGCACACAGCTTGAAGGAAACTGAATTTCCAAAGCCAACACCCTATTTAGAAAAGCCATCACCTTCTTTAGCAAAGTCAAAGGTCTTTAAAAAGAAGGTGTTGCTAGTTGAGAGTGAAGGGTTATGGAAAGGGACTGAGTCTCTTCGATTGGGACGTCTGCCATGTCTTCAGGATGCAGTGATTGTTGTAGGTTATCCAATTCAGTTTGAGGATTAAGAAAAGCCTTCAAAGAACATGAATTTTTTGGACGCGACAAACAACGGATTCATCACACAGTTCCTCGACCTTAAATTGAATTGGGATTTCCGGCTCCCATTGCTGAAGAGCATAAACATAAGCGAGCAGAAGTATGGACTCATCCTTCCCAAAATAGAATGGGTTATCTGGAGAGCAAAGCAAGACCTTCCCAAAGAGCTCACTTTTCCCATAAACTATTTGAGGGTTGATCGGCCCCACTTCACAGTCAACTTCTGTGAAGGGCCTAGCCAAATAATTTCTCAATATTACCAGTTCATACGTTTGGGTTTCAAGGGGTATCGGAATATTACGTGTGCCTGCGTAATGAACGCCAAGGCTCTGGGCGATGATCTGGTGAGGATCGGGAAGTTCAACATACTGTCCAGAGAGTGTGGGATTTCTCTGGTGGCCGTCTTGCTCAAAGATAGTAGCATATACGATGAGTATGAGATCTCTGAACACTTGAGAAGGTTCGGGTGGATTGCACCTATACACACCATGGTTTCTGAAGCACATCAAGTCAAGTATTATATGGGCATGGTGGTTCACCAAGATTTCACCCGGAGTATGGCAGGACAACTAGTTCGTGATATAGAAGTGGTGTTGTAGAAACTTGGACCGCTTCTTCCAAAATCACTGAGAAATGTGATGGCCTCTCCTGGAGTAAGCCATCCTAAAACCCCACAAAAAGACTCCAATAATTTGCTTCATCCCAAAAAAGGAAAGAAGAGGATTTCAACCAATTTGCATTCCAATCGAATAACTGCAACGTTCAATTCAAATAGCATCAAGCCTGCCCTCGATATAAGTTAAAAAAAAAATGCAAAGATATCAACTTTCCATATGAACGTGTACGATGACCCTCCATAACTAAAAATAAATTATAGATAGAAGTGACGTAACAAAATAATTTAATTAATTCAAAATATAAAAAAAACTTTATAAATTTATATCAGTAACTTTATCAAAATATAAAGTTCCATGAAAAAAAAATTAATTAATAAAAAAAAAAATAGGGAACCTAGTTTCAAGGAAGCATTATTGGAGAATTATACATGCCAAGGTACCACTGAAGAATGACATGTTTAGCAGATAATTCCCAGTGAAGAAAATTTTCGTAGGATTAAGCTTTGAGGACAAAGCTTTTCGAGAAGAAGGCAATGTTGTGAATCTAATTCATAACTAATGTAATAAATATAGTCATTAATAGAATAAATAAAAAGAAATGTAATTACTTAATAATCAATTAGGATTATGTTAAGTAATCATTAGTTAACTGAAAAGGCATGTCTAAAAGACATGCCTGTTCGTGAAAGGTCACCTGCATAGGTATAAAAGCAGGACCTCATTGAAACTTTAAATCATATTATATATATTATTCATATCATATCAATAAATATTTATTATTATAAATACCTTTTGTGTATTTTTATAATTAAAGCCATTTTTTCTATTAAGCCAACAAATCTACAAGTCATGCTACCACAGAAACCAAATCTACAAGTTCCTCTGCTACACTGAGTTATGAAACTCAAATAATATATTAGAAGGGAAAACCTTCAAAGGATAAGTCAAGAATTAGAAGACAATTCAACTAACTAATAAAAAGTAATTATATTGCCAATACATGAAGATAAGTAATGATAAGTAATTACCTGAGTGTACTACTCCATCATTATCTCCTTCATCTACACATACAATTGGAAAATTTTGTAAATAATGTTGTTTCAACATGCATAATTGAAAAGTATAAATATGGAATAGATAATACTTAAACAAATTGGACTAACCTGAAGAAGGGATTATGTCCATCTTATAGATCGCTTTTCTAAATCTGATAAATAGGGGAAACCTGAGTAATATTTACCCCTATTAAAACACAACAATTAAATTGAAAACAAGTGCAAATTTAGAAATAATAAATTAAACATTTATATACATCACTTAGAAGAAGGTTGTAGTGGACAGCTAAAAAAAAAGTCACTGTGCCAAACCTCCACTCAAGAACATGCCTATGTTAGTAGAGTGCGTGTCACCTTCAAGGGCAGAACCCCAGTACAAGTACGCATCTTGTCTAAGCAGCGTGAATGACAATATAAAAATGTGGAGTTACCATTGCAACAATTCGGAACTATTTGAATAAGAGAATCTCATGATCAACATAAACATTAATGGATTAACAACTCATAGGGAGTTAAGCCTTATGAGCCAAATTCATGAACAGATGAATAAAATAAATCAACTATGTAACTAAAAAATTACTATGTAAGATACTCAAAATCTGAGTAATCCAGAGCACATAAATTAACTGGAAAATATATACTTCAATAAAGAAAACAGAGGATAGACCTATAACCATCCTAAAATAATCTCATTTTAGGACTAATACATTCTAGGATCTATGAATTATGCTATCAAATCACGAGATCATAAATTTTAAGAGTTTCACATGATAAAGGTAAAAGTAAAGCAATATATAAGAAGCTCTGAAAAATACATATGCCTATGTCACACATCTAGTGGTTATTGTACATCACAGATAATTACTGTGGCTACCCACAAAGAACATTGTTCAAGAAAAAAATTCTAATTTAAAAAAAAAAGAATAATCGAATATTTGAATTAAAGAATATAAGGAATAACCCAAAAATTCATTAAAACATCGTAATCGTAGTATACTGCGAAAGAAAATAGTTGAATGAAAAACTTAACTAAGATTCAGTTTATTATGCTGAATTATTTATACTTCAACTCTACCATGATATCCAGTTAACCCAGGGTGGTCACGCAGACAAGTTATGCTGACCTAGGTCACCAGAGTTACGCTAACCATAAGAGTCATGCAGAATAGATGCTCCAGAGCCACGCTAGGGAAAAGTTATGACAAGAGAAAAAAATGAATATGGTAGCATGATAACTTAAGAGGGGTTCTGGCCAAAGAGGAATTTTGAATACCAAAAACCTAAAATTCAAAATCTAGCTAAGGCAGCATGGGCATTAGATAAAGAAATAACAAAATAGAAATTATGAACAAAAATTTCAAATACCCAATTCCAGATTGTCGAAGTTGGAAGCACCGAGGAGGAAATCCTCACCTCAATAGCATAAAAATCAATCTGGAATAAATAAACTTTGAATAGCACATACATTCAATCAGACAACGATTACTGGATGGGTGATGTGTAAGAGAAGCCATACAGTTTGAAGGTGAAATGCATAAAATCCATTAAAACATGGGTAGAGACGTATTCCAAAAACCGAAAATTATAACGATACTGGCTTATATGCCTAAAACCCAGAATATTGGAGATAAAGAAAATGAAATCAAAATACGAAAAATGACATTGCTCTATTTACAAAAAGCCTTATATTCGTAAGTGTAGCAGAGAGAAATTGTTGAACCCATGAATAAATTTTGAAAAGGGGGCTTACCTCTTCTACACTAGATAAGGTTTGTGGGAATGATGAGGAAGTGTCGTTGCCACAAAGAGAAGAGGAGGAAATGGCCTACATCTTTGAACAGAGGGCAGGCGATGCCTTTGCAAAATGCAAGATAAAACCCATATCAATAAACTGAAAGAAAATGTGGAATCATGGAAAACGTGGAGGAAGAGATAGAATTGTTGCATGAAAGGAGTTGGGTAATCATTTGGGTGTGACATACATCTTTTCTGCAAAACCAACCACAGATTATTATCATACAAACATTAAAATTCTTACAATATTCAAATGAAAGAATGATATACCAACATATTTCCTGAGAGGGCTTGGATAAATAACTCAAGTGGAAGCAAGTTAAACCCCAATCCTCAAGAAAACAGTGGAGGAATTCATGCATAGGATTTATGAGAAATCATCCTTACTGGTTTTTCTTCGGAGGTAGAGTTCCAACGACAAGAACAACGAAGGAACCAAGTGCCAAAACCTGTGGAAACGTCTTTGCAAGCTGGCCATGGAGGTAGGGTTTCAGAGTGATAGACAACAACCTCCTATACAAAAAAAATTTGAAATGAAACCAATTCAGGTAGGTCCAAACCCTTATGGTTTCCTCAACACATCTAAAGCATTGATTCATCTAAGTTAACCCCCAACATATATGTGGCACCTCGAAATATGCGTGAGGGCCATGTGAGGGCCATGTGACCTTTCCACATGGAGAACAATGTATGGGATAGGTAAAAAAGTGGGGTAAGTTAATTAAAATTGAAATGAAACTACATTAACCCATCGTACTTACCTTGGGAAACAATGCAATATATAAAAAGTGTTAAAATGTGGGAACTTTACGTGTAGTATAATAAGTCGTGTAAGGTGGGTATAAATGTATATACATTAATGAATATATAGAGGGTTGAATGTATATTATGGTAGGATTTAAATGTATGGAAATAAACCTATAGGAATAGGGAGGAGGCTATTTAATTTAGGATAAATACTATTAATGAGGATAGTTATGTTATTATAAGTGGATAAGATAAGGGAATCCTATAAATGAAGGAAGAGAAGGTAAGAGTGATTAATTCACTATAAACATGGCAAAGATAACATTGGGATCATAATTTAAAGTCTAAAGTGGTGTTTAGGAACATCTTTAAGTACAAAAAGAAATAAAATAAAAATTGGAGATGTTACAGATCGGTACCAAGATCACACCCCGATCCGAGGTTAAAAAATAGAGTTTGAATGAACTTGAAAAATTAATAAATATGTATAATTTCAAAAGTGCAAATGGCATCATTATACATACCTAGTGATTCAATTTCTTCACTTGAATTGCTTTCAATATTTTCAACATCTTCAATCATTGGTTCATTATATTTTTCACTTTTTCTTTCAACATTTTCATTGGTTCATTATCTTTTTCCCTTTATCTTTCAACATTTTCTATCTCATCATCAATGTTACAAGGAATATATACCTCTCTTTACAGTGAAAAATATTTTTCAAATTATTTAATCAAATAAAAATTATGTTTCACAATAAACCAGTTAAATTTCAAATATCATTTATAATATTTACATTTACATACCTACTTCAACTTGAAGTTGAGGTTGATTTTCCCTTTCAATATTTTAGTGTTCTTCTCTATTTTATTTGTGATATTCTCTCTCGTATTCTTTATGAGACTCAAGGTTTCTTATTCAATCATTATTTCTCTTACAAATTCTTTAATTTCCCATGATAATTTATAATGAAGCTCAAAACATTTCCTTCAAAATCCCACAAAAGAAACTCACTGTCAAAATTTAGACAAAAACTCAGTTTATAAATTTATCAAAAAAGATTTAATTTAAAAAAATCGCTTTAAAAATTCACGCAAAAGACATACTTCAGCCCAAAATACTTACTTTAAAAAAATTAACTTTGAACAGTCCACTAAAAAATGTCTTTTAAAAATTAAGCTCAAAATTGTTTCTTCAAAATCCTGCAAAAAAAAAAATACTCTAAAAATTTAGACAAAAAAATCACTTCAAAAAATCATCACAAAAGAATTAATTTCAAAAAGACTGCACAAACAACTTACTTCATAACAAAACACTTAATTTACAAAAAAGTCACTTTAAAAATTCTTCCAAAAAAATGTGTTTTAAAAATGAAGCTCAAAAACTTTCCTTCAAAGTCTTGCAAAAAAAACTCACTTTAAGAATTTAGACAAAAGTTCACTTTAAGTAATCATCAAAAAAGATTTACTTGAGCCGAGAACACTTACTCTAAAAAATGGTCAATTTAAAAATTCCGCCCAATAAATTTCCTTTGAAAATTCAGCCCAGAATATTTCCTTTAAAAATTCAGCCCAAAAAATTTCCTTTCAAAATTCAACCCGAAAGATTTCCTTTGAAAATTCAGCCCAAAATATTTCCTTTCAAAATTCAGTGCAAATGAAGAAATGTACGAAAATAATGTTTCGGTTTTCATCTATTTATCGGGTTTGCAAAATCTAGTTTCTTGGAGGGCCTTCATCGATAATTTTCTTTTCGATTGATGGAATGTCCAATCAAAATTTTCTTTGAACTTTTTTATCGTTAAAACTAATGGGACAGGGCACCGAGAAAATTTTAGCTGAATTACTACCAAATTTTGGCCATATTAAAACGTCTCTAACTACGCTACATCTCAGATCTAAGCACATATCGTCAACCTTGGAATGATTAAAATTCATCAATTTTGATGGGTTAACTTTAGTAACCAAGACAAGAATTTGTAAAATTCAATCTAATTTTAGCAAATATAACTTTTACGGAATTCCATAGATATTTACAAATTTTTATTTAATTTTTTAATAAAATGGGTGCAAATTTCTTTTGAAGATCAATAAGATTCATTGAAATCAAATTTCTATATCTTCCAAAATAAACTATGGAAAAATTTGAAATTTTTATGGTGCATTACATTGGTCCGTCCTCTATAATGAGTGATTTTTAGATTTTTAGTTTATAACTAAGATGTTGAGAAACTTGACATTGAACTAAACATATTCAAAATTTTATTTTCATATTGGTTCAATTCAGAAAATTCTAGTAATTATGATATGCAACGATTGGTTTCGTAAATATAATGATACCAAAGTAGAGTCTGTCTAGATTGTTCCAACAAATGTTTTTTCTCAAAAACACGTAGTTAACATATAATACACTAGTGTTGAACAACATGAATCTATATGAGTCCCTTGATTGTTAAAGAATGCACACTCAAAGAATTGCTAAGTTGACATATCAAGTGTGAATAAAAAAATTCTAAAAAATAAGTAATAAAAAGCTAATAAAATTTTCTCACGAGTTTCTTTTTTATCCTAAAATGAAATTCTAAACAAAAAAATTGTTTTGCCTTTAGAAAAGTTGAATAACTTCTCAAAATTATATTTTTTTCTCAAAAAGGGAAAAAAGTGTAACCCAACTTCACATTTTCACGCAATAATATTTCGGGATTAATAATTTATAAGCAATAGGTATTTACATTGTCTAAAATTTATTGCAATATATGAAGCTAAAGGTTTGAATGGTTTGATATTCAAAACCTTATTTTCATATGATCAATATGAAAACATGGGAAAGGGGTTGGTTTGGTTAAGGAAAAAGATTACGAAAATAAAATGAAATTGATTACCATGAATGGTGAGTTTGCAGTAGGAGTATAGAGAGGTCTTGGTCAAAATAAAGGGATCACTACACTTGCCATTGTGTAGAAAGCCCAAGAAAATACAGTGGAAGGAATGTCATATTAGAGATAACATAGACAATTCTTGTTGAAGCATGATGGAAAAAATGCTTTTAATAGAAACAATGGATAAAAATTTCTTGTGGACAAACAAAGGTAACAAGGTACAAATGTGACTTGAATAAAAAATACTCATGACCATATTGTAGTATGAGTCACAGATCATTGTTGTAGCAATTTTATTGGCTCTATAGAATTTTATATGTATACATAATATATCCATGATTGTATCTTTCCATTGAATGTACATGAATCAGTCACGAGATAAGCCTGATGAGGCATGTGTACCCCGATGTAGTTCATGGTAATTAAAACCACTTTGTAGGTGTATGTTTTTGGTAAGCGGAAAGGAATTGGTGTGATGATTTATGGTAAACCTTATGTGTTTTTCATTGTAAGTAAAAACCATGTGAGAATGTAGTTCCTTGGGAGTGAAATATAGAAGCATCGAGAGCATGCTTGACAGTAAGCTAACAAAACCAAGAGCACGTTTATGGGTGAGCCATGAAAACCCATGATGATGATGATGGTGATGTAGGGAGAGTTAAAGGTACATGTATATGTATGAATATATGATAGTTTAATGAACGATGTACCTAAAATACATCCTAGTAGACCAATTCTTGTAGTGGTTAGGTATGCATGCATTCCAATGGATGGTTGTTTCTTTATATGGATGTCGACATTTTTAGTAATGATTTTAAGTGCCTAGTTGGAGGACAACTAAACTTATCTAATCAAGAATAATACAAGTTGTGAATGTTAGAGTTATAAGTCCTACTTGTCATAGATGTGAAGTTTTCTAAGTAAAATGCTTTGTTCCTTATATTTAGAAGGTTGTTATATGTAGTTAGGTTGAGAGATATTATCCAACTAACGATTTTCCTATATGGTGTGTGGTTGAGAGATTGTGCCATCAAAATATTTTATTTATCTTGAAAAAGTATCCATGTATTTATATTGTAAATATTATTTGACTAATAAAAATATACTTATGAAATATTAATTCAAACTAATGAGTGAAGTGACACAACAAATATAATGAAAAATAATATTAAATTCATTTTTTTTTAATATGAAAGTTAGAGACTAAAGCCACTTACCTTACATACACAACTATAATAAGTATAACTATAATGTATACAATATAATCATATTTAGGGATTAATAATTTATAAGTAAGAGGTATTTACATTATCTAAAATTTATTTCAATATCTCAAGTTAAGGGTTTGAATGGTTTGAAATTTAGATCACCATTTTCAAATGAAGAAAATTAATTCACTATTTTCACATTAAGAATGTGAAAACATGGGAAAGGGATGAGTGTAGTTAAAAAAAATATATGAAGGAAATAAAATGATATTGATCACTAAGAAATATGTGTGTGTTATTGCAATAGAGTTGAGAGATCCATTTATAGTCTAGTATGATAGAACATATATATGTAGCATTTTCATAATTACATTAACGTTAAAAAAATACTGTTTAAAGAAATTCATATATAAAGATATATATTACTTTTAAAAATTTCAAAAAAATAAAACTTAAATATAAATATAAATATAAAAATAAAGTTAAAGTAAAGTCAACAAACCCAAATCCATATGAAATGACCCAAATCTATCTTAAATTTAGAAATATTTATA
Source organism: Pinus albicaulis (assembly GCA_034641835.2). Taxonomy (NCBI): domain Eukaryota; kingdom Viridiplantae; phylum Streptophyta; class Pinopsida; order Pinales; family Pinaceae; genus Pinus; species Pinus albicaulis. Next base: position 569,080,712 of record CM076571.1, read on the forward strand.
ATTCTAAATATTTGGTTCTCTCATTAATTGTTGAACAAGTGATAAGTTGTACCTAAAAGTTAATATAATAAAGTTTTTGTTAAAAATAAAACTCACATCATCCTGTGTTGGATACAAGATACGATTCATATAAAAATATATATTACTTTTAAAAATTTCTCCATACAGAAATAAAATGTAAATATAAATATAAACATAAAAATAAAGTTAAAGTTAAGTGAACCAATCTAAATTTATCTTAAATAACACATATCTATCTTAAAAATATTTATAATTCTAAATATGTGGTTCTCATTAATTGTTGAACAAGTGGTAAGTTGTACCTAAAAGATAATATAATAAAAAAATTGTAAAAAATTAAACTCACATCATCATGGATTCAAGAATATCTACGTGTAATAAATAAAAGAATGTTGCTAAGCTGAAAACATATATACACATCAAAATAAGAATAACAAACACACACATAAGAGGTAAGTGTAAGATACACACTACTACATCAATAGAAATAATATAGATATGACATTTATATAGCAATGATATTACAATGCAAGAATAAATATCTAAATAATAGAAAAATTGAAATCATATATATATGTAAGTTTTAAATTTTAACTCATAAGGGTTTGGGTTAGGTTGCAACCAACTTAGATGTATTTTAAAGGATAAAAGACTTACATTTTAAGATATATATTCCCTAAATATCTTTGATTATATATGGAGTTAAAGTGAATCCATTGAATATTTGAAGATTCTCTATGTCTATCCATGAACATTGTTACTTTCTTTTAATTTATCCATGAACATTGTTACAATGTTTTCATATTTAGTGAATTTGGAATGGATATTTATCTGTTTTAAATTGTTAAAAATAATTTACATATTTTAATTTATCCATGAACATTGTTACTTTATTTTAATTTATGCTAATAAAATGAACAATATTTTCATATTTAGTGAATTTGGAATGGATAATTATATGTTTTAACTTGTCAAAAATAATTTATACGTTTGTGCTACCCGAGTCACCATTCGTTTCGCCAGATGTGAATCGAAAGAAAATGACTCCATCAGAAGTAACCTCTAACCTCCACAACAATCGCAAAGAAACTAGTAACTACTATGCAAGTGGAAATGATGGTATCGAAGTGGAAATCACCATTTAGGTGTGGAGTAAAACGTAAAACTACTTTTGAGTGGCCAATAACTGGTGTTAATAACATGTAAAGGACCATATTGATAGCTAAAAAGATAGGTGCATCCATATTATAATACACTAGTCATTTTTAGTAGTGTGGTTTCTTCATGAATAATGGTGATTAATCAACCTCATTCATGAATAAGAGGGAGTTATTAGTATCTATAATATCAGTTGAGAACAAAGTTATGATAATATTTATCCCTGCGTGGTTTCTCTACGAATATTGGTAATGTGTTTTTTCTATAAATATTGGTAATCAATTGACCTCACTCATAAATAAGAGGGAGTTGTATCAGTATATATCATACGAATTGACAATTAAGTTATGATATTATTTGTAGTATTTTAAAATATTTTAATGAATATAATGTTATTTTAATTTTAAATAAAAAATAATACATTTTTTTAATACAACTTATATCTCAAATTATAAACGAATACAACTTATTTTTCAAATTATAAATGAACTTTGTATATTTTTAAAAAAGATCTAAATCTCAAATGATCAATATTTCTATTTTAATAAATCCAAAATTAAAATAGATTTATTTATTTTTTTGGGGATTAAAGCATTTTTTAATGAATATCTATAAACTACCACAACCACATTTACCAATATGATTGATATGATTGATATAAGTAAGCATATATCCACCACTGACTACATTAATAATTATGAAGTGTATATCTTTAAAAGCTAAGTATTTATGATTATTAATAACTATATATAAAGAAATAACCATATTATTGAATATTTATATGTTTATATGTATTATATTAATATTATTTTGTATATTAATATAATATTATGTTAGTACATAAAATTTTGTTAATATATTAATAGTTATATTTCAAAATATAATATAGTTCACATATAACATTTTAGTTATTATTAGTAATAAGTATTATCTTTCAACCCACAGGGTGGAAGCTTGTTGGTGATTGAGTGTTCTGTTAAGGCACTCCTTTGTAAAGGTCACCGGTTCAAACCACATTGGTGCCCGTCAGGCATAAGCCTGTGAATCTTATTGTGTATTGTGAACGGGGGATGATGCCAGCCAGGAGGGTTTTCATTGGGGGATGATGCCATCTAGGAGGGCTTTCATTGGCAGCAGCACGATGTGATCTTCTATGGCATATATGATTGTATGGTTCTCGTTACCAGTTTCCCTCCTTATATATATATATATATATATATATATATATATATATATATATATGATTGTATGGTTCTCGCTACCGGTTTCCCTCCTTATATATATATAAGATACGATTGTATGGTTCTCGTTACCGGTTACCGGTTTCCCTCCTCATTGGATCTATCAAGCTCTCAGATGGATCAAATATCTCAAGGTGCTAGCTAGGAGATTTTTCATTGGCAGCAACACGATGTGGTCTTTTGTGGCAGATATCATTGTATGGTTCTCATTACCGGTTTTCCTCCTGATATATATATAATTGTGTGGTAGATATAATTGTATGGTTCTCGTTACTGGTTTCCCTCTGGGTTGGATCTATCAAGCTCTCAGAGGGATCAAATATCTCTAGGTGCAAACATTTCCTCAAAATTTGCACTCAAAAAATAAGTTTGCGTGCAAAACCTCTCCTTCCCTCTCTCCTTCTCTCTCCAACCTTCCATATTTGTGTCTCCCTCTTCCTCTCTTACCCTTCTCCACCTCTCTCACGCCTCTCCCTCTCCCTCTCTCTCTTTGCTCATCCTTTAATCTCTTCTTCAGTTCATCTCCCTCTCTCCCTTGTCACTCTCCCTATCTCTCCACTTCTATCACTCTATGTTTTTGTTCTTCTCTCCCATACATATCTAGACTTAATATATATCATGATATATTTTAATACAACAAATTTAATATATCATTAATCCAAAGTTATTAAATTTAATAATATTAATATGATAATATATTAATATTATAATATATTAATATCCTCGTTTATTTATATGTTTATTTATTTATCATACCTTTTTAATTTATCATGGTATTTGGCTCATAGGCTTCATATATAAGTAGATGTTGTTCTCTAATCTTATTAGATGTATTTTTATTTATTTACCATACCTATTTTATAAATATGGTATTTGGCCCATTGGATTCACCTAAATAAAGATTTTTTTTCAATAAATAAAAAAAAAGTTTTGTTTTTTTACCATACGTCTAGTTATTTATTCACCATACCTCTAGTTTATTTATATTTTTATTTATTTACCATACTTATGATTTATTTAGATTTTTATTTATTTACAATACCTCTATTTTGAGTGTTCGTAAATATAACTACTGAGTTAGAGGCAAGGACAATTATTAAAAATATATCGATTACTTCTGATTTATTTATATTTTTATTTATTTACGATACCTCTGTTGTTCTTAAATATAACTATAGGTTAAGAGGCGAGGATAATTATTACAAATATATCGATTAGAATTGAGTCGACATTACAAATGTTTACAAACTTTCTTACATTACATCTACACATATGCCTTATAGCCCAATAAATAACTATTATATATATTTGGATATAACTCCAGATATAATTTATATATTTACTTGAAATATATTAATAATATTAGACTATGTATTAAACTAATATATATATATATATATATATATATATATATATATATATATATATATAATAATAATAAAAGTATAATATTTTGGTATATATTACAATATATTATATTTTAAATTATAAAATATTCTAATATTTATACTTTAAACTATAATATAATTCACATATAACAGAACAATTTTATTTAGCCATTATTTATAATATTTATTTATTTCTTAACATTATATTATTGTTAATAACTATTATATATTTATTAGCATGATTGTTAATATCATTTATATATTTAGATAGAATATATTAATAATATAAATTATACATTAAAGTAAAATATATTTCTTAGAAATAGATATTACAATATAATATTATATTATATTCTTTCATCTCAAACCAAGGAATGATTAAACCCAAAAAAATAATATTATAAACTTAAGAAATAATTATTATAAATCTAAAGGATGAATATTATGATTTATATTATAAACTCAAGTGTTCATTATGAGAAATTCAAGGGATGAATGAAAGCAATTGTTGATTTATATTATAAGTTGAAGAGATTATTAAGCCAAGAAAATAATATTAAACACTAGGATTAATATTATAAATCCTTGGATTAACATTACCAACCTAGTGGATCAATTTAATAAGCCCAATAGATTAAGAACCCCAAGAGATTATTGATATTATAAACCCATGGGATTAATATTATACATCCAAATGATTAATAAACCTAAGGAATTATCAATATTATAAGCATATGAGATTAATAAATCTAATAGTTTATTTATAATATAAGCCCAAGAAATTAATATTAAACACGAAGATTAAAATTTAAACTTTAGGATTAGTATTAATCCCTAAGAAGGTAAACCCAAGGATTAGAAAAACCAAAGATTTATTTATATTATAAACCCAAGGGATATTAAACCCAAGAAATAAATATTAAACATTTGGATTCATATTATAAACTCTAGGATTAATATTAAATCTTAGGAATACAAACCACTAGATTAATATTATAAAGCCAAGGGATTATAAACATAAGGGATTAATATTAAATCCATAGATTAAATCTAATATTAGAAAAAGGAATAATAAATTCTATTTTTTCAATGTCGCAATGCGACATTGAATAAATTCCGGTGTAATGTATCATTGTGACAATGATTGTGGTGTTGTTTGTTGCATTGCAAGGATGTTTATCATGACAATGTGATAGTTTGATGATAACTCTGAGAGTGCCAACGTTGGACATTGTGATAGTGTTTTTAGTAAGTCAAATATTTCTTAAATCTTAAATTACTTCTACTAATATTTCTTTCATGATTTATTTTTATTGTTGCAACTTTTTATTTTGGAAATTGAATTTTATGTTGTAAAAACTAAATTTTCCAAATAAATTTAGGATTTTTATTTAATCTCAAAGGATTCATAAACCCAAAAAATTAATACTATAAATCTATTTTAATAAATCTGAAATTAAAATAAATTTATTTATTCTTTGGGGATTAATATACTTGCTAGTGAGGGCTGGAGTATGCTCAAAAATAGTTTTTGCTGGGCTAAGAGTTCTTTTTCCTCACAAATTAACCACTCAAGACCCAGAGGCATCCTGCCCCTTAGGGACCACCACCAGGTTATTCCATGTCTAGTTGTTTTCCTTGAATCATGATGATGAGTCAGCCTGCATTAGAGAATTAGCTAATAACATCTGGAGATAATTGTAATGTTGGTTTGACAACTAAATTATAATAAATAACATATTTATATGCATAAATAAAATAAATAACAAATTTATCTTTGGAAGGTCATTAGAAAAAATGAAATGAAGTGTGATTTTTACCAGCGACTTCAAAGGACAACATGGTATAAATATGAAAATGAAAGGTTTTAGCAGAACAGTTCCTCTTCTGGTTGTATGGTCGCTTTAGATGCCAGAAAGATCTGTAAGCACCTAATATCACTGTTTGATCTATACATCTACTGTTCGATTTATACATGCAACTAATCCTGGCAGAAAAATAATTTGTACGGAAGGTTGTATTAGTTACAGAATCAATTCTACGTCCATTTAGTGAACATTAATGAAGTAGAGCTTCAGCTTATTTTCGATTTGCAGATCGGGTTGTATATAGAACTCACTCCATGCTTTCGCTCCTGTGGCTGATAAAAGCATGGTCGGGGTCGTCGGTAGCAGTTGAATTTGGGTGGGGAGTAGGTTAAGGTCTAAATCCGAATGGACCTCTCAGACACGTCTGACTTTGCCCCCGCAACGCAACAAAATAGCTCTTTTATCAACAGAAGATGTGGCACTATCACGGCCCAAAAATGCAAATCTTATCTTTTCAACTCATCCTCCTGTCGGAGAATTCCGGATTCTACTGCAAGTATTTGTGAATGGATCAGCATTCCCTTGCAAATTTGCAGCCAGTATTAGTTGGATTCGGAGGAAAAAAACAGTAAGCGAAAGTCGAACTATAAGTGCGTAAGCATGACTATTTTATTATGTCATTTGATAGGGTTTGGATTGTCTCTGTGACATATACTCATAAACATGATTGTGAGCTTCCAATAGACATGATCATGTCATGCCATATAGTTTAACATGATCATGTCTTGCGATATGGTTTGAATTTTTGTGCGAGCGATCAATGAACAGTGAGTTGCATTGTATTTATTATAGATTTGTGCGTTATATTCTCCCACGATATACTACTATAAATTGTGCCATTTCATCATTAATTCGAAGGCATATTTTCAAATATGCCAGACAGTCTCCAAAAATGTAAAAAAAAAAATATAATGAATAGATGGGAAATAAATAAATAAATAAAAGAATAAAACGGAAATTATTTTTTTTATTTTTTTAATGGTAATCCATTGTATTAATTTGGTACTAGTTACTTTCAATAACAACATCCTTCTACTATTCTTAGAAATCAAGATAAATAATAGCTATAGAGACGGAATACATTCATATATATACTATCATTCTTTTTATACATGGACATACATTTATATATATATAGTATAATTCTTTTTATTTTTCTTATTTGGTTTTATGTTTTTCATTTTAATTAAATATTAATATAATTAAATTATAAATCCATAACTATTTCACATAATTATTTAATAATATTTTATTCATTAAATTTCAAAAGCATTCCAAGATCCATAATTCAATTATGTAAACGCGGGAGGAGACCAACACTGTAAAAAGTACATACATGTACCAGGCCTATAAATATCATTTGATATGATTCGAACTAAACTTTTGTATAAAAAAGACAAAAACTTTACAGAGTACATATATGTAATATGACTACATATATATCATTTGATATGACTGGAACTGTACTTTTGTATCGAAGCTGAATAGGTAAAAAGAAATTATTCAACTACTTTGAAATAAAATTAATATTGCGTTAGTTAGTTTAATTAATATTAAATGAATGAATATATTAATGTTGATAAGTGTGTTTATTTTGAAATAAGGTTTGGAGAATTTTAATTTACTTATTAATGATTAATAATTATAATATAGGTGATAGAGATTATGGTCTTTTTTGCAATTGGAATGATAAGTTATAATATTAGCTCTATAATATTGTAGCAAATCTTATTTACCAATTAAAAATGTATGTGATAAAATGGTTGTAGTCTTAAAAAATCCCACAAAATAAGCCAGAAATTCTGTAAAATTCTGAAAAATTCTGGCAAAGATTTATCAGAATCTTTTTTCCATTTGTTAAACTTCAGTATTTTGGGTGCCCTAAGGGTTTGTGATAGTGCTGAATCCATTTCCACTATTAAAAATGCAATTCAAACACTCCAACTACCTAATTTTTTGAATTTTATTTTACGTGATTCCCGAAAAAAATATTGTCCAGGCTATTATGTTGCATCGGTAGACAACTCTTTACATTTACATAATTAAAAATATTATTACATGTTTTTATATTTTAATTTTTTTATCATTAATAATAATAAATAAGTTATAATTTAATTAATTTTTATGAATTTTTTAATTTTAATAACTCGAAACATATCATAAATTAAACATTTTGTTAAATGTTATAAATTAATACACATAAACATTTGAGGTAGATAATATAAATTATTACTCAAACAAGCCACTTCAAATAATTTTTGTTTCTGTGTAGACGTGCCTCTAAATAAACTCCACAATGGAAAAATGATTACATTCATGATGAGAACTTCATTTATACAAATGTAAGTTAGGTTAGAGATAAAACTCTCTTGATAACTTATTAACATAAAGTAAAAATTAACAAATAATGATTATTTTACCAACATAATCATGAAGAATTAGTTAACATTCCCCCCCTTAATCCGAAGGGGCATATGACATGCCAAGTAACATTTTTACCTTTTAAAACTTTTCACATTCAAGTGCTTTGTAATGATATCTGCAATCCTCTCTGAAGTAGGACATTGTGTCAGATGAATGACTTTAGCCTCAACATAATGGCGAATGAAGTGATATTTTGTGTTAATATGATTGCTTTGATCAGGAAGCTTGGGATAATTTCCCAACTGATTTATTTTGTAGCTTGAGCTGCTACAACATATTCGACTTCGATGGTAGAATCAACAAGACAAAATTTCTTGTGTGATATCCAACTGATGGATGTTGATCCAATATTCATCAAATAGCCTAAAGTAGAGACCCCATTCTCCTTATCTCCATCAAAATCATAATTTGAATAGACGGTGAGATGGAATACTACAACTTTGGAATATTTGATGCCATATGTTTGAGTGTATTTAAAGTACTTGAGGACTCACTACCCTACATTCGAATGACCTTCACATTGTTGTTGCATGAACCTCAAAAGTATCCCTACAACAAAATCTATTTCAAATCGAGTAGTAGTTAGAAAATTCAAACATCAAACAAGTTGTGTGTACTTTGTTGGATCTTCAAATGTACTTCATTCAGTGGAAGTGAACTTCAAATTCTACTCCATAGGAGTAGAAACAAGGTTACAATCCTACATTCCATATATTTCTAATAACTATCCAACATACTTCTTCTCAGAAATAAAAATATATATGGTTTATGATCAACTTCAATTGCTAAATAAAAATTCAATAAAATCTAATTCTTCATGTAAAAAAATTCAATAATTCTCTTTTCACAGACACTATATAGTCATCATTATTTCTTGTGATCATCAAATCATCTACATATACAACTAAATATACAACCGGCCTTCCAACTTTCTTAACAAAAAGAGTTGCATCATCCATATCAAAAAACTTAAAATTCAACTTACTAGTGTGTTCAGTTAGTTTTTCATATCATGCATGGGATGGTTGTTTCAGTAAATAAAACACATTTACCAACCTACATACATTTTTCTGTTTACTTTAACAACAAAACCTTGAGGCTGAAACATATAAACATTGTCCTTCAAAACAACATTAAAAAATGTTTTTTTAACGTCTGTATGGCATATCTTCTTGCTATTTTGAGCTATAAGAGAAAAAAAAATTATAATTCTACCCCATTTTGTCGTAGGAGAAAATTTCCCTATGTATTCAAAAACTTTCGTTTGAGCAGTCTCTTGCTACAAGCCTTGCCTTGTATTTATTAAGTGAACATTTTCCTTGTACTTGATCTTATACACCCATTTCCAACCAATAGGTTTGACACCAGTAGGAGTATCCACTAACCTCCAAGATCCATACCTAATAAGTGCATCATATTCAGTTTTCATTTCATCCTTCCATTCATTAAAATTAGTATCTTTTTTAAAATAAATGGGTTCCTTAATTGAGAGTGACTAAATCCAAAATTATTAGAAACATTAACTAAACTTGATGTAACGTCTCCTTTAGGGTAACTTCCTATTTCAAAGTCATCATACTTTCTTGGAAATCTCCAAACACGTTTGAATTTTCATAAGCATTTTTGAAGTGGTTGTGATGGTTGCTCATATTGAAAAATAAGCTCAAGAACAGTCTTTTCAAGAGCAATTTTTGATGCTGTAAAAATATTACTATCCTCCAATTTTTCTTCCCCAATGAAATTCTCATGAGTCAAATATGGAAGAACCACAGACTGGTCGAGAATAGGAACCACCCCTTCAGTACATAGAACATCATTATCATATTCCAATATAAATTTTTGGATGAAAATTTCTCCAAATCAGTGAGTTGTCTATCAACGGTGGAATTATCTTTATGAAACTCAAGAAAAATTAAATATTTCGATAGAATAATTTTCTTTTTCTTCTAGTATATGACCTGTACGAATTAGAGGTAGCAGAATATCCAAAAAAAATACATTTGTGATTCCTAGTACCAATCTTGTTATGTTGATGTTTCGAAATAAATGCATAGCATAGAGAACTTAAGACTCTAAAATGTTGAACAAGAGGAATAAAATTATACCACATTTCATCAGGATATTTATTAGTGATGACAGCAGCAGGACACCGATTGCGAATATATTAAGCTTCAGAAAGCACTGCTTCTCTGTAAAATATTAACTTAAAATTCTTAAAATACATCATGGATCCCACCATATTAAGCAAAGTTATATTCATGCATTCTACAATGCCATTGTGTTGTTAATTATAAGGTATGGTAGTATGATGTTTTATTCCATTGTCCTTTAAATATTGTTGAAAATAATTAGAAGTATTTCACCATCTTTATCAGTTTTGAGAATGCCAATATTCAATTGTGTTTCATTTCTAATCATCAAATGAAAATTTTTAAAAATTTCAATTACATGTGACTTATCTTTCAACAGATACACCCAACACATTTTGAAATAATGAATTTTTTTTAAAATTTCAAATACTTGTGATTTATATTTCAATGGATTCACCCAACACATTCTCATATAATCATCAATAAGTGTAAGCATATATTTATTACCATTGGGAATTGCAAAAATCGCATAGGACCACATACATACGAATGTATAAGACCTAATTCTCTTGAATCTCTAAAATAAGTACTATAAAAAGGCTACTTAGAATGTTTTCCAAAAATACAAGCATCACATAGTGTAACATTTATTGGAATTTTAGGAAATCCTTTTATACCTTGTCGTATCATAATTTTGATACTATCATAGCTAATGTCATCAAAATGAGCCTTCCATAATAAACTGGAAGATAGAGTATCATTTCATTGTGCTAATAAAGTAGAACTATCATGAGAATTCATTATAGTGGATGATGTACCATCCAATTTTAAAAGCGTACCTTCTTCAACATTGTCATAATGATTGCATGATCATATTCTCTACGTATATCAATGATGTTGTCGAAGATATGTATAGAATGCCCTTGTTGTCGAATATTTATAAGGGACAATATATTTCTTTCAAATTGTGGAATGTAAAGGAAATCCTATAGAACATAATATGCAATATTTGTTATCTTCAAACAAATGGATCAAATTCCTTAAGGCTTAATTTGAGATTTGACACCAAAATACACTACTTCACCAATTTGGTCACTAAAAGTTTCAAAAAAATCTCTCCTAATAGTTTTATGACATGTGGAACCTAAATCCAAAATCCAACTTTCTTGCAATGAAGAAAATGTAGTATTAAAAACATAATTAACATTAAAATTGCAATTAGAAACAATATAATGTGCATAGTCTAATGATTTTCCCTTATCTAGTATTGGTTGATTTTTCTTTTCATTCAACACTTCTCTCCTTTCACTCACTTTCTCCCAAATAATTATACAATTAGCTGCAATGTGACCAAATTTTCCGCATATAAAACATTTGATACGTGTTTTATCATTAAAATTTATTTCTTGTCTATCATTTTGTTGCTGTCTCCCTCATTAGTTCCCCCCCCCCCCCCCCCTGTAATTTCTTCTACCATGACCTCTAATACTTTATGACCTCTATAAGTTTCAACATGTGACTTTTGATGGTTTTGTTTAAGGCACAATGTTTCCACATTATAGTTTTGTAGAGGAGCCTTATGCCTAAAGGCATTTTCTCTCTCAACAATTTTGTTCAGTAATTTATGAAATGTAATATATTTCAATTGTCTCTTAGCTTGGATATATTCCAAGTAGTGTGAATAGAAATGGAGGAGAACTTTAATAAAAGTAGTAAGTTGCGAATATACATGAACACCAGTGGATTTTATATCATTAAAAATATATTCTATTTCAAAGGCCACCTTTAAAGAGTCATTTTATTTCATCTCAAAATTAAACGATCTTAACAAAAACTGAATAATTTCAAGTTTTGAATATGAATCATAAAGTTCCTTCAACTTCTACAATGCATAAAATGAAGTATCAAAAGAAACAAAATATCCTCTTACCTCCTATTTCACTAATGTAGTGATTAATGCATATGATTTCTTGTCTTTTGTCTCCGAAATTACATGTTGGTTTTATTCATCAGGTGGGTTAGGTAAAATTTCTTTGTCATCTTTGTATTTTTTCAATGACAAACTGCTTCCCAGAAATTGTTAAAAATAAGTGCACTTTTAAGCTTTCTAATCCATTCTTGGTAATTCTCCTTTCTGCTAATAACAACTCCAAATATTGATGTCAATGTGGCCATTATTACTTGTACCAAATCAATACTTTTGCAAATATGAATTATGTGCAACATTCTTTAAGAAAAACATAAATCTCTTTATCCTTTTAATTTAAGCAAATATTTGGCTTAAGGGTCTGTTGGTGAGCTCCAAAATTAACCCAATAGAGAGTTAGGTTCAAGCCTTAGTGTTTCCCTTTTCTGTTCATGTTCACCTCTATGGCATTGTTGTTCACTTTCACCTTTTTATTTTTCTCTTCAAATTTTAAAACTAATTTCAAATCAAAATATAAAAAAACTCCAAGATAATTAATTCCAGACTTAGCAAATTTAATTTTTACTTTATCATTTCACTTTTATTTAATGATTTTCATTTTCTTAAATACAATTTATAAAATAAATGAGAAATATTTTCGTTAATCACAATTTGATACAATTTCCGTTCACTTCATACTCACCAACTTTTTCTCCTATTAGCTTTCACATTTCTTTGTTTCTTTCTCTATGTTGAGGAGGTAAATCCCCTCTGCAGACAGAGGCGATCCCTACTAGCCCAGCAGGGGTCTAGAACCAATCATCAAATGCTACAGCAAAAGTTCCTAATTGCGAAGAAATAAGGCAAAGATGGAGGCCTACCTGGAGTCCAGTGCTATGATTCGTAGAAGAGAAAGTGTTCATGTTCCTCAGCCTCGAAAGATCACGATCCCCATGATCTCCATGAATGGACACCTGCACATGCAAGAAAAAACATGAATACAAGCATAAAATCCAGAATACGCAACTATGTATCAGTCAGAAAGGATATAACTCATTATTAACATAAGTGAAAAATAGAGTGGAACCATAACCGGTAGTCATTCATTAATAAACAATTGAAAGAGAGTACAACCAATTTTCTGACGCCGCGGTCTCCTTCGGAAGGGTCCCCAGTCGTTCACGTCTCGCAAAGCTCGCCAAGGAAAGGGCAAACCTCTCTAGAGTCTCTCGATGATAGTCTCCTTACTTGATTCAGCCTTAAAGGAAGAAAGAGGGCTCTTACAGCACAAAGGCTCTTGGGAATTTGGAGATTCAAAGCTTAGGCACTTCAAGACTAGCTTGCAATGGCAATAGGCAAGCTTTTATAGATGGGGAAGGAGGGAGTTGGGATCCCTATTATTGTGGGATTGGCCCTATCATCAAGGAAGGTTCCATGAAAGGTGGAAAACCACTTCCCTTCCATGGAACTCCCGTAGCCAAACCTCCCAACTCAAGATAGGCAATGGTTTTTGAGTTTTTTGAACCACAACTTCCTCCATATTTATTTAAAAAAGACTCCTTAAATTGGGTGGCGCGATTTCTGCTCTGGGACAGAGCGCCAGTTGGCGTGGCCTCTTTGCAAGATTTTCCCCATTGGCGCGAGTGATGAACTGTCTTCCCGCGCCAATCAAAAAGGAGATGTTTTCATGGTTTTTTTCAAGGAGATGTCTTTAGGGCAATTGAAGCTCATTTTTAGAGGAATGCATTGATAATGATTTCAAGGCATGACAATGTTCATAGGTCACAAAATGGGTCCTCCATTGTGCGGGACGGGGAATGGTAGGGACGGTGACAAATTACTATGTAACAGATGCCCCCTAAATCATGAGGCCCGAGAGAGAGAGGGGTGAAATGCTTTACGAGATCATGTTCAACTGAAGCCTTGCCATCAGAAAACCTGTGTAAAAAAATACAACTGATATCTCAAGTACATGATGTATATGCAGTATGGGTGCAGCCATCTGAAATAGAGTACACTATAATCCGGATCCAGGGTATGGGCGCAACCGTCCAGCGAGGATCAAATAAATAGACTCAGGTATGGTCGCAGCCATCCAATCAGTGAGTCATGTACAAAATGATAATAATCCACAATCGCAGCCTGGATTACAACAGACACAATCCAGGGTCTTGCGCTCCATCTCGACCCAAATAAAGTACAAGTTCAAGCATGTGAATATGTGAGCTGAAGTCGAACATGCAAGAACATCGTCTGATTACCAGCCAATGATGAGAGCTGTTAACAGATGCGAGAGGGACCACCAATAATGACAATGGTCCTCAAGGTACTACAGGTACAATCTACGGCGTGTGAATCAATGAGTTGGTGTCGAACACCCGTAGAATCACTCGATTGGAGGCCAATGATGAAAACCTCTCATCGAATGCAATGAACCTGCCATTGAGGCATGCAGGCTCC
>CM076571.1:569095367-569218740 GCA_034641835.2 Pinus albicaulis
TGCCAGAATAAATATGTATTGTAAACAAATAAAAAGATACCCTGTTTTACATCACTGAAGAGTTGATAAATTCCATGCTGCAAATGAATCATGACCCCAATTCTACTTCCCTATCAATAGAAGATTTAACCCAACTATATCTTGACTTGGATTTCAATGCTAGATTCAAAATATACCAGACTTTTTGTCCAAATCAAGTTGATATTCCTAAGTTAAATCCTCCTTTCGACACCGTTGATTTCCCAGATGAAACTAGACAAATTTTCTCAATGCTCTCCTTCATACTAGGATACGCGAGTGATGAATTCACTGATGTGGCTATCCTAGGTTTTCTGTCAACTCTAAGCCCTGGTCAATCACCATCCATTCAGTTCAATTTTTCTAGATTTATTTCTAAAAGTATGCATTATCAGAAGGAGTTTTTAGATACTCCTCTTATCTACTCCACCTCTTCCTATATTATCAAACAGATAAGTTTCCAATTGAATGTAAGAAAGTGGTTGCAAAAGGAAAATTTCTATCAGTAGTATTTTGGTCATCTATTTTAAGGAAATGGAACATAAATTATAGTTTTACAGATTTCAATGACTCATTTATAGCCCCTGCTATGTATCTCTTGGAAAAAGAGGAGATCCCTAGGATCAATGATGAGACAAGAAGAATTCTGCAGTTATTAGAGAGCTACAAAACTGGACATTGGTATTTATATAAAAATCATACAGAAATCAGAGTGTATGGCTCATCCCTAGCCCCATATAAGTTACCCAGATTTGTTACTACAAGAATATTTTCTTTAGAATATCTGAGACAACTATTGAATGTAGATGAAATCAACTTCATAGCTTTCAAGAAAAAGACCCAGTTTAAGCTGAAAAATCGAATTGGGCCATTCATTGTGAATAATAGAGAAGCTGCCAATGAGATAAATGTCAAACTTAAAGAGTATAAGTTCCCATGTAGTTTTACATGGAAGTATGACCCACAAGGTATTTTGAGTGCAATAAGGGTAAAATGTAAGTTGCATGTTTACTTGCATGATCCTAAGCCCCATATTGAAAGATATGTAAATAAAATTGAATGGGAGCCAAACACCCTATCTGATGATGATTCACAGGCAGTACAGGTAATATAGGTAGACAGTGGCAAAGGCAAACAGATTGAATAGACAGTAGAGGTGGCTTCTACAAGCAAAGATACTGATAATGTACATAAAAGAGACAGAGAAGGAGATAGTTTCATAGCTGAGACTATTGAGGACATAAAATTCAAAAATCCTTATAGTAAAAGAAGCAAGTCAACAGAAGAAGAGAAGGATAAGGATGTAAATATTGATATAAATGATGAAACAACAATAATAGTCACTCAAACATTAAAAGAGCTTCAAAATGTAAAAATTGGAACACAACAAAAAGATACAGTCATGAAGGAAAACCAGGTTACTGTCGATTTGCCTCCTCCTTCTCAGGAAACTGACAATACAGAGTCATAGATTCAAATCAAATTCAGACAGATTAAAGAGAAGAATGAAGAGCTCAAGAATCAATCTCATTCTAGATTTCTTAAGGAAAATCCTGGAAACAAAGACAGGCTTCTTTCAGCATTTTATTATTCATCCAATAAATTGGTAATGTCATTCTTGAAGCCTACAGTGGCTGAGCCAAAATCAGTGGCAGATTATTCCAAAACAGATTTTGAAGTGGATGCAGATGCCATTCATGAATTAGATCAAATTGAATTTCATAGGAGCAATACTGAAATGCTATATTCCAAAATTGTCAGTAGAACTATGAAATCAATTAGGCTTGAGAAAACAGTGCTCAACCTCCAAAATCAAATGAAGTTGGACAAAGCCTCACTGTATGCTAATAATTTAATAATAAAAGCACTAGAAGATATAGTGATTGAAGCAGGGGGTGACCCAACCAACATTGAAGGGGAAAAAGTCTTAATTAAACATAAAAATGAGGATATAGCTGCTCTTAGAAAACAGTTGAAGTTGCCTCAGAGTGAAAACTCTCAAGCAAAAGAAATTCTACAGCAAAAAACAGAGAATGATGATTTAAAGAAGCTTGTACATCAAATGTCAGGTCAGATAAAAACAATGGAAAGTCAAATAGAAGCTCTAATGAAAGAGAATGAAGAACTAAGAAAAGCACAACCAATGGTCATTCCTACAGTGATCCCCACTGTAAACACTACTATACCATCTACTTTGGCAGAACACTTGGCACCGAAAGGAGTACTGCCAACTGCAGTGCCAATTAATTCTCTAATCTCTGCCTCTTCTTCTTCATCCTCACAAAGGAGCACACTACAAGACCAAGATAAAGAGATTCTTAGTTTGAAAGGCACTATTAAAAATTTAGAAAAATCCAAAAATGATGCCTTGATTACTTCTAGAGGACATGAGCAAAGGGATGATCGACTACAAGAACAGGTAAAGATTCTGCAAGCACAAGTAAATCTTACAGATCAAGTGGCCTTTATAAAAATTCATTTATGGACCAAAATTATTGATGGCATTCATTCTCAATGGCCTTCAATTCGGATAATTTATGAACAGAGGGAGTTACTTCAAGTTGCTAGTGCAGAGATTGACAAGACTAAGAGGGAAATTGACAAAAAACCAGCCCAAGCAATCCAACTCATAGCTTTTTTAAACAGTAAAACCAGGGAAGAGTTGGAAGAATTGAAAATTTTTGATAGAACAGAAACCATTCTTCAAATAAAAAAGGTCCTGAACAAAAGAAACATAATGAGTAATCTAGAGGACCGGTGTAAAGACATGAATTTATCCATCTCAAGATTTTTAGCCAAATACAAAACATTGTCAGAAGCAGGTTTGCCTGATATTCACACATTGAATGACAAGTTAATGCCTCAGAAATATTATGATCTAAAAATCAGAAATCATGCAAAAGAGCAAGCCAGACAACCACTGCCTCAAGGATCACCAACAGGCAAAATACTTCTTCAGTATTTTGAAAATCTGTTCTTTTTAGATAATGAGATCAGGCATATGTTCACTATCAAGCCTAAATTTTCCAAGTATACAGAGGCAGATGAAAGTTATAGAAAATTGAAGACTATGAAGATCCTCTCTGCAGAAAAGTGGCAAGAATTCACAGATCTGTTGTGAATTTAATGGATAAAAAACAGGAAATTCACTTGGAAATTCATTTTTTACTGTTACCTCAAATGGTAAAAATACAGGGTTAAAGTGCACAACAACAATCAGTTCAAATTAGAATAATCAGTTCTATTTTTTCTTGTAAAAAGGTAACAGCTTGCAATCTATTTTGCAGCTGTCCCTCTTTTTAAGTTTTCTTTCCTATTTTTTATTAAAACATTATCTCAATTCCTGAGATATTTTGTAAACATTTTTTTGTATAAATAATTCACAATTCGAAGTATTCAGTGTGAATAAAATTTCTCAAGACAACTATAGTTCGTGCTCTCTACTTGGCATTTTAATGTTTTCTACTTTGTTTGTGCTCTCTACTTGGCCATTGGCCTGTGGGTGATATGGAGTTGTAATCTTGTGCTGAATGTGGTAGTTTTGCAATGTTTCAGCTAATTTATTGCCTACAAATTGTGGTCCTCCATCTGTGATTATGTCCCTTGGGAGACCATAACGAACAAATATTTGGAAAAGAAACTGTACTACAGAGTCCTCTGTAGCTTTTGAAAGTGCCTCTGCTTCGACCCACTTAGTGACATATTCGGTTGCAACTAAGATGTATGTTTTTTGGTTTGAGGGAGGACTAATAGGGCCAACAAAATCAAGTGCCCAGCATTCAAATGGTTCAATCACTAGTTGAGGGTTCAAAGGAACTTCATCAGACTGCCCAGGGCGTCCTGCCCTTTGGCAACTATCACAGGCCTGCACGAATTTTTTGGCATCCTTAAAGATGGTAGGCCAGTAATAGCCTATTCATAAAACCTTATGGGCAGTTCTACAGTTCCCAGTTAGATCCCCTTCTTCAATCTTCTTATCTGTAGCTTAAGGATTCTTAAGTGCCCTTTTTCTCAGATTCCATCCACTCCATCAAATCAAGCCTATACATAACCTTAGAAGGTCACCTATCTTGCCCTTAGCACATTTGCATCTCTGAGCCTTATTTCTTAGTTCTGCTTGCCTAGAGAGTTGACTCCATTGCCTAATATTCTGGTAGATCCTTATGGTTTACCTTGAAATCTCTTTATTCCCACCAATCTTTTAAAATCAAACCCAAATACACAATCATAGCTAGCCTAATCTCTGTTACTAAACCAAAGCTAAATCATACGGAGAGATCCCTCTCTAGAGTTCAAGAAGGCTAGATCTTGAATTCCCAAAGCGGTTCTTGGTTACCCCTAGTGTTCTTAACTACAAAAATCCCTATCCCACAACCTGAGAATTACTAGGGTGATAACAGGCCTTGGGGGTATTATGATCCTTGGAGGAAACTCCCACAACTAGAAGAGTTGACAGAGAAAATTGGATCGAGTACAAAGGTGTGGCAGGTGGGTTTTACCCTGTACCAATTGTTATGGTGCATATATGATGTGTATTTCAGTTTATCTTATAATTTTGTTGAAGTAGCATACAACAATTTACATAGTGATATGAGAACCACTCTCTAGAGTATACATCAATTTTGTACACATGGCTTTTCAGTTTCTTTTTAAGATATATCATTGGTGATGATCACATGATTATATAATGAACCATTAAGTTGAACTATGAAATTATTCCTCACAACACACACACACACATATTGATGAATTAATAATTTTTCTCATATAATTTTTTTAATATATTTTGAAAAAAAATAAAAATTATATAATTATTTCTAAGAAGAACAAGAGAGAATTCCTTACCATATCTTCGTAAAACATATAATAGAAAGAAAATTAATCTATTGAAATTTCATTTCCAAACATATTCATGGAGTAAAATGAAGATTAAAAGGAGATATTCATGGATTTACCTATAACATCATATCATAATTAAGAATGTAAATGTACAGTATTGATGATACATAGGTTAGGAGAAAATTAATCTATTGAAATTTCATTTCCAAACATATTCATGGAGTAAAATGAGGATTAAAAAGAGATATTTATGAATTTACTTATAACATCACCTCATAAAATTGTAAATGTACAATATTGATAAAATTTATTTATATATGATAAATAATAAACCTTTATCTCAAATGTATCATATAATCTTATAATATATATATATATGTATGTATGTTTCTAAGAAGAACAAGAGAGAATTCTTTACCATATCTTC
Organism: Pinus albicaulis; assembly: GCA_034641835.2. Taxonomy (NCBI): domain Eukaryota; kingdom Viridiplantae; phylum Streptophyta; class Pinopsida; order Pinales; family Pinaceae; genus Pinus; species Pinus albicaulis. The sequence goes on from CM076571.1 coordinate 569,100,652, forward strand.
ATAAAACATATAATAGAGAGAAAATTAATCTATTGAAATTTCATTTACAAACATATTCATGGAGTAAAATGAAGATTAAAAGGAGATATTCATGGATTTACCTATAACATCACCTCATAATTAAGAATGTAAATGTACAATATTGATGATACATAGGTTAAGAGAAAATTAATCTATTGAAATTTCATTTCCAAACATATTCATGGAGTAAAATGAGGATTAAAAAGAGATATTTATGAATTTACTTATAACATCACCTCATAAAAGTGTAAATGTCCAATATTGATAAAATTTATCTATATATGATAAATAATAAACCTTTATCTCACATGTATCATATAATCTTATAAACAGACAATTGCACCGAGGGTGTAATCCTCAAAACTTTTAAACTGTCTAATGTATATGTACCTATTTAAAGTATTCGAGGCCCACATTACAAATGCCCAAGTTGAAATATTTGCGCATATGTTATATATAAGCCCCTGGTTTAAATAACTATCGGGCGGTGAAACAAAACTTATAACAAAATAGTAATAAAACTATATCATACGTCTGGACTTCAAAAAAAATAAACCCGATTTCAATCACAAATTCGTGTTCCAAAATAGCCTGCTCATGTCACCCTAATTTGTGATGCGAAAACTTCATAGAATACGCCATATAAAAATTCGGGTCCGTTTTTTGGCTTTACGTATGGAGGAAAACTGTGACGCGAAAATCAAATTAATCCCTCCCTATAATGTTTCGGGTCTGGAATTCCACAATGCATACGGACCAAAAAATAACGCGATCGAATCGCCTGCTTCCACATGGATGGCTGATTTGGTCTGTGGTCTGTGGGACCACATTCTTCTGAATTAAAATCTCCCACGTTTACTATTAAATTGCTCTGTTTCCAAAACAATACAACGCTCTGTTTTTAAGTGTGCAAGGATTGTGATTTCAAAACCAAAATTGACTGCTCATCAGTTTTAGAAAGCAGTTGTTTGACAGAGCCATTCAAATAGATTTAGAAAGAGGCCAGAGGACAGGGTAGTTGAAATTAATATTTCAACATCCCTCATTCACTGAGAATACCCTCCTTGGTGCCTTCTTCGCTAGACTACAATGTGTTCATCAACAGTCATGAACCCGATGTCCGTTTCCTCGCCAGGCATCTTCACAACAGTCTTGTTTCAAGAGGATTGCGAGTCTTTCTCGACAGCATAGAATTGCAGGCTGGACAATCCATACCTTCACAAATCAAAGACGCAATTAAAGGAGCCTCTCTCATTATTACTATTTTATCTCCAAATTATGTGCAATTGCAAAGGTGCCTCCATTAACTACTCCTCGCGCTGCTCTGTAAGCCGACCATTTTTGCAAAGACATATAACTGTCATTTATTGCATATAAGTGTCGTTATACCGATGGTGGCCAAAGCGTCGCTATTGCGACAGACCCCTCTAAACATCGTAATTGTGACACTTAGACATTGTGTCACAAATAAAGCATCGCTATTGCGACGGATGCCTCCAAACGTCGCAATTGCGACACTTAGACATTGTGTCACAATTGCGACATTTGGAAGTATCCGTCGCAATAGCGATGCTTTGGGGCATAGTGTCACAATTGTGACGTGTTCCTTCAAACGTCACAATTGTGACACTTTGTTTAAGTGTCGGTATTGTGACACATTTCTCTAGACGTCAGTATAGTGACGGTTTCGGGTGGGATTGAAAAAATTTGGGGAAATTTCCAACATTTGGTCAAAAGTGTCGGAACCAAGTGTGGGAATTTCCACCAAATGTACAAGTGGAAGATTTGGTTCAGCCATGTCTATGTTCGGGTGGTACGTGGAAGTCCCAAACTTGGTTTGATCTTGCCTATGTTTAATGAAATTTAATGTCTCTTGATTTTTACTGGTAAATCTATGTTTTATTATGTGGCTTTAACTTTTTTTATCATATGGATATTTATAAGTTTATATGTTGGTTATAGGCATGGAAATATGACTGGTTTTGGTCATGGCTCTTTTCATGTTTTTAATTGTAATTGAAATAATAATGGATGTAATACCTAATTGAGGTTAAGACAACGAAATTGAGAGGGTGGTGATCCTTCTTGTTAAGTCTCACATGAGTTTTCAATCCCGTATGCTCAGACTTGCATTCATGATCTATAGATTTCATGTTCACCAAGTGTTTAACAGAATGTCAGTCCCATTTGGGTACGGTCAAGCCCAGTTCTGGTTTCATTTTTTGGTTTATAATAATTTTTTTCATGTAATTTATGAGTTTTGAAATTTATTATGTATTTATAGGCATAGTATTGGCCCCATCCCTAAAAAAGTGGCTTAAATTGCGTAGTCGCTGGCACAACTATCAGAAGAAAAGGCCACAATCACACTTATCTAATGCTATGGGAGTGACTGGGGGTTTCCAGTCACATGGAGGAGTTGGAAAGGGAGATACTATGAATCAATCTCAGGGAAAAGTAAGTTAGCTCAGGGGATGGACACCCGAAAGGGTTGGGTTACTCCTGGAGGGTCTTGAGGCACCTGAGGGAATTTAGTTCGGTTTGTTTTGTCAACTTCATTTCCTTAAGGTCACCTAGGAAGTTGAGTCTTGTCATAACAACCCCTCATCTCATGTTTACCCTGGGTAAACCAGTGAAAGTGGGTAGATAAGAGGGGATAGGTTTGTTACATGTGGCTACGTTTGCAAGGGTAATTTATTCAATATTGTACGTTTCGATCTCTTGTTACCGTTTATTAGAATATTTCTCTGGAAAATTAATCACTCCTGGTTCAATCCAATAGAGACCATGGATTTTTATCATGTGAAATGGCTTAAATTCTAGATCATATTCTTGAATTCTTTTCATCTATTTTTCCCTCCTCTCACCCAACTCTTGTTGTACGAAGAGAAATTTGACCGTTTGGTGAGGCATAAAGATGATAACATGAATTTTCAAGAGGTAAGGCCTAAATTTCTTCACCGCCTTGTATACCGCATAAGCTTACTTATCAATGGAGAGGTAATTCAATTCAAATCTATGTAAGCCAACAGTCATAAGTGATATGGGTTTCTCATTTCCTTAGTTTTTCTGAGTGAGAATGGTTGCAAGAGATGTGTTAGAATAAAATGTATATAAAAATAAATCCTTTCCAAGATAAGGACTATACAATGTTAGGATATCGACAATCACTTGTTTAATTCTAGTGAAGGCATATTTCTACCATTGATCCCACTTGAAAACTACATCCTTATTAATCATCTCTTGTAATGGCTTAATGATTTGTGCATAATCCGAGATGAAATTTCAAGGAATTTCATTTTTTCCCAAGAAGGATTGCATGTCTTTATTATTCACAGAAAAGGGAATCTGAGCAATGGTCTTGAACCGATTTGTTCCACTTTAATCTCACTTTTAGCTATAATGTGCCCCATGAGGTTACCCATGGGCACTCTGAAGATGCTCTTCTTAGGATTTAAAGATATGCCATACCTTTGACATCGCTCAAAAATATTCTGCAGATGATGAAAGTGATCAAATATTTTCTTTAAAATATTGTAACATCATCCAAGTACACCACTACACTTTGTCCAATCAAACCACAGAACATGATGTCCATATCACACTGGAAGGTAGCACCCGCATTGAGGAGTCGAAAATGCCTTTGGTTAAATGAAAACATACCCCACTTACTCCTGAACATGGTCTTGAATCTGTCTGTTTCTGCTACTAGAAATTGGTTGTATCCAGAAAATCCATCTAATAGAAAGAAAATTTTTCACCCAGATATCGTATAAAGTATCTACTGCATAGATGGCATGGGATAATCATGTTTATGTGAAGCCTGGTTAAATTGTAGAAATCAACACATAAAAATATTCTCCAAATTTCTTTCTTACATGAACTAAATTAGATATCCATGTAGAATGATGAACATTGAATATCATCCAATCATCCAGCAGTTTTCTTAATTATTTCTAAATAAGGGGTTCAAGCGTAGGATGGAATTTTCTTAACTTATGCTAAAATGGCTTTACCTCTTCCTTGATGGGTATCACATGCTAAATAATTCACGTATCATATGTTTCCAAGTCATCATAAATCCACACGAGCACATCTTGATACTACTTAAAAGGAAAAATATATGCTTGTTTCTCTTGAGGTGTAGAACACGTACCAATATTCAAATATTTCAAATCTTCATTCATGCCCAAATTTACTTGTTCATCTAACAGTGTAGAACTATGGGCCTTAGCATTGGATGGCCCCTTAAAACAATTTCATAGGTCATAAAGCTTTTCCAAAGATACCACACCTTTGGGAATGGGGTTCCCTTTACTTTCCTGAGTTGATTCCTACAAAGCCTTTTCATGCTCATCTTTATCGATTGTTGCATCCTTAAACACGTCAGCTTTTTCCGTGAAATAAAGTATCTATTTTATTCATTGAAAACATGGAAATTAGTAATATTATCAAGCACATATGGCTCATAAATAATCTCAGTTGAAAAAACATCTCTTAATGGTGATAACCTAGCAGAAACATTAGCTAATGTGTCTATGGCTACATTATGAATTATAGGAACATAATTAATATTAAAATCTTGAAATATGAAATGATATGCCAAACCTCATATTTGTGTTGAGTCTCAAATCTGCATCTTTTCCATACACTTTTCTATACCTTTTTCACTCACCTGAACCTCCCAAGTTGTCAATATCATTGTATATTAATTGCAAAAGAGAATCTAACATGGTTTTTAACTATATTTTTGTGTCTGCTGTTTGATTTAGATTTTGTTCATTTAGCTGTGGAATCTTTCCACTTTCCGCAGCTGCTGCAACTTTCCGTAGCCATTTTGTGAAACTCTATGTTACAGGTGTCTACAGGAAAAACGAGCCACATGGGCAAGTCAGAAATGATGTGGACATGGTTCATGTCCTATTGGCTCGAGCAAACTCATCTAAAGAAGCTGCGGTCAAAGGCGTCCAAATGGAATTCAACCGTAGAGTCTCACGGTGACAGGACTCTGTTTCGTGTCACGTGAAGGTTCATATGGCCGTTTCTGAATTGCGGAGGATAAATCAACATCTGTACATGGCTCCTTAACCGAATTCAAACATCCACTCCTCATAGATTTACTTTTCAATACGGCCATGATCCTAGATCCGTGGACGTAATGGTCTACGTGTTCTCCACCAGCATAAACTTTAGGAATTAGTTATGTTTCTTTTGTTATAAATAACGCATTTGCATACGCATATGGAGTTAGTCTCGATTAGTCTCTGTTATCTTTTATTAGTCTGCTCTGTAATGTAATTACGCTGCCTTTGTGCCGTAATACCACCTTACTGTTATGACTGCATATTAATATAAGAAGACTGTTTCCAAACGTAATTCGTACTTGAAGATTATTGCCAAGGCTGGTGTAGAGGGCCCCTGCACTTGCCAAGGTTCTGTGCATTATTGTATAGTTCTTATTTTATTTCTTTAAAGCTCATTGTGCTATAATCCATTCACATGTTTATACATTTCATCTTTCATGGTATATATGCTTCATTTCTGTTTATAAACTTTCATGCTTTCCATTTCACTTCTGTCTTTCATGTTTTATGTTATTGATTACTGATCAGTGTTCTTGTTTCAGGTTATAGATAGGCAACCCGGGAATTTGCATAACTTTTTGACTAATGAATTGGAATTAACATTGTTCTACTGCTAATTTGTTTTTCTTAGCTTCTGTTTAATTTCAGTACTGCTTTTTTTAATTCAGTTTTGCTCATTTGCTTCAGTAGTTAAATTTAGATATATTAAACTGCTCATAACATATTCAGTTGCCTCCGAAAGCCACAGCTGGACTGATGGTAAGGGATTGTATTATGAAATGTGTAGTTTGGTATTAGTTTCCTTTCTGCAAATTTAGATATATTAAACTGCTCATAACATCTTCAGTTGCCTCCGAAAGCCACAGCTGGACTGATGGTGAGGGATTGTATTATGAAATGTGTAGTTTGGTATTAGGTTCCTTTCTGCAAATTTAGATATATTAAATTGTGCATGACATCTTCAGTTACCTCCGAAAGCCACAGCTGGACTGATGGTGAGGGATTGAATTATGAATGTATGGTTTGATATTAGTTTACTTTCTGCAAGTTATATATCAGTTACTCAAGTTGTTTATGGTTACTTCTGAAAATCATAGCTGGACTACTGATGAGGGATCAGAAGACAAGTTGATGTAATCTGATTTAGATTTACTTTGTTGCAATTTTGGATTTCTTTAAGCATAGTTTCTTTTGTGTTTAGACAGCAGCAAGAATAGTTTGGTTTCATGCTCAATAGTTTACTATTTTGATTTATTAGACTAGCAGCACCTTTTCATTTCAGCAGCACATTTTCATTTCCTTTCAAGTTTTGTCATTATAAGTTTCAAATTCCTTTTTAAGTTTCAAGTTGGTAAATCATTATAGAGGATATCATTTCTTTGAACAAACATAACCATACTTGTTTTTATTTTTATAATTTCCATCTCACCTTAGAAAACCAAAAATGACAAAAAGTTAAGAAATAGGTTATCTTGCACAAATAGTGCGCCGCACTTCATCAACTTACGAATCCCGGATTGACAAATTAAATGCAGCAATTTAGGACACACTAAATTGACCAAAAATTTTGGTGCCGTTGCCGGGGAAGTGTAACTAGGTAGCCAATTTCTTAAAAAAAAAACACACAAAATCATAAAAGAAGGGAAAACTTGATAACTTCTTGAAGTATGCTCTCCTCTTGCACCTAGTGTGATCTGGAGGATTAGAAAAGAGAGTTATTGGTTTAGTAATTTCTTAAGTATGCTCTCTTCTTGCACCTAGTGTGATCTGGAAGATCAGAAAGAGAATTATTAGCCCAACTTTTTTAAAAAAAATAAAAAATGACATGCATAGAGCAAGAGATTCTAGGGGAAGGTTTATAGCTAAAGCCAAGAGTTTGATTTTCACAACTCCATCTTCTTCAAGGCATAGACCAGATTCACCACCATCTACCCCTAGCCTTAATATTTTTGGAATTCAAGGAGCAGCTGAATTAGAGGATTCTCCTATACCATCTACTAAATCCCATTTAGAAAACAAAGAGACTCTCTCTCATCCTCCCTTGATAGAAGAACTAGAGGACTTTAAGGACTCTAAAGAAACTCTCATGGCAGAGGAAGTAATAGATGGAGGTAGAGGTAGAGGTAGAAGAGGAGGAAACAATGGAGACAACAATGGTGAAGGAAATAATGGTAGAAATAGGGAAGGAGACAACTTGTTTGGATTCCCTATAGTTGATGAGGAAACTCATACAACAATGAAAAATATCTCACCATTTGTCCTCCATAACTTTTATGGATTGCGAAGTGAGGATCCTGAAACATTTCTGTTTGAGTTTGAAGTCGTGTGCCGAACTTATGACTATATGGAACATTCTCAAAAACTCAAACTGTTTCCTTCAAAATTGAAGGGAGCTGCTTTGAAATGGTTCATGGGATTAGATACTCAATCTATTAGGACTTGGAATGATATGAAAAAAACATTTTTGGATAGATATTTGGACTATTGTATGCCCACCAATCACAAGGATGAGGTATTCAAAATGATTCAAAAAGAAGATGAAAATTTGGAAGATTTACTTGAAAGATTTCAATACAACTTGAAAAGAGCAAAGATGACCAATTTAGATGATGAAACCTTGAAAGCCCTCATATTAAAAGCCATTAGAGATTAATGGATAGATATTTTAAACATGACAGGGAAAGGAGACATTTCTCAACTCCCACTTCGTGACATAACAAAACTATGTGTCCATCTCTCAAGAGGAAAATCTAAAAAAGGAAAAGGGCCTAGGGATCCTTCTCTTATTAGGGCTAACAAATCTGCAAATGGATCAGTAAGTAGGGCAGAGATTGGTAATATGCTTGATGAGTTCAATATTGATATTTTAGGGAGCCTTAGTGAACAACTAGACACCCTTAAAATCCAAAACAAGCAGAAAGCAGAAAGAGATGCCTTAGCCATCTTTTGTCCGAAATGTAGGAAGAAACATGCTTTAAGGGAATGTCCCTTGGATGCAAAAGTTGTAGAAACATGTATGATTTGCTCAGAGAATCATGAGATCAAGGATTGTCCTTCAATTCCTGGACTCAAAGCTGTTTTTCAAGAAGACCCAAATTCAATAGAATCTCTCTGTTTTGTTGCAAGGAGACCTTGGCAGGGACAACAAACTCAAGGGTTTAACAACCCTATGAATTTTCAAACCCCACCAAATTGGAATCCTTGGCAACAACCTTGGCCCCAACATCAGAATCCATATCAACCATGGGTACAAGGGATGCAAAATCCTTATGGGATATTTGCTCAATTTTATCAATATCCTCCATCTTTTCTCGTTAGCACTCAAATCTACCTCAGGCTGAAATGAAGTAAAACTCAAGGCTACATCAAACCACGCTCAGCCTCGTAGCTAGCCCTACGAGGGCAGGAGAGGGCTCTCTCCGTCAATCTCGAGAGAATAAGCAATAGGATGCGAGATGACTTACAATAAGAACTGATTTTAGGCTAGTAAAGAGATAGGTATGTTTGGTTTTTGGTTTTTTTGGGTTTTCGCTGGAGTAATGGGAAAACAAAATTTTGGGTCCGGGGATAAGGTCAGACCTTTGCAGAGATCAAGCTGGGGCGAGGTAGGTGACGATCTTGATGCTTTCAAATTGGATTTATGGATAGATTAGACCGACGAGGAGCTGAAGAGGGCAAAGAAGAACTTGGATCCTCTCCAAACAGCTGAAAACATATAGAACTAACTGAATTCAAAGGCTAAGCACCGTAAACAATGGATTCAACCTTATTCACTCATTCAATTTAGTTCAGAAGCATAATGAAAGGATGGCATACATTAAACATGAAGAAACTTACAGTAAACAAAGAAGAAACACCATCAAGAACAGAACACCACAAGGATCCCAACAAGTGCCGCAAAACCCCCGATCTTTCCTTAGCCAAAATATGAAAAGTATGTACAATAGTATCAAAAGTATCCCAAGAGTCCAACCTCTCCAACCTCTGAAAATGATTGAGAAATTACAATATATAGATCACTCTAACACCTTTCCCCACCTCTAGGGGTCGAATTCCCTCTTCAGGGATCAGTTTCAACCAATTCTAATCATGGAACTACAATCTAGGCAACTAACAACTTGCCTCTAAAAGAGTGGAAACTGATCCATTACATGATTTTTTACTCATTTGAGAGTGAATCTTCTAGAAGAGATAAAAACAAGCCAAAGTTACCTATCAAACATGAATTTACATCATAAAAACCCAAGAATTCTATCCATAGGAAAAACTGGTCCAAAATAGGCGAAATACTGAGCTGGCAGCTGAAAACTCAAAAAAATCTCTAGGTGGGTCGCTCCTGAACTGCGTGGGTCGCTCATGTTGCAGGCTGATTTTGAGGTAGCTCCCGACATCCAAATTGAGCTCATGATAGCTCGTTGGAAAGGCCTGGATGTCTACTTTCCAACCCAAGTGGAATTTCTGAATGTGGAGTTGATTTGACCCTTCAAAACCTCATTCTCCCAGAGGTACTTCCTGCTGGTGCAAAAGGTGGCAGCAAGGTGTTTTTTATGGTGTTTTTGAGCTGTTTGACCATCCAGATTTTGTTGAAATGCTAAGTTGACTTCAGAGGATGCATATTTAACCATGAAAAATCCAAAAATGTAAAAATCTCCTCCAGCAAGTGCCCCAAAAAAATGCGAGTGCATGAGCGCACGACCCACCTAGCTACAAAACCTGTTTTTAAGACCAAAAATTTGGAAATGACAAAATTTTCTCCGAATTTGCCCAAATTCGGAGCGGAGGTCCTCCATCATGTGTCTTGCCCATTCAATGAAGCCTCGGCCAAAATCCGAAGTGGATTAGGCCTTTTCCGCCGTCGAAGTGCCTTGCGCAACCTCCTCTTCATAATCCTCATCCTCGCTTTGCAAACATGCATGCGAGCCCAGTAATGGCCTTTCATGTGGCGAAGCATGTCTTTGTCTCGGTTGGCCTTCGCCAACAGCTTCTCCAGATGTATATTTACCCGCGTGAGTACAGTATCTCTGTCAGCTGGTGTCATGTCACCGGGCCTCTTTCGATTCCATTGCCTGTCCTCACGGATTTGGCGCACCTCATAAAATGTGAGCTCATCCTCGAGCTGTTTGTTGCGCTGCTCCAAATAGTTAATCACCCACTGAGCCTTCTGCAATTGGTCTTTTAGCTGGTCATTCTCGGCCCTTTGCTCCTGGATGACTTCCCTCAGCTTTGAGCTAGGAGAGCCCGTATCAACATCAATGACTGTCATATCGGTGTCCCGGCCTCCTGATGGGCCCTCATCATGTATGGGCCTCTTGCCCCTGTCTTGTACCTGTACCTGCACTGGAGAAGAAAACGAGACCCTTTCCACATCACGTGGAGATAATACTCGCCGTGTCGATGAAGTCGGTAGGACCCCTTCCACATCATGTGGAGATAGTACCCGCCGTGTCGCTGCAAATAAGGCCCTGTGGCCTCGCTGATATGTCTGAACCAAAGGAGTAATGATATGCCCAACCTCAAGCATGTCCGGCTGGTGTGAGGGCTCTCCTGCATCATAAACTGCCTCGGGAGGCTGTTGTGGCACTCTGAAAAAGTCTCTAGAAATGAAATCCTCCCAAGTGATGCCCTGCTCTGCCAACTGATGTGACACCCAGATTTTGATCAAAGCGAAATGATATATACTCCTGTACTGCTGCACTGGGCTCGTCTTCTTCTGCACAAATGTAACCATCTTCTCTATGTTGCGGTATATGAAATAAGGTATATTCATCATACGCACCCTTGTGAAGTGCATCAGCAAACGAACATGATATGAGAAAAGACGGGCATACCTGCCTTCACAACTGAAATACTGAATAATGAGCCTCATGAGTGGTGCATACTCATCTCTCAAGAATCTGAATGGAAAAACTCTGCTCAAGTAAGCCACATATCCAGTTTTAACGTATGGCTCATAGTGAAATTTCTCTAACTGCTTACCCTTGCTCCATTCCTCGCCTATGTTAGGTATGCCAGTGGCTTGAGCAATAGTCAAAGGCGAGACAATGAAATCAACACCAGCAAGGTTTACCCGATTACCCCGCAAATGAAGAACAAACAAACGTGCTAATTCACGATGAGGTCGGGTTTGTACAACCATCTCACAAAATCTGAAACATGATAAGAATCGAAAACAATCCATAGCTAATGGACATGCCTGCAACCGAGCCAAAGAGGTAGGCTCCTCTCTGCGATGATCACCACTTCTGTTTTCTCTGCGGGAACCCCGTGGTACATTACCTTCAGCCACCGAATCACTGCCTGACCCTGGCTCATATTCTGACTCTGTCTCTGACATATCTCTGATTAAACCTTTGGCAACGTGTATGCTGATATGAATGCAGTGAAAGCAAAATTAGGATGTATGTTTAACACTCAATCAATATCCCACCGCCAAAACACCATCAAGGAATCAAATTATGGATAAAATCTCTGTTTCAAATGGACTGAAAAGGCACCATCTCTGTTTTGAATGCAAATGGAATTTTTACCAAATAGGAGCAGGCAACCTTCAAAAGTTTGGACACATCTAGTCAAAGGAGAGCATGGTATTAACAGTGACATGTTTGTCTACGAGTTATGACCATAAAGGTTTCAATAGGTCATTTGAAACAATGCTAACATTGGGCAAACAAAGACATGAGCATATGCTAACATTGGGCAATGTGACTCATTACAAACATGAGAAATGTGACTCAAAGGGTTTAATCATGGGATAACAATAACAATGGTGACAGTGGTATTTATGGGTGTGATAACAAATTGGTTTTGATGTTATATAGAAAGCTGGCCATATCACTGTTTAGGATAGCAAACACACTTTTTACACCATTGATTTTCATTTCAAACCCTGAAAACAATAATTTATAACTGTGGGGTTTTAAATCCGTCATTTGCATATTAGAAACCACCATGATGATACAAACATGTTTAAAAACCCCAAGTGAGTGATGAAAACCTGTCTTGATGGCAACTGGAGTCGATTCCGAGCCAATCTGGGCGCTCAAAATCAATTTCAAAACTCTGTCTCTGCGTGGGTCGCGCAGGCTCTGTTTGGGTCGCGCAGCCCAGGTGGGTCGCGCACCTGCAAACCCACAGTGCTGCACTGAGTCTGCGTGGGTCGCGCAGCCCAGGAGGGTCGCTCTCCCTCAAGTTGGGTCGCGCAGCCCTAAAACTCTGTCTACGCCCTTCAAAAGTCTGCACTCGGCCTTCAACTTGGCAAATACGATTTGGGAGCAATGAAATCGGTTCAAATGAACTTGTTTGGCCTTTATACACTTCACAAATATCTTCACCATCATATTTTGTTCCAAATCTAACTTCAAACCCACATTACAAATGTTTTTGTAATTTTCACTTTGGCTTTTCAAATACAAACTTGCTTTGGCTTCTTTGAGGTCGATACTAATGATTTTGCTGTCTTCTTGCAGGATATGGCTATCTTGGCTAGAGAAAAGACCAGGGGTCTGCTTTTACAATGTCTTCATGGCGGAACAATTACAAATTTATTACAAAATGATAATGGCAAATTTCTAGTTCCAAAACAGAGTTTTGGACTAGAAATGTATTTTTTTTTTTAAAATGCTGATGATAATAAAAATAGAATTTCAAGTACTGGACCTTCCTCACCTTGCAGGCTTTATGACTAGTGTATAAATGACTCGAAAACCCTAGACACCAAGACCTAGGACACTTATTGACAATTTAATGACCTCATACATAATGACAATGACTATAAATAATTTTTTGAAAAAATATTCTTAAAATAGCGCTGCAGGTATAATATGAGGAAACACAAGATGACACAACCCTTCGTCAGTTCATGGCATGATCCTAGTGATATGCAAAGAAGTGAAACAAGTGAGACACCTAATAATGAAAATGCAAAAGACGAAATGATCACTGACGGAGGGCAGCAAGGGCCGACTCTAACATTGGCTCCAATGGGGATGGTGGCTCCATGGAGATGCCAAGAACAGCAGATCTCTGGGGGAGTCAGACAGTGCCTCTCATCCATTGGGCGATGGAATCATTATTTGAACGGATAACCCAAAACCTTTGACACATTTATTGAATGAAAACTTGACTGAAACTTAACTGAAACCTGACTCAAACCAACTCGATGGCAAACTGAAATAACTTGAAAAAACTGACTCAACAGACCAAACACAAATGACTCATGACTGAATTAAAACAAAAATTTACCAAGCTTTGAAAAAAGGCAGTAGTCCATCAAGATTTGGAATGATGATGACAACTGCCTGCATACCAATGAAATATGTACAATCATGTATAATTGGCTTTCCAATGTAACCAGTCAAGCAGATGCCTTGCTAACTGGTTCTCCCGATCAAAACTCCTGGTCAACAATACAAACTGATAACTGGGCATCCAAAAACATAGCTGACCATGATCTTCTTCATCACTGAACACTGCAATAATCACTTTCACAGCTGACTGTAACAAATCTACCATTGGATCCTGAAAAACATGAAGATTTACCTCCTGCTGAAAGAACATGGTGTCCTTCTCTTCTGATTCTGATCTGAAAGGGATAGAAATTGATTTCCGAGGGATAGAAATGCACAAATCTGCCATCTGAGTGTTAGCTGTAGGTTCCTTGACCATGAGAAATTCTGGCATATACTCTTCAATTTCATGATCTAGGTCATTCTTAAACAAAAAACAATCTTCAAGATTATCAAACATGACAGCCTTATCATCTTTGTGAAAGAAAAAATTATCTGTTTGTTGATCTACACAACTGATTACAAAACAGTCATCTTTTTCAAAAGAGGAAGAAGTTTCATCAACACTTTCCTAACTATGTGTGCACTGCAGATCTGCGTTAACTTGAGCTGGAACATGACCTTTCAATAGCTGATCTATCTCATCTTCAGACAGAGGAGATAATGCCCTTTGTTTTCTTCGGCTCAAAGAGTGATTGTCTTCATATGACAGGGCATTCAAACTATCATTTCTTACTGAGTTATTGAAAGGAGATTTACCACTTACTTGCACAAAGGTCTCATTTTGACTTTCATGAACTGACTGGATTGCTTCTTCATGAAGGTTGTGTTCTAATGATGGGCTGACAGTATGACTGAGAACATTTGGATCCATTACTGTGTCTTCTGCATCCCAGATGATTTCAACAACAGAGTTTTCCTTGATGGGTTTCAACACAAGATATGCTTGGTCATCATGATCTGAATCTGAATCTGAAGTAGTTGTCTGGACATTATCACGATCTGCAATTAGAACTGGACTTACTTGCATGCTGCTGTCTTCTGTGGGCAGATCTGAAATGACATTCTCCCTTTCATCATTTTCAGCCATATGGCCATCAACCTGCTGCAAAGTCTCCTGATCACCTTGATAGGTATCCTTTAGGTTCTCTTCATGTTGCTGAAATGGATTCTCATATAGAGCCTCCATGATTTCATCATTCATGAAATTATCATCTTCATAATATCTCTCCAGGCTTTCAATAAAAGAATAAGCATGTTTGCAACAGTCATGAACTAAATTTAATGATGGATAAGATACTTGATATCTTTCAATGAACATAGCATGAAAATCCTCCAAACAATATATACAGGCCAGCGGCAAATTTTCATACCAAGATTGGGCTTCACCTTCCAGAGTGGCTAGGAATATCTTCATCAAACAATCTTCAGGAAAAGCCACCTTCAACTTGCGAATATGCATGTGAAATCTAATCAAATGTAAAGCAGCATCTTTCTTACCATCATCGTTAAACGTAGGCAGATTCCTTGACCAATCTACCTTGGGCATCTTATTCGGAAAACCTGGAATGTGATCTCGGCTCATGGGAGCGTATCTTCTCGTGATTCGGTCCATCTTGAAAATCTCACAGCTACTGATCTCCCTGCAGTGAAATCACCATGAAGCATCGATTTCTGGATTGTTCAGTGAATGAAGTCACCAGGTGAATGATTTCAGCCTTGCGATGTCTGACCGTTGTTCACCATCAACGATCAGATCTGAACTTGATACATGTACTGGGGCAATTTACAAGTTAAATACTACGATTACAAGTTATACCGAAGATCGACTGAAGCAGCGTTTATCTACTTCGCTGATGCATAGCAACAGCGTTTCGAAGGCTACCTGGCGTGACTTCAGACTCCGTCTATAACAAGCAAACCATTGAGATCTTCCCCAGTATGGTCGCCACTATGTTAGCACTCAAATCTACCTCAGGCTGAAATGAAGTAAAACTCAAGGCTACATCAAACCACGCTCAGCCTCGTAGCTAGCCCTACGAGGACAGAAGAGGGCTCTCTCCGTCAATCTCGAGAAAATAAGCAATAGGATGCGAGATGACTTACGATAGGAACTGATTTTAGGCTAGTAAAGAGATAGGTATGTTTGGTTTTTGGTTTTTTGGGTTTTCGCTGGAGTAATGGGAAAACAAAATTTGGGTCCGGGGATAAGGTCAGACCTTTGCAGAGTTCAAGCTGGGGCGAGGTAGGTGATGATCTTGATGCTTTAAATTGGATTTATGGATATATTAGACCGACGAGGAGCTGAAGAGGGCAAAGAAGAACTTGGATCCTCTCCAAACAGCTGAAAACATATAGAACTAACCGAATTCAAAGGCTAAGCACTGTAAACAATGGATTCAACCTTATTTCACTCATTCAATTTAGTTCAGAAGCATAATGAAAGGATGGCAACATTAAACATGAAGAAACTTACAGTAAACAAAGGAGAAACATCATCAAGAACAAAACACCACAAGGATCCCAACAAGTGCCGCAAAACCCCTGATCTTTCCTTAGCCAAAATATGAAAAGTATGTACAATAGTATCAAAAGTATCCCAAGAGTCCAACCCGTAGAATGCCTCAGAAATTACAATATATAGATCACTCTAACACCTTTCCCTACCTCTAGGGGTCGAATTCCCTCTTCAGGGATCAGTTTCAACCAATTCTAATCATGGAACTACAATCTAGGCAGCTAACAACTTGCCTCTAAAAGAGTGGAAACTGATCCATTACATGATTTTTTACTCATTTGAGAGTGAATCTTCTAGAAGAGATAAAAACAAGCCAAAGTTACATGCCAAACATGAATTTACATCATAAAAACCCAAAAATTTTACCCATAAGAAAAACTGGTCCATAATAGGCGAAATACTGAGCTGGCAGCTGAAAACTCAGAAAAATCTCTAGGTGGGTCGCTCCTGAACTGCGTGGGTCTCTCATGTTCCAGGCTGATTGTGAGGTAGCTCCCGACATCCAAATTGAGCTCATGATAGCTCGTTGGAAAGCCCTGGATGTCTACTTTCCAACCCAAGTGGAATTTCTGAATTTGGAGTTGATTTTACCCTTAAAAACCTCATTCTCCCAGAGGTACTTCCTGCTGGTGCAAAAGGTGGCAGCAAGGTGTTTTTTATGGTGTTTTTGAGCTCTTTGACCATCCAGATTTTGTTGAAATGCTAAGTTGACTTCAGAGGATGCATATTTAACCACGAAAAATCCAAAAATTTAAAAATCTCCTCCAGCAAGTGCCTCAAAAAAATGCGAGCGCATGAGCGCGCGACCCACCTAGCTACAAAGGCTGTTTTTAAAACCAAAAATTTGGAAATGACAAAATTTTCTCCGAATTTGCCCAAATTCGGAGCGGAGGTCCTCCATCATGTGTCTTGCTCATTCAACGAAGCCTCGGCCAAAATCCGAAGTGGATTAGGCCTTTTCCGCCATTTTAGTGCTTTGCGCAACCTCCTCTTCATGATCTTCATCCTCGCTTTGCAAACATGCATGCGAGCCCAGTAATGGCCTTTCATGTGGCGAAGCATGTCTTTGTCGCGATTGGCCTTCGCCAATAGCTTCTCTAGATGTATATTTACCCGAGTGAGTACAGTATCTCTGTCAACTGGTGTCATGTCACCGGGCCTCTTTCGATTCCACTGCCTGTCCTCACGGATTTGGCGCACCTCATAAAATGTGAGCTCATCCTCGAGCTGTTTGTTGCGCTGCTCCAAATAGTTAATCACCCACTGAGCCTTCTGCAATTGGCCTTTCAGCTGGTCATTCTCGGCCCTTTGCTCCTGGATGACTTCCCTCAGCTTTGAGCTAGGAGAGCCCGTATCAACATCAATGAATGTCATATCGGTGTCCCGGCCTCCTGATGGGCCCTCATCATGCATGGGCCTCTTGCCCCTGTCTTGTACCTGTACCTGCACTGGAGAAGAAAACGAGACCCTTTCCACATCACGTGGAGATAATACTCGCTGTGTCGATGAAGTCGGCAGGACCCCTTCCACCTCACGTGGAGATAGTACCGTGAGTATCGTGCACCAAATAAGGCCACAGCCGGCCTCGGCAGTATGTCTGAACCAAAGGAGCGATGAGCCCAACCTCAAGCATGTCGGTGGTGTGAGGGCTCTCACACGTCATAAGCGCCTCGGGGGAGGCTGTACAGCAGCACTACGAAAAAGTCTCTAGAAATGAAATCCTCCCAAGTGATGCTACGCGAGCGATGTGACACCAAGATTTTGATCAAAGCGAAATGATATATACTCCTGTACTGCTGCACTGGGCTCGTCTTGTTCTGCACAAATGTAACCATCTTCTCTATGTTGCGGTATATGAAATAAGGAATATTCATCTTACGCACCCTTGTGAAGTGCATCAGCAAACGAACATGATATGAGAAAAGACGAGCATACCTGCCCTCACAAGTTTGAAATGCGAATAATGAGCCTCATGAGTGGTGCATACTCATCTCTCAAGAATACGAATGGAAAAACTGCCTCCAAGTAAACCACATATCCGAGTTTAGCAGTGGCTCACTTAATTGAAATTTCTCCTTCCCCTTTATGCTCCATTCCTCGCCTATGTTAGGTATGCCAGTGGCTTGAGCAATAGTCAAAGGCGAAACAATGAAATCAACACCAGCAAGGTTTACCCGATTACCCAGTAAATGAAGAACAAACAAACGTGCTAATTCACGATGAGGTCGGGTTTGTACAACCATCTCACAAAATCTGAAACATGACAAGAATCGAAAACAAGCCATAGCTAATGGACATGCCTGCAACCGAGCCAAAGAAGTAGGCTCCTCTCTGCGATGATCACCACTTGTTTTCTCGCAGAACTGCGTGGCACATTAACTTCGACCCATAGAATCCTTCACCGACCACGGCTCATATTCGGCCTGTTTTGTCATAACATATCTACGAAAGTTAAACTTTTGGCAACGTGTATGCTGATATGAATGCAGTGAAAGCAAAATTAGGATGTATGTTTAACACTCAACCAATTTCCCACCGCCAAAACACCATCAAGGAATCAAATTATGGATAAAATCTCTGCTTCAAATGGACTGAAAAGGCACCATCTCTGTTTTGAATGCAAATGAAATTTTTACCAAATAGGAGCAGGCAACCTTCAAAAGTTTGGACACATCTAGTTAAAGGAGAGCATGGTATTAACAGTGATATGTTTGTCTACGAGTTATGACCATAAAGGTTTCAATAGGTCATTTGAAACAATGCTAACATTGGGCAAACAAAGACATGAGCATATGCTAACATTGGGCAATGTGACTCATTACAAACATGAGAAATGTGACTCAAAGGGTTTAATCATGGGATAACAATAACAATGGTGACAGTGGTATTATGGGTGTGATAACAAATTGGTTTTGATGTTATATAGAAGGCTGGCCATATCACTGTTTAGGATAGCAAACACACTTTTTACACCATTGATTTTTCATTTCAAACCCTGAAAACAATAATTTATAACTGTGGGGTTTTAAATCCGTCATTTGCATATTAGAAACCACCATGATGATACAAACATGTTTGAAAACCCCAAGTGAGTGATGAAAACCTGTTTTGATGGCAACTGGAGTCGATTCCGAGCCAATCTGGGCGCTCAAAATCAATTTCAAAACTCTGTCTCTGTTTGGGTCGCGCAGGCTCTGTTTGGGTCGCGCAGCCCAGGTGGGTCGCACACCTGCAAACCCACAGTGCTGGACTGAGTCTGCGTGGGTCGCGCAGCCCAGGAGGGTCGCTCTGCCTCAAGTTGGGTCGCGCAGCCCAAAAACTCTGTCTACGGCCTTCAAAAATCTGAAATCGCCCTTCAACTTTGCAAATATGATTTGGGAGGAATGAAATCGGTTCAAATGAACTTGTTTGGCCTTTATACACTTCACAAATATCTTCACCATCATATTTTGTTCCAAATCTAACTTCAAACCCACATTACAAATGTTTTTGTAATTTTCACTTTGGCTTTTTAAATACAAACTTGCTTTGGCTTCTTTGAGGTCGATACTAATGATTTTGCTGTCTTCTTGCAGGGATATGGCTATCTTGGCTAGAGAAAAGACCAGGGGTCTGCTTTTACAATGTCTTCATGGCGGAACAATTACAAATTTATTACAAAATGATAATGACAAATTTCTAGTTTCAAAACAGAGTTTTGGACTAGAAATGTATTTTTTTTTTTAAATGCTGATGATAATAAAAATAGAATTTCAAGTACTGGACCTTCCTCACCTTGCAGGCTTTATGACTAGTGTATAAATGACTCGAAAACCCTAGACACCAAGACCTAGGACACTTATTGACAATTTAATGACCTCATACATAATGACAATGACTATAAATAATTTTTTGAAAAAAAATTCTTAAAATAGCGCTGCAGGTATAATATGAGGAAACACAAGATGACACAACCCTTCGTCAGTTCATGGCATGATCCTAGTGATATGCAAAGAAGTGAAACAAGTGAGACACCTAATAATGAAAATGCAAAAGACGAAATGATCACCGACGGAGGGCAGCTAGGGCTGACTCTAACATGATGGAACATTAATTTTAAAGTGATTGGATTAACAATGCACATTGATTTCAGTGTAAGCACACAAAATTATTGGCAATGCACATTGATTTTTGTGTTATAGTAATTCAACCTATTAATAGTAGAGAGCAAGAGAGACAACGTATGATGTTTACTGCAACAGCTCGAGCTAAAGATTTAAATGGATTACGATTTCAACTGTCCTTTTCATATAATCAATATGAGAAGATGATAAAACTAACAAGGGTGGCAATAATAATAGTAAAGAAAGTAGTTTGAGATTCATTACAATGAAGACTATTTGTTAGCGACTACATTATTATTATTCACATATTCTATCATTCAACATTATTACATTATCACTTTGCATTCAAAAATTGTATTTCATCATTTTTCATCATTAAAGTAAGTTATTAACAATATTTATCATTAAAGGTATCTAAGAAAATTTAAAATTAAAATGACCGGATTAATCTCACACATATTTAAAATGATTATATTAATATTAGATTTATTTACATATTATTGAATATTATTGATCATATTATAGATTTACTTTGGTGGTGAAAGCAACCTAGATTCATCTTAACTCATCTATCAAGCACCTAGAGGGATCAAATCTCTCTAGGTGCAAAATTTTCCTCAAGTTTTGCACTCAAAAAAGATGTTTGCACCTAGAGAGATTTGATCCCTCTTAACACTTATAAATCCAGAATTAAGATGGATCAAAGCCCAAATTTCATAGTTTTTCCTTATTAAAACTAAAAAATTACTACAATTTTTTTCTAAAAAAAAGTATAATAAAAATAAAATATATAACCAAAATTCCATTTTTTAATCTTTCTTTTTAAAATCAACCTTTCTTTGTTTATTTATTTATACCAAACAAAAATAAAATTTTAAAAAATATCTCACTAAAGAATATGGAAAAAAAATCTACCACTTTAAAATCTACTTTGACTTACCAAAAAACTTGGGTATAACAATGAGAGATAATTACACCGAAGGTGTTTACTTTTGAATCATTCCACTGCTCACCATAGTTGACCTTTCTATTTTCTTCCATTGATTCAAGTAAACAATTGTCACATTGTCCACCGTTGGATCTGTATAATAAATATTTAAAAAACATATAAAATCCCAAAAATAGTCACTTCTTTTAAAATTAGCAATGTATTACATATTTACATAGACAAATTCTTTCCTTTTCTATTTAAAAATCTTTTTAGGCCTTTGAAAGAAAAAATTAAATTAGAAAATGGTAAACTTTCTTATTCCATTATGATTTTCCATTTTTTTTTTGTATTTTCTTACTTTCTTTTTCCCATTTTCTAAGCTTTTCAAGTCTTTGAAAGGAAAAATGAAATTAGAAAATGGTAAAATTTCTTATTAGAAAATTAGAAAATGGTAAGTTTTAACCATTTATGTTATAAATATTGTTGTGATACAGTACTTCCTGAAGATGACCAGCTTCTTCCAAGTTGTTATTTTGTATAGATCTCAACTAGTCATGGCTTCCCCAACACCGAGATCTCAATGGCTTCCCCAACACCCAGATCTCAACTACTGTAGCATAGATGGTGACCTAGTTCTACCTGCCGGAGATTCATGGATTTTCCAAGAAATCCCCATTGTGCTAAAACACTAGTGTTCATTTCCTTAACTACTGGATGCTAGCAATGCTAGAAGACGTTAATTGACTTACGATGCTTGTGTGTGGTTTTTGTAAGGATAACACTTTGAACGTTCTCATTTAAATTTATTTTCTTTTGTATCCTAGACTTAGGATGATTTTCCTAAATTATTAATTACAAGTTGTGTTAAAAACCATACAATTCTACGGATTATAAAAATAATAATAATAATAGAGAGAGATTGAAGTCTTTGGATTGTGTCAAATTATTATGGAAAGAAATTAGAGAAAAAAAAAATTGACATTATACATCTTAAAAACCTATTTTCTTTGTGAAAACAATACCTTTCATTTACTATTTTTTAAATTTATTTTGAATTAAAAACTACACTTATTATTTCTTTTCAAAACTTATATTCCTTTCTAAACTTGAATTTAAAATACTCTTCTAATTTAAAAACTTATGTATCTAAAATTATTCATAATAAATATAACCATATTTAAAAAATATATAAAATCCCAAAAATAGCCACTCCTTTTAAAATTAGCAATGTATTACATATTTATACACACAAATTCTTAGCTTTTCAATTTAAAAAACTTTTTAGGGCTTTGAAAGCAAAAATTAAATTAGAAAATGGTAAACTTTCTTATCCATTATGATTTTCCATTTTTTTTCTTACTTTCTTTTTCCCATTTTTGAAGCTTTTCAACTAAAAATGAAATTAGAAAATGGTAAACTTTCTTATTCCAATACCATTTTTTATTTTATTTTCTATTTTTTTACTTTCCATTTCCCATTTTCTAAGTTTTTGAATTATTTGGAAGCAAAAATGAAATTAGAAAATGGTAAACTTTCTTATTCCATTATGATTTTTCATTTTCTTTTCTATTTTTTTATTTTTCCTTTCTCATTTTCTAAGCTTTTTTTAAGCAAAATTGAAATTAAAAAATGGTAAATTTTCTTATTCCATTATAATTTTCCATTTTCTTTTGTATTTTCTTACCTTTTATGTGTAAATATTTCCATTAATATCATCTATTATTGAATATTTCTAACCCTCTCACGGATCACTAAATTCGTTTCATATGCAATTCTTCATTTCAAAATGAATGTTTTTTGTATTTTATTAATTTATGGCCACATGATGAAATAATATAAATTTCTGGTTACATTTTATGTTGTTATTTATTGGATTGGTTATTTTGTAAAATTGTAAACTGATGTATTCATGTCCTCACAATCACATGTTTTTCTAGCCAATTTCCAATATTTACATTATTAGCACATGATTTTTAACCTTTTGATATTGCATTAGGTGGATTATGTGCAGGTCCCACATGGTTGTGGTTAAAATTTACATTAGCAGATTTTTGAGGTGTTGCACTCCCAATCCTTAAATTTGGGACGCGCCCAATTGACATATTTTGGTGATAATTTATTCAGAATGTTGTATGTATAACGACAAGACAAAATTGCTAGTTCAAACACAACAATAAAAGACAAATCTTCTCAAATCTTGACCAGATGAACTACCTTCTATATATCTTTGCACCTTTAAAACAACTGCTAATATTATAAACATATATTCATTAAAAGTGAAGATGGAAACCACCGCAAAAGTTTTTCTCCGAACGAATTTTTTAAACTTCTCTCTCGATTGGCATGGCACGCTGACATCATTGCGAACGTGGCTAACTCGGCTAGGACTTATGGTTCCTCACTATAGCGGCGGCTAGGGCTGGCTGATATGGCGGCTATTTCATAACAGTGACCTATTTCGCTCTCACAACAATGGCTCGTTGCTTGATCAAATAATGAAGCTGCCAACTTTCTGCAAACACCACCAGTATCTTGGCTCACAGTGGAACGCTCCTTATCTTAACAAATCACAACTCTTTTAATCAACAGCTGTTATGCAAACGACAGGATTTTTACTGTCAAAGGCTTTTGGCTTTATCGAGTGGGAAAGATGAAGGCTACGTCTGCAATCTTGTTTCTGGCCACGGATAGGTCATGACCAGGTGATATGATTATAAATCTTTGTGCAGTCCGTTAGTTGGCTAGTTCTGTGAAAGGAATTAAACCATCATAAATTTATTTTAAGTGTGGATTTAATATGAGTTTAAAAGGATTAAATTTTTTGCCGTGTAAATATATTTTAAGTGTAAGATATAATGTATAATTTTTCATTATTTAAATTGTATTTTTAAAAGTTATATAAAGTATATAAGATCAAATAAACATTCTAATAATAAAAATTTAATTTTTTATGATATATATTTAATTTTTTTAATAATATATAATATATATATATATAATTAACATTAAAATATTTTACATAATCTATAAAAAAGACATTTATATTTTGGAAAAGTATAAAGTTTAAACATTTTAATTACATATTGTTTTTTTACTTTAATTGCTTTATAATATATATATAGTCGATATTATTTTTCTATTTAGAGCATATGTCAACTAGATGACGAATGGACAAATTTACATATTCTCTATACTAAAATGTAAAATGAACTTCTGTAAAAATGAATAATCTTACATATCCTCTCATACTAGAGTATAAAATAAACTTCTCCACTGGATAACCAAACAAATTAAAAACAAATAAAAATAACATCCAATAACCATCAACCATCGTGCAATCTCTCAGCCGATACGTTGGCGAGACTCAAAACTCGGTACCCGATATGTTGGGGAGTCTCAGAACTGGGCATCACCTAGTTGTAAGTATAGCATGAACTTGCTACCTTGTGGTTGCGTTCAACATTTTTTTTTTATGTACGCTTACATTTACGAATAGTGTAGAGCATATCACCTTTTGTACTCTTAGCATTTATCGAAACGAGGTCAAAATCAATTCACGTTTGGAAACAATTTTAATAGGTACAAAGATAGAAGGATATCTAATTTTATCCGAATGGTACAAAATTTTATTTATTTATTTATTTTAAATATAATGCAATTACATTTAATTTTTATTTATGTATATTTATGTTTATAAGTAAAATAAAATAATTATTCTCATAAATAATTTTTATTGAAAGTGTTATATCAAGTTAATAAAGTTTAACAAAAGAATTATTTAATAATAAATAATAATATGTATATAATTTAAAGAAAAAATAATTTATTTATATTTAATATTAAAAATATTTTATACATATAAAACTTATAAATTTAGTTCAATTATATAGATTTTTGATATTTTTGAGGTATATTATATTTTATAATGTAGTTTAATAAGTATAAAAGTTAAATGAGTAGTTTTTAAGTAGGAAATTTTGGAAAGTTTTCTAGTTTATTTTCTGATATAATTTGTTTAGAGTTTGGTAGGGATTCATCTAAATCATAAGGTTTACACATGAAATCTTCATAATGGAAATATTTCAAGGTTTTTTTAGGGTGTTGAATCCATATATGCGATGCAAATCCCAGTTTAAACACATAAATATTTCATCAGATTTTGGTTTAAAATCGGTTAGAAAATCCAAAACGTTGCCCTTAATGACTACTCCAAAGTTAGGTACCAAAAAGTTTCCCTTAATGACTACTCCAAAGTTAAGTATCAAAGCTTACAAAGTGTTCAGCTAAGGCACTATGTGGTGTAACTTTGGAAAAAATCCATAACACAATGGGTCGTTGTGGCCTATGCAAAATGTGATCCTCCCTCACAACTACTCAAATCACAAGTTAAGACTCACATAACCTAGAAAACAAGAAAAAAATAAAAAAACTAAGTATCAAAAAAATATTGTATTTATATTTAATATTAAAACTTTATATATAAACAAATTTTGACTCAATTATAAATATGGGTAATATATACATTATATTTTAATATTAATAATGATAAATTTAAACAATTATATATATATATATATATATATATATATATATATATATATATATATATATATATATATATAATAAAAATATTAAGAAAAATAAATATTTAAAAAGTTATATACATTTAATGTTTATTTAACTTCATTAATCTTCAATAAGGGTGTTGGAAAATGAGTCGGCAGAGGGGGAAGAAGACCCACGACTTCACCATCTCTTAGGGCATTAAAAAGGAAGATGACATAGCTAACTTACCCCATACAGTCGCACATGCTAGGAGTTATGACACCAGAATGAATTAATATGGAAACCCTTTCACCTTCCACATTTTATTATCCTATTTGAGCTCACTCCACCATATTTTATCGGTTTTTCTTTCTTGCTAGGATGTAGGTGGGATTTCCTCCCCTAAAAAACTTTCTCCTTAGCATTCCAGTGCAGGAAGGCCTAGGCCCTCTTGGCCTAAACCTCCATTGATTTTTCTACATTGTTGCTTGGCCAATTCACTACTCATTCATAGTCTCTTAGATGCAAGATAGAAGACTAAATGAACTCTAGCATGAGCATTGTCGCTAGGACCCTACAACCAAGGTGGAGCGAGCACGCAACCCCTAAGCTGGTAAAATCTCTACTGGTCATAACCTCACATTGGTATTGTCTATATAATTTTGTGTTTCTATTTCTCAAGCCTATGAATATGATTTGATTCATTGTGGTTATTTTCTATATGGTTTTTATTGTTGTTTGCATCCCTTTGGTTCTCCCCTTCTTTTTGAACTCTTCCCCTCTACATTTTTCTTTCATGTTGCTTCAATCCCAACTCCTCTAGTTAGCTCGGCCTCTATCCCTTCCCCCCATGTCTGCTCCACTATGAGCTCCCTATAGCATTTCCATTTCCTTACGCCCTTCTTTGGTAGCCCCTAGTTTTGAGTTATGGTCCTTTATAATCATAATGCTAAGTCAAAGAATGTATGGGGTCATCATTCTTCGAGAATATCCAAAGCTTTGACACAAACTCATTCAGCCACTAAAATTTACCCCTTTTTTACTCCTCATGAACTTCAAGAGGAAATTCAACACCTTGAAGCCTTGATTACTACAAATCAATAGGCCCACCAAATTTTAAAATTCATGTTGGGCTCTTTAGCTAGGTTCTCCACCCTGACCATATCAAGCGGTGTAGGATCCAGTATCTTAATTCCATCACTCTCCATTTCCAAATGAAAACTTTGTTGGCCCTTATTCTCAAAGAAAAACTTGTAGATTACAATGTTCTTATTCTTCTCTAATCTATATATATAATATGTCAATACTATCCAACAAAAAATATGTAATATTTTTTTCATGGATGTAGAAATTTTCCTTGGCATAGGGATACCTAGATGTTAGTTTTATTTTTTCTCATTTTGTGAGAAAAAACACTGATACAATGTCTCCAATTTTGTTAGTATGATTTCCCCAATGGCAAGACATGACACTAGGGGTGTTGGTTGATACGTTGTGTATGTCGTATTTATGATCTAAGGGAAAAAAATCAATTAATGTAAAAATGATTACCTATTTTTATTGTGATATGTATTTTATATTTATTAAAAAGGTCTTCTCACTCCTAGGGTTTCCATATTCTGAATCTCTGCAAAAATATACACTTGTCCCTCTCATGGCGCCCCCTTGGGGGAGTAGCCAATCGATCCTTCCACAATATTATGGCTGGCAGGCCCAACACCCGTCTAACACACAAAACTAACAACTCCAATATTGAAAACAACAACAAAAAAATATCCTATGGTGAGCACCAACCCTTCGTCTTCAGCGAATCCCACTCCTTCGACTTTACTGAATGCAAAAAACAACACAACAAGCAACAAATCATGACTTCTACAAACTACCACTTCTCTACTTCTAAAATTCCAAGTGGAAAATTTGATGCAACAGTCGAACACATGAAGGAATATGCAATTATATGCAAGTCCATTAGGCCCTGGCCTTTAGAACGAACTCTCCTCAATTGGATTTGGAAAAAATAGACTCTTAAGGGTGATCTTGATCTAATGCTAGGATTCAAAGGTTTTTTCATAGCAATCTCCAGTAACCTTGAATATCGAGACAATATTTTTCAAAGGGGACCATATTTTATGTACTCATCCCATTTGTTCATGAAATCATGGGTCTCTTGTTTCAACCCTAAGAAAGAGGACTTCTCTATGGTATCAATATGGATTTGGCTCTACTCTCTCCCACAATAGTAAACAAACCCAAAAATCTTGGAACACTTTGGCAAAAAAATTAGTCGGTTTGTCATGCTCTCAGACATGACTAAACAATGGAACTATATTTCGTACCATTGCCTCAATATATATATGAATCTTTTTGAACCACTCACCAATAAATAACTTAGCAACAAAGATATAAGTTGCGAGAAACCTATATATTATGAAAAAATACCATTTAGAAGTTGTCATTGCCATGAATATGATTGTATTATTATACTTCCCAGTGAATCCTCCCTAGGTGACAAAAAAATCACTTGAGAAAAAGGACTCAACCAGAATCACCAATCACCACAAAATCACAAATAAAATCAATGAGGGAAATCCCTCCTCCATGGACCTTGGTACAAATAGGTACATGGTTCTACAACAGAGCACTAAGGAGGAGCCAGAATGAGGCGAAAAACAATCCAAGATAGTTGAATAATCCCTTGCTCCACATTCTATTCAACAACCCCAAAAGCAAGATAAAAAGCTCACAACAAAGGATCCACAGGAAGAAACTAATTCAGAACAGGAGGATCAAGAGCATTCTAAGGTGGACGAAATTGAAGGTGTGAAATTATAAGACATGTATCTTCAAGCACTTGCAGAGGAGTGTAAAATAAAATACCCTGCCCAAATCCTTGAGGAGCAAGTTAATATCGTCATTAAATCATATCTCAAGCATCAAGATTTGAACCTACAACAGATATAACTTCCAGGTAACTCAAACCCCCACTCCCTTCTCTCCTCCCCACTACCTTCCCTCCCCCTCACAAGGTGTTAAAAGAAATTCTTCAAAAGAGAAATTGAAACTGACCAGAAAACCCAAAAGAAAGGTCGAATATGCAATTTCCAACTGATCCAATATCTAGGTAACTACCTTATCAATACTCAGATGGTTGCTCCCATGCATGTATTATTCCAAAACACTACCCCTTCCCAATGAGAAAATTCATATCAAAAATGCTTTGGGCTTTAATGAAAAACCTAGACAAAGGCTCCATAAAAGCAAAATTCGCATGGAAAAACTTGGCATACTGCTTATTCAGGAAACCAAATGCTCAACGGGCACCCTCGGTACATTATTTAGCACATATGGAGGACTTGTGACCACCTTTCTCAAAGTTCCAATGGTGTTTCCGGAGGTTTTTTCATAATCTGGAATCTTAATACTGTAACTTTGAAGATTTCCTTTCTTTTCTAAGAATCCTCTCAACCCAATTTCAACCAATTGGCTCATTTCACTCTAGCATAATCTCCAATTTTTATGGTTCCAAAGCCCCTACTGACAAAAAAATATCCATTCTTCATCTCCACTCTTTTATAAAATTCATCAATCCTCTCTATTAGATCTTAGGAGGATACTTCAACCTAATTCGAACTCTTTGGGAGAAAAAATGAGGAATCCAAAGAATAGAGGAAGAAAGTTATCTCTTCAATGAATTCATCAGTAAAGCCAATATTTTGGACTCCCCTGTTGGGCCTTGAATATGCCCATGTTTTCATTATGCAATATCACCATTCACACCCTAAAATCCTAGGTTTTTAACCTGTTTCGTACCCTAAGTCAATAAGTTGCCATCAAATACACTCCATGGTTGGTTATCATTAGTTTTATTATATTTTCTATGATTAAAGATGATTAAGTCATGATTTACTAATGATGGTATTTCTAAGCTCGTTTGTCACAGTGTTCCATCGTTGAATTTCTTCACAAGGCAGTAGTGTACGTAAATGGCTAATTTAGAACTTTGACACTTTCGGCATGCTTCCGTAGAAACTGAAAGAGTTTATTGTAAAAGACAATTTTATAATACATTTCACCCCGGTCACTCATGTCGGTCTCTAGAAGCAAATTAGTAGATTTTCCCAAATCTGCAATAAATTTCAAACTGCCAACTTCCGCCTCTATTTACGTGCTGATGAAGGAGAATGAAGACACTATGGAACATGGGTTTTGGTCCCAGCATACCAAATATATCACATCTAAAAAAAAATCTAAAATTCCTTACAGTTTTGGAGATACGTAGAGTTATTTGGGGCCAATTTATATAAAATTCAAAAAATCGAGAGTTGTAAACATCTCCCAAACAACCCTGTTTTGGACTTGGCAGTTAAGTTCTTGATTTGTAGGGGTCAAATATAGTTGGCAAGATTGATGATCTCTATGCATCATCTCTAGACCATTCTAGGTCATCTACAACAGTCTCAGCTTATCCATGAGGCCATGATTAGTGTTTTGTTAAACCAAAGCAAAATTTAGCATTGTAATCAGAAATTAATAAACTAATATTAGCATAGGCATCTCGTGGATCTGATCCACATAAAACTATTTGCTATATTGTAAAATCGAGTATGAGCTATCTATAAATCTTATGTTAGAGAATAGAAAAGTGAGTAATGATCATCTAGACATTAAGATTCCTTTGATACCAGAATTGAGTTGTAAAGCTTTGTTTTAATTCAAGCTCAGATTTTATGATTCATAGTATGTGTTTATCATAGCCATTTGAGTGGAGAATTTATGTGTGATTGAGTTCATGTGCTAAGTCTTTCCTTACTGCTGTAAGTTTTACATCTGAGGTGTGGTAAGGGCCCACCACAAGCTGGGAATTTCATCCATCGTAGGTATGTTTTTCTTAATTTTTCTATATAATTCAAGTTCTCTTTGTTATTTCTGGAGTTTGATTTCATAATTACATTTTCCTTTTAGATTAATCATCCACACAATTAAATTGTTGCCATAAATTCAACTGCTTTGTGTATAAATGTGTTTCCAATGTGCCTGAATGTGTTTCTCTCTTACCTTGAATATGATTTGTGTGACATCCCTACCTGAATGATTCCATAAACAATGGTTTGATTCCTATTCACTAAACGTTTTTGAAACCTAGATTGTAAAGCAATGCTGAGATTTTAATTACTGTTCATTCACATTCATTATAGCACCATGATTTCTGCATTGAAATCAATTGGACAAGTATTACATTAGTTTACACAGTGAATCCTCTCTTTTACCTTTACATGAAAATCATGGTGAAAAAATCGAATTGAACATAGAGTTGTACGTTGAAATCTCACTTATGCCATACTTGCTCACAAATTTATTGAGAGCGTAGCCATAATTGCTGAAGTGATAACAGAAAGTCAATTTCCCCTTTGAAATTGAATGCATAATCTCAATTTCCCTATAACTCTAAGTGTTGTTTTACTACATTGATTTAAAATTGCTTTTGAAAACTTGGAGTGAAAAGTAAATCTGAGAAATCACCATATTGTTGTATCTTGAAATACTTTCGAAAAAATACAAGGATTTCCATACATATGTTTAGAACATTTCGATTCATGTGTGTTTGGTTTTCACAGTGCTTGTAAGTCAGTGAGTATAATTTCAAACACTAGTAGAGTGCAGAGTGAGTCTTGTTTCTAGAGTATTGAGAGTGTATCAGAGCTAGAATTAATAGATTGAAGAAGTTTGATTATAGTAAAAGAGTGTGAGTTTTGAATTGAATTGAATACTGATAGCTTACCTTTTGGATTAGATCTCAAATATTAGGGTTTTCTAGCTTTAAATTGATCATTTTTTGAAGATTGCATTGGTAGTTAATAATGTGATTTATTTCCATTGAGAAGCAGAGTTTTGGTTTGTAGATTGCTCGAGCTCAGGAGCGATTTATGTTTGATGCAAGTTGAAGTAGAAGTGTAACCTTTCATCGCATTTTCTCTGTATGATCCAGTAGAGTTGCATAGTTCTGTATTTGCTTTTCATTTCATTTCAGAGCTAGGTTTTGATGATTTTTTGGCTACAACAAGATTCAGTGTTAGTTTCATAAGTAGATTAAAGATTTCTTGCACGAGCGAATATATTATGTCTTTCAGCTATCAATTTCAAAGTGTAAGTTGCAAGAGTAAGAATATTAGGATTTTGAATGCAGTTCTGAGGTACCTAGTTGCTTGATTAAGGCTCTTCTTTGTGTTTATTCACAGTTTGATTGAAGTAAATTTTGCAGTAAAGAACTAGGTTTAATTTAAGTACAAAAGTTAGAAATTGATTTAGAGATAGGTTGAATGATTTCGTACTTAGCTAGAAAGATGATTTTCATACTCTAGTTTAGGTTAGATGCCCTAATCCTGCGTTACCTATGCTTACACTTTGAAGCTTACGAGTCCCTGATTGATAATTTAATGTTGGAAACTACAAACATTTAATTTCCCCAACATTTTTTGCGTCGTTGTCGGGGAGGTGCTAAAGGGATTAGATCCTAGTTTCTTTCACAAGTTTTTTTGTGTGATCTTAGTTGCAGGACAACCAAAGGGTAGAGAGTGTATGGTAAGAGCCATGCATCCAATATGGTGGAGTTTCTCCAAAGTTTGGTTGTCCAAGTAAGCAAGTTTGGTGAGTTTTATTGAAATTACCAGTCTAAATTCATTAAAATTTCAAGCTATTTAAAGATAAAACATTTTTGGGGTGTTGTAAGAACCCTTGTTTACTAATCCATATGATGAAAAAATATATGAGTTGGCTTGTTGAGAAAAAGAAAATGTCCTTTTGAGGAAACATTTAATAAGGATTTTTGATGCTACTACAGAGACGTATAAGTCATCCAATGAAGAATTCATAAGTGCAGAATTTAATATGTTTCTTGAACATAAATTTAATATTATTAAATATTTGATTTCGAAATTGGATGATTTGTAGGAATGAGAGAAGGATGAAGAATCACTGCTTATCCTTTGTGCCAACTATAGAAAGAAGCACTTCCTTGGAAAGTGCCCACTTAACAATTTGAAAGTTTACGAAATATTCGAGGATGTTCATGCAACCGAACATTTCCCATCACTACCATGATTATGAAAGGTACTCAGGAAATCAAGTAAGGAATCTAATCAAATTCCAGGTATAACTCAAAATCCATCACCATTTTATTCTTGGAATAATGTTTATTTTCTTGAGCAGGTTCCTCAACATATTTATAATCCATGAATTCCATGTAAAAATTTTAATCCACCTCCAATTGAATACCCTACTTCATGGACATAGTGGCCCTCTCCTTAGCCCTCTTCTTCAAGTCATATATCCCCATGGTTTAAAACCTTTTCCCTAGGGCAGTCTTTCATGCAACGATCACAATTTCCATTCAATGTGTCATCAAGTTATCATCCTTCATGGTCTCAAGTACTTGTTGAGGAGGTAAATCCCCTCTGCGGACAGAGGCAATCCCTACTATCCCAGCAGGGGTCTAGCAACAATCATCAAATGTTACGACGCAAGTTCCTAGTTACGAACAAAAGACCAAAGATGGAGGCCTACCTGGAATCCAATGCTATGATCCGTAGAAGAGAGTGTTCCCATTCCTCAGCCTCGGCAGATCACAATCCTCCCATGATCTCCGCAGATGGACACCTGCACATGCAAGAAACAACACGAATACAAGCATAAAATCCAGAATGCGCAACTATATATCAGTCAGAAAGGATATAACTCGTTATTAACATAAGTGAAAACAGAGTGGAACCATAACCGTAATCATTCATTAAATAACAATCGAAAGAGAGTACAGCCAATGTTCTGACGTCACGGTCTCCTTCAGATGGGTCTCCAGTCGTTCACGTCTCGCAAAGCTCGCTAGGGAAACGACAAACCTCTCTAGAGTCTCTTGACAATAGTCTCCTTACTTGAGTCGGCCTTAAAGGAAGAAAGAAGGCTCTTACAACACAAAGGCTCTTGGGAATTTGGAGATTCAAAGCTTAGGCACTTCAATACTAGCTTGCAATGGAATTGAGCAGGCTTTTATAGATGGGGAAGGAGGGAGTTGGGATCCCTATTATGGTGGGATTGGCCCTATCAACAAGGAAGGTTCCATGGGAGGTGGCAAACTACTTCCCTTCCATGGAACTCCCGCAGCCAAACCTCCCAACTCAAGATAGGCAATGGTTTCTGAGTTTGTTGAAACACAACTTCCGCCATATTTATTTAAAAAACACTCCTTAAATTGGCTAGCGCGACTACTGCTCTGGGACAGAGCGCCAATTGGCGCGGCCTCTTTGTAGGATTTTCCCCATTGGCGCGAGTGGTGAACTGTCTACCCGCGCCAATGCAAAAGGAGATGTTTTCATGATTTTTTGCAAGGAGATGTCTTTAGGGAAATTGAAGCTCATGCTTAGAGGAATGCATTGATGATGTTTTCAAGGCATGGCAATGTTCACAAGTCACAAAATGGGTCCTCCATTGTGCGGGACGGGGAATGGTAGGGATGGTGACAAATTACTGTGTAACAGATGCCCCCTAAAGTATGAGGCCCGAGAGAGAGAGGGGTGAAATGCTTTACGAGAACATGTTCAACTGAAGCCCCGCCGTCGGAAAACCTGTGCAGAAAAATACAACTGATATCTCAAGTACATGATGTATATGCGGTATGGGCGCAGCCATCCGAAACAGAGTACACTATAATCCAGATCCAGGGTATGGGCGCAGCCATCCAACGAGGATCAAATAAATAGACTCAGGTATGGTCGCAGCCATCCAGTCAGTGAGTCATGTACATAATGATAATAATCCACAATCGCAGCCTGGATTACAACAGACACAATCCAGGGTCTTGCGCTCCATCTCGACCCAAACAAAGTACAAGTTCAAACATGCGAATATTTCAGCTGAAGTCGAACATGCAAGAACATCGTCTGATTACCAGCCAATGATGAGAGCCATTAACAGATGCGAGAGGAACCACCAATAATGAAAATGGCCCTCAAGGTACTACAGGTACAATCTACGGCGTGTGAATCAATGAGCTGGTGTCGAACACCCATAGAATCACTTGATCGGAGGCCAATGACGAAAACCCCACGTCGAATGCGATGAACCTGCCATTGAGGCATGCAGGCTCCAAGGTACCATAAAGGATTCTCTAGATCAACTTCCTGGATAATGAGCCGAAGTCGACAGGAAATGACCTTGATCGAAGGTGGGCCATAATTTTTCCCACATCATCGAAACGAGACAGAGGAACATGATGTTTTTGTTGTGAATCAGGATCATATGAGAATCAAAGGAAGGTTGATATTCGCAGAGGCCAACTTCTCTTGAACATATAAACGGCACGACAGTGGACTTGGCAGTATTTGACATCAACGGATCAGAGGTCATGGTGACGAGGCAGTGAGCAGATGAGAGGTCAAAAGGGATTATCCAAACCCACGGAGGCAAAGTGAAACAACGAGATGAGATGTCCCCAACCCGACACGAATGCAGACAAGTGCCATGTTCAAGAGCGACATACTGCCGACGACAACGATGATGGTTCCATTTTCCCCCACCATTTCTGGCGAGTACCCCAATTATTTTTGATAACAAGCTTGAAAGGGATAGCATATGCTTGTAATATAAGTCCGCCCTTCGGGCGAATCCATCCTAGTGCATTTAACGAGTCCTAGGAAGGAGGAACTCGGAGAACGTCATTTCGACTGGATCCGATGTCATCAGGGTTTATCGAGTCTGACAAAGGGAGAACTCGGCGTCTTTTCATGTTTAGATAGTTTGAAAAGACAACAGAAAAGTAAACTCCATAGGTCCCTTTTCGTAAATAGTTCCTCAGATCCGAAAAGGTAGAAAACAATATCCGAGAAAACCTCCTAGTCGCGATAGGCTAGGGTATTCATTTTTCGTAATCAATCCATCCCAGCCCGAAAAAGGGGTAAACGTATACTGGGTAGATGTCGATTCGTGTCCATTTTAACGAGATCGAAATGACAAGGGCCTAGGCAATATTTTCATGTTTAGAGAGTCAGAAAAGAGCTGAAATATGACTCCGAAGTGACTTTTTCGTGTATTTACCGAGTCCGAAAAAATATAAAATACAACTCGTTTGCATCGTTAAAGTCGCAAAAAACCTGCTGCTGCACATACCAAGCAAGCGTAAAACCCATTTTCGACAAATCATATTAAAATATTTGATAAAAATAACTTTTTAAAACTCATTTTATGTCAAAAAAGTTATAAATATGCCAAAATGGTAAAAATAAAATTACATTTACTATTCACCTTGGTAAAAAGCAGCAGTGGTCCATTTGGAGTGCAAACTTTTGACGGCGATTGCGACAAATCCGGTTGACCATTCAGCTTCTCGTCTGCTACAAGTAAGAGGCGCTTCCCTGCTCTACATTTTCATCCATTTTTTAATAGTTTTACCTTGTAAATTAGTTCTTTGTGGCCACTTTTGAAATTTTAGGGCCGCGCTCATTGGCGCGGGTATCGGGCACGGACCCGCGCCAATGGGCTCTTTTATATAAAGGGCTCGCGCCACGTGGCGCGACTGTTCACAAAACGGCCGCGCCAGCGGCCGAACTTAAAAATCCGCCTAAAAAATCGGTATTTAAACCAAATTGCATAGAATTTGAGGCCTACCAGAGATCTAACTAAGGGTTTATGACCATATGAATGCAGGTAATCAAGCAAAATGGGGATTGAATGGAAAGAACGAGAGCATGGAGAAGAGGATGAACAGGCCATCCAAAGTGAGGCTTGCATGAATGCCCTCAGAAACTGTGGGCTGAAAAAGTTCTTCCTCACACCCTGTCTACGAGCTCAGCCCGAGCTCCTCCAGTATTTGATCAGTATTTGGGATGAACATGAACAGGTGTTCAGGTTGCGAGACCAGGTATTAGAGCTGGAGGTTTCTGATGTTTATTTTATCACCGGATTGTCCCACAGAGGTCCGATCCCTGTCTTGACTGGAAGTAGACCATCTGGGGAGAAGATGGAAGAAGTGATGGCACGAGTGTGCCGAGGGGCACAAACGGGATCAGGAAGCAAGAAGGTGGATATCCACACTATCCCTAATCTGGCATTGAGAGTTGTCCTACATACCATCACGCGGGCTGCAGGGTCGCAGGCACCGCACGAGGCCACAAAGGCCCAACTCCTGCTGGCCTCAGAATGCATGAGTCCCTTACTGTTCGACTGGGCAACAGTAGTAACGATAAATATGAAAAGTCAGCTCACAAAATGCAAACAAGCTAAACTGAAACAGTTTGGCTATGGTTCCATCTTGGTATCATTCATTTTGGAACGCTTACCAATCTTCCAGGGCCAAGGGGCCTCAGTAGCAGATCCGATACCACGAGAGCCAAGAATGGCTCGCTGGGCAGCATTAATGCCCAGAGCTGGAGGTGGCCAACAGATGTCCCGGAGGCCGGAGTTCTTTAGGTGGTTACGGCGCCAGCTGATTGTAGTGGAAGACTGGCCATATGCAGGAACTGACTTCACCGGAGACCCAGATCTCCCATTGCCAAAAGGAGATGACTGGGACGAGGATTTGGGTAAGACCTCATGTTTTTGATTTTATGTTTTATGTTTTTTTGTTAATACACATTCGTCCTAACACATTTTATATATGTATGCAGATGTGGGACCTGAGAGACCAGCTGGGATGTCTCCAATCTCACGGAGGACTCAACTCGCCCCTGATCCTCAGGGAGAGGGCACCGGAGGAGAGGAGTTGATCCAGAATCTCGAGGGCATTGCCCGAGGGATTCGGGACTATGCTCGGCTGGCGGACGTACCGATGGCATACCAGCGTCACACGGTGAGAGTTCCAAGTCGGATCCACCGAATCCTGAGACGCTTAGTGCGTGCAGTCACATGCTATCATGAGCACCATGCGGATTAGCTCTTAGGATTTATACCACACCTATTTTTTGAGAGACGTATCGTCTCCGGATGTACTTTAAGACGATTATGTATATTTTGACTTTATGCGACGCACACTGTGCAAACATTTCGACACACACACACACACACATATATATATATATGACTATTTTGGATGGATCTTTTACATGTGATGATGTTTTTATATGTCATGCAAATGTCTAATACAAATGTAATCTAATGTATCAGTTACATACCAAACGACCCAATGCGAAATGTATTCACACAATGTATCTACTCACACATTTCATTTTTATGAAAGCTTAAAAGCACACATGAACACACACACATATGCAAACTATGCTTAAAATGAGGAAGACGGGCATGCCCCCCAGCATGGTGTCTCAATTCGAGGTGCATGCCCCCCAAGCTTCAGTCCATTGAGAATGGAGTGAAGGTTCAAAACAAAAAGTCGAATTGAACATGCTCGCGTTTCATTATTTTAATGAGGTTGACACACTTAATAGAACTATCCTCAAACAGCTTGTTTCATTGTTTTTAGGAGCTTGACACAAGTGGAGGAACTATGCTCCGAGAACCTGGTTTCATTTTTTAAAGAGCTTGACACAGGGAGGAAACCGTGCTCTAACCGACCTACATCAAAATGAACAAGAAGGCGGTGCTCCCAAGAGTTCTACTCCCGGTGGAAGGAAAACATCCTGGAAGTCAGGACCCAATGCCCCCAGTACACTATGCACGACGGCGTCTTCATTGAGTACAGGCACAGGGTAGGTAGACACATAGTTGACCTACGGTGGAGCAGATACAACGGGTGAATAAAAACTAGGAGGGGGTGATGGCGGACCAGCTGCCACATTAGGACCAAAAAACGAAAGTTGATCAATGGTCACAATCCTTCCTTCATGCGGAAAACAAACCACACGAAAGAGGGAGGAGACGAGCGCTCCCATGGCATAGGTGTAATCGCGCCCCAAAAGCAGATTGAAATCCAAGGGGCCTGGAACAACCATCACGTCCATATCGACGATTTTACCTCCCAAAGTAACCAGTAACCATGGAAGGATCCCCAACGGTTGACTCGTCCTTCTGTTAAAAGTGAGCAGATTCTGCGTAACAGGCGCAAGCGGCGGCGAACCGAAAGCTTGCCAGGTAGTTGAGGATAGAATACTAACAAACGCACCTTCGTCTATAATGGTGCTAGGTACGACCAGACCAAGAGCCTGCACTGTGATCTCGAAAGGCACGTAAGACGGAAGGCGGAATCCTGCAAATCGACTCCAATCAAAGGAGGCGACCAGACTACTCGGAGGGGATACCATCGAACCGAGAAGGTCTCCCCCTGGTGTTACGGGAGAAGTAGCATCCTCCATAACCTCCATCTCGAAGGCGGGAGGGATATCCTCCGGAGCCTCCATCATGGGAGGCGGAGGAGCAGCTTCTTGAAGTACAGGGACAGGAGAATCTTTCTCCAAGTCTGAAGAATCTGAAGAAATCAGAAGGACATGGGGGGTGTGAGATCCACTCGACAGAAAAGACTCGGTGCACCGCGGACGGGCGCTCAATCGATCCTACGACCAATGGTTGGTCGTGGACGGATTCGTGAATTTGTTCTCTGGGGAGTGGATTCCATCAAGGATGACTCTTGACCAATCGTAGGATCACCGGCGGAGGACTCAAAGAAAGCCGATTATAAATCCGTGGGAAGGCGTGGTAGAATCACAAAGTTCGGGTTGTCCAAATGTAGCATGGCTTCATCCATATAGGACAAAGGTGAATGGCATGGTGCCCTTCACACAACTTACGGGGATTGGTAATCTTACCCTGCTTCTTAGGAGCCTTACCAGCACCAGTTGAAGACATGCCCCCAACCTGACTCCCAGAAGCCAAAGGCAACAGCAGATGACCGCTGGACCATTCTTCAAGCACCTTGGGAATGCCCGGGCAGTCTCGAAGCAGATGGTCTCCCGTGCACAATATGCAGGAACTTGACTTTCCGTGGAGGGTCGGAAGGTTTATCAAGAGGAGATATCTCAGAGACAGTAGTTGTACATTTAGCCTCTTGCTTATCAGACTTCTTCTTCTTCTTCTTCTTAGCCACCTGGTTACTTGAATCCAAACTTTCACCAGGCGAAGTAGAAGATGAGGACGCAGAAACAGGCGAAGAAGGGGAGAGGTCCACTTTGGAATCAACATGATGTTGTTCAGGTGGAGAAACTGATTGAACAATAGTGGAGACATTCGGGACAACAGAGGTTGAGAACAACCAAACAGGCAACCCAACAGTTAACCCAGGAAGGGACAACGTCGCCATGTAAGGAGCACCAACATTCCCAAAAGGAGGAAAATGACCAGGATTCCCTTCTCAGGGGATTCCTTGGTTGGTAAACTCTGAAAAAGTTTCCATCAAGACTCAAAATCACACACGGGCCGAAAAAGAGTTAAGACACACGATCAAACAGTCAACAATCAATATCTAACAGGGTGTATAATCGTGGGTGATTAATTTTTACCACATTAAAAAATAAGAAACTTCACCGTTTCATGTTTTAAGAGTCGAGAAACGATAAAAGATGACTATATCTCTTTCAGATTTGACACAAGCATGAAAGGACAAGTGCTTGGTGGTATTTTCAAATTTAGGGAGTCAGAAAAGACCAAATGAATGCTCAGGAATAACTAGGCACAAAGGGTGTACCAAATAACCGTGAACTGCAATATACACCTTGGTTTTAATAATGAAGAAGAAATCAACCAAGGAATTTCCGTACGTGCAGGAAATCTCCCCGAATGTTGTGTTAGGTGTCTCATGGATATAGGGCGGCAGACTCGGCTTTCTGTGGATAAAGGATTGAAAACCTAGAGGGGTCTCCTTTTATATACGCGACGGTACGGAGAGCACAAGTCCGTACTAGTGCTATCTAAAGCCAAAAGGCAAACGACAACTGTTAGGTTTAAAGACGCCGGAACACATCTCTAGCCTAGAGCTCTAAATATGTTTCGTTAGATTTCAATGCTGCCATAGGTTAATTGAATAGATTTTAAAGTTGATCTTCAATTAGGTTTCAATTTTCAGGCCCTAACGAATGTATTGTTTCAAAAGTAAATGCAAAGCTACATGCCACAGTAGACCATTTCGTTCGATGAAAACTAGCTACAGAAGAGTTGAGAGTCTTTAGACAAACAAAACGATCGGAAGACAAACAATCAGATCTCTAATGCAACTAATGAAATTGAAAATTTTTCATTCAAATCACTAATTACTAGTAAAATCGAAAAATTTCAATTTGCAGTAATTCAACCAAAAGCACAAGAGATTTTAATTTATTTTTTTTCAATTTCAACGTTTGATAGCTAATATGCACTAAACAAACCGAAAACAAATGGGACAATTTGAGAAACGATATTGAGAGAGCAAAACAAACAAATTTCACTCAATGACATAAACAATCAGATCTCAAATCGACAAAAGTCTCTCAAAACTAAGAAAAAGACTCAAAGGCTCCAATGGACCGTGTGATCTAGGCCCATAGCAAGACTAAACGAAATTTGAATGAAGGAATGAACAATCACCCAAAAATTGCAACAAAACAGTGAACAACTACTAAGAGGATGCGGAGGAGCAATCAGAAAGTCGACTGGACAAACGAAACACCAAAACTCCCAAGGAGGGCTCAATACACAAAGCCACTAGATGCCCTAGGGCTTAAAACGTGAAATCGATAGATAAAAGAAAACAACCAAAGGACGGAGGCAAACTCCGAGTCAAACAGGACTCCAACACACCCAGGTAGTCAAAAAATCAAGAAGAAAAACACTGACCAGACCCAGAGAGCTCAAAACTGAGCAAACTCAAAAACCCTACAAGAGTGGCACGACTGTAAGGCTGTAACTGACGCCAGAAAGCAATTGGCGCGGGCTAAACAAAAGCAACGTGCGCCAATTGGCGCGACTGGCGGGCTAAAACGCGCGCCAGTCGAGTTTCTCAGCCAAAAACAAAAAAGAACTACTCCAGAAGTAGATCAATGTATACTAAGAAAACCAAGAAGCAAAAACAGCAAAAGGACCCAACCCAGAAGGCTCATCAAGCAAGGAAAATCATAAAATAATCAAAACGAGACAATCTAAACGAGACAATGAAATCTAGACGATCCCCAGCGGAGTCGCCAAATTGTTGAGGAGGTAAATCCCCTCTGCGGACAGAGGCAATCCCTACTAGCCCAGCAGGGGTCTAGCAACAATCACGAAATGTTACAACGCAAGTTCCTAGTTACGAATGAAAAGACCAAA
The DNA here is from genome assembly GCA_034641835.2 of Pinus albicaulis. Classification (NCBI taxonomy): domain Eukaryota; kingdom Viridiplantae; phylum Streptophyta; class Pinopsida; order Pinales; family Pinaceae; genus Pinus; species Pinus albicaulis. Next base: position 569,142,345 of record CM076571.1, read on the forward strand.
GATGGAGGCCTACCTAGAATCCAATGCTATGATCTGAAGAAGAGAGCGTTCCCGTTCCTCAGCCTCAGCAGATCACGATCCTCCACGATCTCCGCGGATGGACACCTGCACATGCAAGAAACAAACAGATACAAGCATAAAATCCAGCATACGCAACTAAATATCAGTCAAAAAGGATACTACTCATATTGACATAATCGAAAACAGAGTGGAACCATAATCGTAATCATTCATTAAATAACAATCGAAAGAGATTACAACCAATGTTCTGACGTCGTGGTCTCCTTCGGATGGGTCTCCAGTCGTTCACGTCTCGCAAAGCTCGCCAGGGAAAGGGCAAACCTCTCCAGAGTCTCTCGACGATAGTCTCCTTACTTGAGTCGGCCCTAAGAGAAGAAAGAGGGCTCTTACAGCACAAAGGCTCTTGGGAATTTGGAGATTCAAAGCTTAGGCACTTCAAGACTAGCTTGCCATGGAATTGAGCAGGCTTTTATAGATGGGGAAGGAGGGAGTTGGGATCCCTATTGTGGGATTGGCCCTATCAACAAGGAAGGTTCCATGGGAGGTGGCAAAACCACTTCCCTTCCATAGAACTCTCGCAGCCAAACCTCCCAACTCAAGATAGGCAATGGTTTCTGAGTTTGTTGAAACACAACTTCCGCCACCTTTATTTAAAAAACACTCCTTAAATTGGCTGGCGCGACTACTGCTCTGGGACAGAGCGCCAGTTGGCGCGGCCTCTTTGTAGGATTTTCCTCATTGGCGCGAGTGATGAACTGTCTGCCCACGCCAATGCAAAAGGAGATGTTTTCATGATTTTTTGCAAGGAGATGTCTTTAGGGAAATTGAAGCTCATGCTTAGAGGAATGCATTGATGATGTTTTCAAGGCATGACAATGTTCACAGGTCACAAAATGGGTCCTCCATTGTGCGGGACGGGGAATGGTAGGGACGGTGACAAATTACTGTGTAACAACATATCTTGTGAGAGGAGGTTGAGCATGGTATATGTCTATCAATTTAGACTGCTCTATGAGCTAAGAATCCAGACAGAGTTACCAATTCCAAACAGGTTCAGTGTTCCACATTTCCTCTTAAACATTGAAATGAACCAGCACATTGCCCATCATGGCCTCATCAAGCTCATTATCATGGATGCCTTAAGCCACCTAAAGAATCTTGTGTTGTGGGTTGACTTTGTGGACATGGATAGGGGGGCCTTCATTGAGACACGAGCCCTTACCTCCACACAACAAGAAGAGACACCAACATCTAGTACTAGGGATAGGGAAGAAAAGACAGAGGAGGAAGAGAAAGTAAAAAGAGAGGAAGAAAAGGAAAAGAAAGCAGAAACAAAGGAAGCAAGGGGAGAGAAACAAAGAGCAGAGGAAGAGAACCCTGAGGTGCCCTTTAGATCCCAAAGGACAAGAAAACAAGGGAAGCAAATAAGCCTCTCAACAGAAACCACAAAACAAGAGGTAGCTGCTATTTTAGCTACACTTAGCACACCTGTCAAACCCAAGAGAAGACAGCCCAAGCAAGGCCCCTTGTACTTTAAAAAGAGAGAGAGCACCAGGATCAAGCAAGGGAAGCCTTAGCCTCCTTCAACAGTTCCCATCACCATTGATGAGTCAACCAGCGAAAAAGAAGAAATGGGACCTGGTGAAGGGAGGATTAAGGAAGTTACTTCCCTTAAAGCCAAGGATAAACAGCCTTTGCCACCAATAGGGAGGCGCACCACTAGAGCAGTCACATCTAAGAGGCTCAAGAAACAAACTACTCTGCTACAGTAGAAAACAGAGGAGCTATAGGCAAAAAAAAGGCTACTACAGGAGCAACAGGGATTGCTACAGGAGCAATAGGAAATGTTGCAGGAAGGGGCGGCCACATCAAAAGGGGAAGAAGGTGGTCTCCAAGGACTCCAAGAGCCTGATCCACAACCTGACCTTGGATCCTACTACAAATTTGTTGAGGGAGCTAAAATTATACCCGAGAAATTTGCAATACTACTCTTCTTTGAGTTGGAAATGGAAAGAGTCAGAACTCATAGATGGATGCAAATTGCAAGATCCAAGAAAGTAGAAGATGCAGGCCTCATAGAGGAAAAAGTGCACGAAATGAGCAAGGAATTGAATGACTTAAGGCTAAGGGAGTAAGTCATGAAGGAGCAGTTACAAACAAAAAACAAAAAACTAAGGGAGCAGCTACAGGAAAATGAGGTACAACTTGCCACCATGGCAGGTTTGTCCATGGAAGCCATACAATGTAGACAACCATCCAAGTCCTATGCCATCTTCCTCAAGGAGTAGTGGTTGCAATTCCAGATAAAAATATTAGCACAGTATGGTGCTCTACCTTTCCAAGACTACAGGAAGTTCATTGATTTTTGTTAGAAGGTAAGTACTAAGTACTAAGGACAGAGCCAAAATAACTGAGTTTTATATGCATAATATGATCCTCACAGACATGAACTTTTGGAACCCTCACTCAAGATTGGGGATCGTGCAACTAATGGCACTAGCATCTTGGTTGACCCATGAAGAAACAAGAGTTGAAGAAGTGAAGAGGGTGATGACCAAAGAAGAGAAAGAGCCTTTAAACATCAGAGCAAAGTTAATGAGCCCCAGGGATGTCATTAGTAACCACAACATCATCTCCATTGATCCCAAATTGGCCCCTCGATACATGGCAACGCAGGAACAAGTTATCCTCCACTTCGAGGACACCTTTAGGTTGTTGGGGACTGAAAGCTTGCAGGCTTGCCAAAGGAGATGGCATGCTCTACCTCACAGTTTGCAAATCAGGGAGATGTGAATTTTTTTTATCTATTGCAGTAACTAGAAATTATTCTTCTAACTGTAAATTTAACTATGCAATTTATTTTCTACGACAAACAACAAATAAAATCACAATTGCAATTTTCACAATAAAAATACTGCAGAAAATAAAATACTGAAAACTGAGAAATTCTACCACACACACAAGAATTTTGACATAGCTATTTTTGGACAATTGTCCCCAAAAAAACCCAATGCGAGAAAACCGGTGCAGCAGATGAGGGTTTTATTATTATTCTTCGGCATCAATTTTGAGTACAATTATTTAAATGCTCAACTGGTAATCTAATCTGAGGAAAATACTGGCAATATTGTTGTGAAAATTTTCTCTCATCCCACAACTAATTTTTGCCTCTGAAATTACCTCCCTAACCTCTGCGTTGAGCCTTCTGCGTCATCCTTTGCGTAGTGCCTACACAGACCCTGTGGAGATTTCAGCCTTCCCTCCTTTGCCTCTTCCCGGAACTTAAAACTTCCTCCCAGAATGTTACTCGCTCCTCTTCCACCTGCTACTCACCCTTTGGCTCTATCTTCTTTGCTAAATTACTGCCACTGAGAAAATCGAACTGCTTGGGCAACTGAGTAGTTGCACTGGTGTACTCTCCATCTACCCATCGACTTCTTATAATCTTCTGTTGGAGCACCAACGGCCAAGATTAAAACATAATCAACAGCCCAAATTAATTCCTTGTCAATCCATGTGAGTTTCTAGATGATTCTCACCTTATCTCAATTAATATTGAATAATTAACCATATTCCCTAAGTTTAGACTTAGGAAACATTTAACAATTGGTTAATAATCAAATTGAGACACTTCTAGGTGAAATTTCCAAAAACGATTTATGGGTTTCGGAGATCTCATGTATTCTGGCCTCTCCACAATGTTTCGTGGCTAGAACACATCCGATGTTATAAAAAACTAACACTCCCTCTTAGCAAGGAATGTGTTCTAATGCTGCACACCTTGCCACAACACCCTGTCTCTGCATCATCTCTTGTCACATTGCTAATGTCTGGCTATTGTTGCTCACCATAACTGCAAAACTATGATATGCACTGCATCTGTGATGTTGCTGACTCTGTTGTACTATTGTCAACACTACATTTTGCACTGCAACTCCCTCTCGTTTGTTGTTGCTGCAACTGAGAATCATCCAAAGTAATTTGCCCCTACTACTGAAACGAGTTCTCCACCATACCCATAACGAGTTCTCCACCATACCCATATGTTCTTTGAAATAGACAAACTTAGCTCTCCCTAGAGCTTTCGTGAGTGAATTTGCAACCTGTTCTTTTGTGGGAACACACTGTAGTTGGACTGCTCCACGTTGGACACAATCTCTGATGAAATGACATTGAATATCTATGAGCTTCGACCTGTCATGAAACACTAGATTCTCAGAGAGCTTTATGCAACTTTGATTATCACAGTAGACACTAGTCGCCTCCATCCTCTGCCTAAACAAGCTTACTAGCAGCTTCTGAAGCCATATAGCTCCGCACGTAGTTGTGTTGGCTGCCATATACTCTGCTTATGCAGAGCTCAGTGCTACTGACTTCTGCTTCCTGCTACACCAAGAAACCATCCTTGATCCAACATGGAAGCAGTACCCAAAGGTACTTTTTCTGTCTACTGAACTGCCTGCCCAATCTGGATCTGTGAACACACAAAGTCTGACGTCATCCCTTCAAGTATATCTCAACCCATATTCAATTGTATCGCGAATATACCTCAGAATATGCCTCGCTGCTCCCTAATGTACCCTCTTCGGCTCTACCATGAACTGACTTAGGGTATTGACTGCGAAGCAAATATTTGGCCTAGTGTAGACCAGATACATGAGAGACCCAATAAGTTGTCTATACAAGGTAGGGTCGACATCCATGTCATCCGATGCATCTATCTTCTTCCAGTTGGTGATCATGGGCGTAGACATGGGTCTGCAATCCTACATTCTGAACCTCTTTAGAAGATTTGTAGTGTATCTTCCTTGCCTAAGGAAGATCTCCCCATCCTTCTGCCACACTTCCAATCCTAGGAAATAGTGCATCAACCCCATATCCTTCATGTCAAACTCTGCTGCCAAGTTCCTCTTGCAGTCCTCTATGAGCCTTGATGATCCTGTCAAAAAGAGATCATCCGCATACAAAACTAGGATGTGTGGTTCACCCTCTACCATCAAATAGTAAAGGTTGGGATCTGCGTCACTCTTAACAAATCCCATCTACTGCAAGTAGCTGTCAATCCTACCATACCATGCCCTAGGAGCCTGCTTGAGTCCGTATAGAGCTCTCTTCAGTCTGCACATATGAGTGCACCTCTCATGAGTCTCAAAGCCCTGTGGTTATTCTATGTACACTTCTTCCTCTATCACCACGGTCAAGAAGGTTGTCTGGCGTCCATCTAGTGAATCTGCCATCCCATCTGAGCTGTTAGGGATATTACTGACCGGATAGAAGTGTATCTGAGAATTGGGCCAAAGGTCTCCTCATAATCTATCCCTTCCTTTTGTGCATACCCCTTTGCCACGAACCTAGCCTTGTACTTTTCCACACTGTCGTCTGCAGCATATTTGCTCTTGTAGATCCATTTAGAACCTACAACTGATCTGTCTTTTGGCCTTGGCACTACCTCCCAAACATCATTCGTCATGATGGAGATATATTCTTCTACCATGGCATCTACCCACACTTGATGTTGTGAGGCCTCCTGAAAGTTGGAAGGTTCTGCAACCTGAGCCACCAATGCTTGGTACTTGTCAAGTTGTCTGTGTGTTTTTTTGTTCGTCCTAGGAGTTCCAATAAACTCCTTTGCATCTCTCAATGTCTGACAAACCTCTCTGCTGGCTCGACCACTAGTCGTGGGAGGTTCAACCAGCTCCTCCTCATCCTGCCTTTGTTTCTCCATCTGCTAAGAACTCCCCGGATTTCCTCCACCTGAGGAAATGTTGATACTGGTCACAGTACTCGATCCTTGTGACTGTCCTCCTGCCTGTCCCACTGGTTGCCCCCGTGGCTGCCCCTGCTGTTGGACCAAAGGAGATTTTGCTAAGTAATTCTAATCACCTGCAGGCATCTCACGAGATCTCCTAAAAGCTCGGTCCTCCATGAACTTCACGTCTCACCTCACTACAATCTTCCTATTGCTAGGAATGTAGATCTTGTATGCCTTTGAGGTTTCGCTATACCCAACAAAGAACCCCTTCTCTGCAGTCTGACCCAGTTTGGTACGTTTCTCATCTGGCACGTGGAAATAAGCAACACTACCAAAAATTCTAAAGTGGCTAACTTTTGGCTTCTTCCCTGTGAAGACTCCTTCTGGCGTTTTCTTCCCCAATGCACTATTACGAGTCATGTTTTGAATATATATTGTCGTGTTACATGCCTCTTCCCATAGAAATCTGGGTAAATCCTGGTCATATAACATAGCCTTTGCAGCTCCAACAATGGTTATGTTTTTCCACTTTGCTACCCCATTCGGTTATGGATTATATGGAGTTGTCCATTCTCTCTTGAGTCTTGATGCCTTCCTTTGCACAGAAATCTGTGAAGCCATTATCAATATATTCTCCACCATTATCTGAGCGAAGCACCTTGATCTTCTTCCCTGTCACATTCTCCACGAGAGCTTTACACTCTTTGAAACAATCAAAGACCTCATATTTGGTCTTCAAGAAGTAGATCCAGGTTTTCCTAGAATGGTCATCAATAAAGGTGACGAAATATTCGGCACCGCTGAGAGCTGTAGTGGACATCGGGTCGCAAATGTCTAAATGTACGAGTCCTAACACGCCATCAGCTCTACTATCACTTCTTGGAAATGTCACCTTAGCATACTTCCAAAGTACGCATCCTCTACACACATCATCGTGTTTCGTGCCAAGTTCTGGAACCCTTATTACTGTTTCTCTGAGCATCCTGAGTGCTCCATGGTGTAGATGTCCCATTCTCCTATGCCATAACTCATTTGGCATCTTCCCACTGCTACTGTCACTACCTATTAGTGCCATTGGAGAGTCAAGTTGTAACCGGTACAATCAGTTACTTCGAACTCCAATCTGTCTTACCTTCTTCCAGCTTGGGTGTTTAACATACACTTTCTTCCCTACGAAGTGAATATCATACCCCTTATCCTATAACTGGGATACTGAAATCAAATTCATACCCAATCTTGGCACATGCAATACCTTTGTAGCGTTGGTGCTTACTCCTGACTCCCTCTGAAAATCTATGGTACCTCTCCCCACTGGAGTGCATTTCGTCCTATTTCCCATAGTAATCTTAAGTCCATATGCTCCTCCTTGTAGCTAGAGAAATATTCTCTAACACCTGTCATATGAGTTGATGCTCCATTGTCTATATACCAAACAACCTGTGAAGCTGATCCTCATAAGCAAGCAAATTCGTCCTCCAACCTAAAAAACAAATCTTAAGTCTCTTGAATGTCACTTTTGTCCATGGTTATGGTGAAGAATTTATAGTGTGGTATTCCTCTTTCACCCGACACTAGTTCTGCACTGGCAATCTATTGCAAAACCTTTTGCATCCAGCTAGAGATCTGCCCAACGAAATAACTGTGTTGCTCCCTCTGCCTCTAGAATCACTCGAACTGGAAGGATTAGATTTTTCACCCCTCAGAAAAATTGAACTTCCTCAAGCAACTCAGCCTCCTGGCAAAACGACTGCGCTACCCTTGGGAATTTCAGCCTACTGCCCTTGCTAAGCAGCGAAATTCCTTTCCTTCATTTCTGAGCTCTCCAGCTGATCAACTGTGCTTTGATACCATATGAATTTTTTTATCTATTACAGTAACCAAAAATTATTCTTCTAACTGTAAATTTAATTATGCAATTTATTTGCTACGGCAAACAACGAATAAAATCAGAACTGCAATTTTCACCATAAAAATACTGCGAAAAATAAAATACTGAAAATTGAGAAATTCAAGCACACACACAAGAATTTTGACACGGCTATTTTCAGACAATATTCCCCGCAAAAACCCTATGCGAGAAAATAGGTGCAGCAGATGAGGGTTTTATTATTATTCTTCGGCAGCAATTTTGAGTACAATTATTTAGATGCTCAAGTGGCAATCTAATCTGAGGAAAATACTGGCAAAATTGTTGTGAGAATTTTCTCTCACCCCATAGCTAATTTTTGCCTCCGAAATTACCTCCCTAGCCTCTTCGTTGAGCCTTCTATGTCACCCTCTACATAGTGCCTACGCAAACCCTGTGGAGATTTTGGCCTTCCCTCCTTTGCCTCTTCCCAAAACTGAAAACTTCCTCCCGAAATGCTACTACCCTTCTCTTCCACCTACTACTCACCCTCTGGCTCTATTTTCTCTGCTAAACTACTGCCACTAAGAAAATCGAACTACCTAGGCAACTAAGTATCTGCACTGGTCTATTCTCCATCTACCCATCAATTTCTTATAATCTGTTGGAGCACCAACAGCAAAGATTAAAACATAATCGATGGCCCAGATTAATTCTCTGTCGTTCCGTGTGAGTTTCTAGATTATTCTCACCTTATCTAAATTAATACTGATTAATTAATCATATTCCCTAAGTTTAAACTTAGGAAATATTTAAAAATTTGTTAATTATCTAATTGAGACACTTCTAGGCGGAATTTCCAGAAACGATTTCTGGGTTTTGGAGATCTCGTGTATTCTAGCCTCTCCATAAAGTTTCGTGGTTAGAACACATCCGATGTTACAAAAACTAACAAGAGATAGACCAAACATAATCTATCAGGTATGTCATTTACAGGAAGTGAAGACCAAGGTGTGGAAATTTCTGAATCTTTACTCTTTATGTAAAGAGATAGACCAAACATAATATGTCAGGTATGTCATTTACAGGAAGTGAAGACCAAGGTGTGGAAATTTCTGAATCTTTACTCTTTATGCAAAAATTATTTATTGTTAATCTGGTTATGCTCCTTCTACTTAGACAAGTTATTAACTGAATAAATTCAAGTTAAAATCGAAGCAAAACACATAACAGATCTCCACCAATCCAGATCTAGAATAAGTTCATGCACACATAGACAAAGTGACGGTTATTTCTGGACAAATAGTCCCTAAAAAAACCCAATGCGGGAAAACCGGTCTTCTGGCTACTGGAGGGTTTTATTATTAAGAATTTTCTGAAAACCACAAGCCTGGGTTCCAGATCTGGAAAACCCGTCAGAGAAATATTAGATCTACAGCTCATTGGCTGATCTAGGGCCAAAATAATGACTAATCCACACGCTCAAACGGGATTTACAGAACTCAGCCAAAATTAGGGCCTAGAAACCCCAGCGTTGCCCCTGAAGCCTTTGCGTCAGCCTTTGAAGCCCCTCTAACCCTCAGCGCTACTCTAGAAAGGGTTGTGTTACCCCAGACTGGGTGACGCAATCCCTACGCTGCCCCTTAGGGTCTCTGCGTAACCCCAGAGGGTTTCCTGCAGCAAATCACGCTGTCCTTGAGGGACTACGCAGCACCTGCGTAGCACAAGTTGCTGCCCTTCTGCGTCTCTGTGCTGCCTCTCTGAGCTGATCTCTACCTCTTGCTGATTCTAGACCCTGGGATCATATCATCCCCTTGGTCTAAATTCCCCTCTCTGCAGCTGAAACGCTTCTGAGATTTCTTAGCAAACCTGCCCTAGAATTTCATCTTAGCTTCAGTGCTCTGCCTTTGTGTCTTTACAAATGACCCCAAGCCTTTCCTTTATACTTTTCTCGTTGGGAAACCAATGGCCATGATCAGATCTTGAATCAATAGCTAAGATTAAAAGAAAGTTTAATCTATGTGACTTAAGAAAATTTCATCACATGTTTAATTAAATTCACTTTAATTATTTAAGTTCCCTAAGTTTTAACTTAGGAAATACATTAAAATAATTAATTAATTTAATATCTCCTAAACCAGATGAAATTTCCCAAATCCATTTCTGGGTCTTGTAGATCAAGTGAACTCTAGTCCCTCCACAAAGTTTGGGAGCTAGAGCACAACTGATGCTACCCCAAATACACAAAATCTCAACACAAGGTGCGCTTCATTTTTGGATGCCCTGTCTACTACTAGATCAGAGGAAGGTTCCATTGTTTGTTCAGAGATTCTCAAACCCTTGCTGACTTTTCAAGTATCCCGATCAGAGATGTTTGGCCCTATATATGTAGGAAGCTCTCAGGTTCCGAGTGCATATTCTTTAGCCTCCCATCAAACCAAACCCCACACAGGGGATCATGACATTTTTCAGGGTACTACCTTCAAACAAGGGCACCAAGAGTCTGATTAATACCAATACATATCCAGACTCCAGATCAGTGAGGATCCGTGGGACCTCACCTCGCCACACGAGATCTCAACAACAAATCCCGTCTCGGATCCATTCCTGGGAGACGGACTAGGTCTCCAGACCTCAGCAGCGTGCGAACTCCCCCAAGCAACGATTTAGTGGACAGTCTGCACTTTCCACCAGCTCTTCATCGAGCCAACAGACTTTGTTGAGTTTCCTTCAATGTTCTTCACTCAGCCACAGATGTTAGGAGAGATGGGTATGATCCTCAGACCCGTTAGCTCCTAGATCTTCTCTGCCATGGAATTTCATACATTGTATCTTTTATGTTCATGCACTGTATCTTTTATACTTCATGCATTGTATCTTTTATATTCATTAATTGTATCTTTTATAGGAGATCGTTTAGTTCTCCAACATTGTATGGACATCATTGTACTCAATGGTGCCTTTGACCTACTTTGTGGTCAATAGTTGGACATAAATAAAATTATCTTATCTTATCTCCTGAAAGACTAAGGAATGCCCTAGAGAGAACCCCACTCTACAAAAGGATCATGCAAAGGTTAAAGATTAATTGGATAGGGCTTAGACTCAATCCTCCCTTACTATTGGGCCTACAAGAGAGAAGAGACCAAATAGAAGAACAAAGAGAGTGGACAAACATAGAAGCCAATGCAAGATTCTATCCATGAGAAGGCGCGCCAGCTGAGATGCCTTGGGATGTCAGAGAAGCCACCAGGGCCATGAATGAACTTCACATCAGTTACTAAGTTGCTCAGAGGGTGAGCAACACCTTCAGTAGGGGGTGATGATGTGTCCCATCAATAGGTACATTTTGAGGCCCATTGTGCTATACTCCAGAACTTAAACTCTCTTTTTCTCACATTAATTTACATTTTTTGCCACAACGTGCTTAGCAGGGAGATTAAAGGGTGTAGTCATATTTTGTGGTCTAAATTCTAATGTGGTTATTGTGTAGGCAGAAGAAACATTTTTGGATATATTTACTATGCAGGGGCTTGTTGGAGGCATCTGGAGCAAATATAGGAGGTTTTTCCACCACATTAACTCCCCAACTTGACTTGAGACCAAAGATTCCTCACCAACAACTCAAAGTCCACTGGCAGCCATGGAACTCAAGTGCATGAGAAGATCCAAGGGAACCAGATCCACCAATTTCGAGATTTTGGAGGGAAGCAATCCTCCTTTCAAGGGAGTTGTCCCTCAGCCACTTTTTGTATAAATAAACAAGCCTAAGGGCTCATTAGGATTTGAACTTTTGTTGGAGATAGGAATAGCTATTGAGAGCCAAGAGCTTGACACTGTTAGTTTCATCTTTGATATGATGTATGTGACTCTTATTTTATGTTAATGGAAACCTTATTGTTGGCCTCCATCTGAGTTAACTTTGAAGGGTTGAAACCTAAGTCACCTGATACGGGGATACGGGGATTCGAGAATTGGATTCAGGATACGGTGACCCCTGGAACAGGATACTTCAGGGATACGATACGTTATATATTATTTTATTAAAAAATATATATATATTAAAAATTAGATATTTTTTACACAAATTCATCCAAATTCATTGATTCAAACATAGATTTAAGATCATAGATACTCATACATGATACATTGATACATCATACAATTGTCAAATTTACTCAGAAAGACAAGATAGTAAGATACTGGAGTTTTCTCATTAAGTCATCAGAATCAAAATGTGTTACATAAGTACACTGCTAATGGCAAATAGAAATAGAAAATACAAAAAAACTACAGTCTACAAGACTACAAGCCTGAAGCCTCAATGAGTCAGAGTCAATGAGTCATCAATCCTCATCATCATAATCAGCATTACTATCCTCATCCCGATCATCATGCTCACCACTGCTCTCCTCTGGCTCTGATGCATCCTCCTCCTCTGTCATCTCTGCATCTGCTGGTGTGGAGGATGACGCCTCTACTCCATCATCAAATGTGACAGGCTCTAGCACTGGCGCATTGAGATCCAAGTTGGCCAATGCCAACTCAACACTGTTGTCTAGACCCATATCATCAGGAAAGACATCCCACATCTTTGTCTTTCCCTTCAACCAATCCTCCCTCTGCTTGTAGATGAGACGAAGGTTGGTATGCACATACACCATTGTCTCTGCCTTAGACTGCTCAAGCCTGCTCTTCTTCACACTATACAAATTCCCATATGTGCTCCAATTCCTCTCGCAACAAGAGGATGAAGTCACCTGAGAGAGGAGCCTCATGGCTAACTGTTGTAGAGGAGGGTCAGCCTCCCATGAGTTGCCCACCAAGCACAGTGGGGGCTTTAGCCCCCGTCTCTAATCACACTTTAGCTTTCGCAAATCGCCCCGCGCGTGGATTATGATAGGCATCCTCCACCTCATGATGCCCTCTCCTGACTCCTCGAAAACTTCCCCAATGCATCTTTCTCCTCAGAGATTTCATCCATGGGAGCAGGGAATTTATGGGAAGGTACGACTGCACCACTCATGGTTGTAGTATTTTGGGTTCAAGGAGTGAGCCAAACAATGTAAAGGTGTGCAATTCTTGTCCCATCTGCTGACAAGAATATCCTGTATGCCGGTAAAGAAGGCCTCTAGTGATGTCTCATACTCTGGGCACTGATCTGTAAAACAATGGTCCTCACAGACTCAATCATGGAATCCCATCCCTCATAAACCTCCCCTAGGATGGGTTGGTCTGTATCTGTAAATCGGAGCAAGAAAATGATAGGCTCCATGATCTGAATAACTAGATCTATCTTCTCCCACCATAGATCATCCAACACTGTGTCCTTCACTTTCTTTGAGGCTGTTTGATCCGTCTTTCTCCAAAAAGACCAAAACTCTGAAATAACCATGGCCCCAAGAGCGGTCTTGACCTCCCTCAACCTCTTCAACATGATAAATGAAGAGGCAAACCGTGTATCTGCAATCTTCAACAATGATAGATTGTTATACTCCTTGTAGATAGTGAGGGCATTTGTATGGTTTTGTACAAAGTTGCGGATATGCCGTGCATCCTCAATAATCGCTCCAATCCAAAGCACATCAGAAGCAATAGATTTCAGTGTCAAGTTCAATGAATGGACAATGCAAGGTGTCCAAAATATTTGTGGATATTTTGCTTCCACAATCATGCCAACAGCCTTGCAAACAAGTGCTTTATCTGTAATGATTTGCACACAAGAATCGACACCTACATATTCAATAATTTTAATAAATAACTCACCCATATATTGTGCATCCTTGTACTGTCCAAGTGCATCCACTGATTTCAAGAAAACTGGACCATTCAAGGATGACACCATGAAGTTGATGAGTGGGTGGTGTGCTGGATCTGTCCATCCATCAGAAACAATGCTAACCCCAGATGTTGGCCATGCTGATTTAATAGGCTCAAGCATTTTGTCCACCTCTTTCTTTGCCTTTGTCAACAATGTGGTTCTGAGCTTCTCTGACCCAGGAGGCACATACCCTTATGGAGCCCCATGACTAAGAGCTCGACACATCTCAATAAATAGAGGTGACCGTGCAACATTAAAGAATATGAAGTTCTTATAGAAAAAAAAAATGCAATGGTGAGATCAAGCTCTTCCCTCTTCTCTTTTTGAAAAATCTTGTCCATTGGACCAACTGCAGTTGCCTTTCTCTTTGCTGATTGTCCCCTACTAAAAGTCTCAAAAGGGAACTTGTTGTTGCTTTTCCTTAAGAATGGAAGGGGATCATCATTCTTGTTTTTTGTTATTTTGATGCCACATTTGTCTCACCAATATATTGCTCTTTCTCCAATTCCTTCCTCTTTGCCGATTCAATTGTTGTACAACATTTAATGCCACAACCTGGAATACCCAACAAATGAGTTTTCACACGGAAATATGTGCAAGTGAAATGGCCGTTGCAAAAATTGCATTTCCATGAACAATTTCCTCCTCCTCCCTTTTTTCATGCCCCTCCCTCTCTTGTCACATATTTCCACAATGGGTATTTGGAGTCAACAGTTTGTTTTCCCTGTACATTTGAAGCTGTTGTTGCAACCCCACTTCCAATAGATGGAATACTTGTAGACCTTGATGAAATAGGGACAGGAGGGGCATCTCCAATGGGGACATTTTTCCCCTTTCTTTGCCCTTGTCTTGCTGCCTTTAATTGAGCCATGAATATTGTAAAAAATAAACAAAAATAACCAAATATACAAAACATATGCACATGCAAACACTAACAGCAAACTAAATGCAAAATATAGAGAGACGGTGCACTTACCGGATGCTCGAATCTCTTCGAAAGAACTCCATTTCTCCTTGCTCACCCTTGCTCCTTGCTCACTTCACAAAATGAAAACGGTGAGAAAGAATGACAAAAATCGGGGTTTTATCAAAAAGAAACCGCACTTTTTTGGACAGCGTGTCTGACCGTACCCGATTCCGGGATATGGCCGTATCCGTACATGGTACGATCAGGATTCGTCGTACCCTGTACGGATACGGCCGTATCCCGTGAATTGGATACGAATCTGGTCGAATCGTATCCAATTCGACGGATTCGGGATTCGGAGCCCCGGGGGGACGAATCCGGTTTCTTAGGTTGAAACCTTTGGGTTTGAGCCCAACCCAAAGACTTTAGTCCCTCTCCTCTATTCTATTCTTATTTTTCTTCAAGTCATTTTACTTATTTATTTGCTAAAGTAGGATTATATTGCAAAATTGTAGTCGCAGATTGCACGACCACCTCTCTTGTGGGAAGTGTGGTTGAAGACTTTACAACAAGCCAAAAAAATGTGTTTATGATTTGATGGAAATTATAAAGTTTTGGATTGAGATTCTTTTGCATGCTTGGTTTCTACAACTTAGGAATTAGCAGCATTGATTTAGCAATTAGATTAGATGCATGTTGTAGGATAGAGTAGATCTTTAAAAAATAAAATTCAACTCATCTTTTCCACCTTGATTTATCTGGCTGCAATATTGATTAGTAGATGCATGTTTTGATTGTTGGTTTGCAGGGGCTGCCAAGTGACTTGTAGGGGTTGGACATTCATCCACATCCACCTAGGCATCTTCACCCTCCTCCTGGACATCTCATACTGCTCTTAAGCTTTATCACCGTGATTATCCTTCCAAGATCAATGAAAGACACTGTGGGCATAAGCTTTTGTGCAAGATAGGCCTCCGAGGGGTGCTAGGCTTGACAAAAGGCCTCACACATCCTTCATTTACCTTCATCCACCTTCCCCAACCTTCATAACACCGTCCTTGCCCTCGGAAAGCTCTCGGGTTTATTTCTATAACAAAACAGGGTACTCCTGTAGCAAAACAGGTCTTCCTGTAGCACGCCTGTAACAGTCCTGTAGCACTCTTGTAGCACGCCTGTAGCAGTCCTGTAGCACTGCCTAAATTCAACCAGATTTTCCCTAGGACCTTGACTCCTGCATTTTGAAGTTAAATAATGGCCTCCAGTCTTTGATTTCATGATCAGGAAGACTCCAAAACCACTCCAACCCTATCCTTCCTCTACTCCAAACACAAAACCACAGGTAGATTAGACTCAGTTTTTTTAATTTCATAGTTATGTATTGTGGACTGAATTCCTTTTTCTCAAGCAATTTGCAATTAGATTAATGGTTCATGCAAGTAGAACATTGAATTGATTAGTGTGCAAATAGAGTAGCATAATTTATTTCTGCAACTAGTACAGTTTGTTACTTTCATGCAATTGTAACTAGTCTTTACATTTAATGAATGGTATTTTCATTTCTGCAGTTAGAATCGTGTTCATTCCCTTGCAACCATGATATGTTTTCATAGAAATTCTCTTTGTAGTTAGTTGGAGGAGTGGTCTTTGTATAACTTGATCTGATCTAATGACTAAGAGTGATATGAGTAGAACTTAACCTACTATGCATATAGCACTATCACCTCTAAGTTTGGACGAACCCCGGGTTAATAATTTAAGTTGAGAAGCCTTGGGAGTTGCAACATCCTTGATGCAATACCAGGGCCCATCAGATGTATTGTTGTAATGGCCTTAAACTTCTGATAAATCTGGTTTACCCTGGGTACCATCCTCGAAATAAACGGAAATATTTGGTGGGTTTCCTGGGGATTGCATTTCATAATTTAAAATAAAAATAGAAACAGTGAGACCTGTTCCACCATAAAGAAGTACAAAACAATAATATGGGTTTAAATTGACCAAAATAGCATACCTAGAAAACACAAGCAAAGTAGAATAAATAAGGTGACATACAATATGATAGCCAAAATAGAAATACGAAATTGTAAGACAACCAAATAACCTATACAAGAAGCCTCCATTGAAAAGATGAGCAAATTAATCTGATCAAGAATTTCATACCCAAAAAAAGGGTGATTCCTCTCAAGACAATTGTGTTGGAGACTGCCTGATCTAATTCATGCTTCTTTTCTTCAGTAAAGAGAAAATCTAGCTGCCTGCCCAAATCTTATTCTTCTGATGTGACCTGCCTGCCGCAAAGGGCTGACCACAATGAAGATATGAGGTAGCTATCATACCTTCCCTTCATTGCTAGATAAGGAAAGAAACTGGATGCTGCTTGTACAATCCAGAATGTTCAAAGAGGAAATGATGTTCCCAAAAATCAATGAAAAACCAAACCAGGATCTTCCTACATTCCTCACAAAAGTCGATTTCTGTGTTGATGCGTCCTGCTGTTTACACATGCATATCAGGCTTGCACAAGAGAACGCATTTCTCCTCTCAAATAAGATGTCTTAATTCATATAGTTTACTCTATTAGATACCATTCAATGTTCTTTCTGTAAATTAATTGTCATCCTGTCAAGCTTCTTTGCATCTAGCATCCCCGTCGCTCTTTCTTTAGTTGTCTCATTTTCTGTAAAAGACATGCGACTCTGTCCTCTTTACCCACTTTCAAAAGACAATACCTCATCTTATCGTATGTTCTGGAAGAAGGCCAGATCCCTTTCCCTACCATCTCCTCAAAATAAGCATAGGCTTCTTCCCAGCGATCTTTCTCCAAGAGCCCATTTATAAGAGCACAGTAGGTATGCATGCCTGGACACACCCCCTTCATAACCATGTGTTTCCAAGCTTTCAGAGCTATGTCCAGTTCATCATCTTCGAAGAACAGCTTTATCATCATAGTGTATGTATTCAAGTCGGGATCACAGCCACAGTTAATCATCTTCCAAAACTCTTCGGAAGCCTGTACTCTTTGATCAAACTTTACCAGATAATGCAAGATGATATTATAGGTCCTCCCATTCGGGCCACCACCTCTCTGCTCCATCTCATCCAATAAGTCATATGCATTCTTAAACTGTCCTACGGTACAGAAGGCACCTATCAGTGTATTGTAAGTACGAATGTCAGGCACGCACCCATTCTTCTTCATTTCCTGGAAAAACATCAGCGCTTGATCTATACGCCGCTCATTACCAAGCCCATGGATCAGAATGCTGTAAATGTGAGGGCTAGGATGGCATCCCCTGCTCTGCATTTCTGTAAACAAATTAATGGCATCATCCACCCTGCCTCCCTTACATAAAGCATTCATGAATATGCCATAGGCTACCGCATCTGGCTCGAAGCCTTTTCTATTCATCTCCTCAAAAATATCCTCTGCTTTATCCAGATCTGGCTCGTTTGCCCAGCCTTCGAGAAGAATACTATAAGTCTTTATGTCGGGGCGGAAATTATTTCCCTTCACATGATCAAAGACTTCCTGTACTGCTCTACCAGCCCTATTTTTGCTGAAAGCACTCAGAAGGCTATTAAGCGCAGACAAATCTGGTCTCATACCATATTTCCTCATCCTTTCAAAGGCATCAGTGGCTTCCTTTACCATTTTGGCCCTTGCATACCTTCGAAAAATCAAATAAAACGTCTCCTGTGTCAAAACCCCGCGCTTCTTCATCTCGTCTATTAAATTCCACATAAGTCTGTACTGCTTAATCTTCCCTAGTGAATCTACCATGATATTATATGCTTCAACGCTGTGACAGTACCCCTGGTGTTTTTCAGCCCATCTAAAGAACCTGTAGGACAGCATTCCGCCATTGCTGAACTTCTTCAATATTTCCTCCACTAAAGCTGAGGAAATATTCACTCTGCAGCCGTCGAGGGCACTTTGAAGATCAGAATTAGGGGAAGACATAAGGACTCCACTAAGCTTCTTCAAATCCCCCCAAAACTCGTCTCCGTTCACGTTCGTCGACGTTTTAGACCGTTCAATATCGATTTCAGGGAAATGATCTATTCTTTCAGAGTATTCGACAGCCATATAAGATGTTCTATGCAAACTCATCCGTGTTTCGCTTATCCTCCTCATGCTTTCATAGGATCCTTCTATTTTCACAGTCGTCTGAAGCAATCTCGGCGGCCTCATGCCAATTCCACTAAATTCCCGCAATTTATCGCCATGGACTGAAATATAAAACAATTTCGAACTGATTTCGGATAACTTGTTCACTCTTTCGCGGAACATCAGGCTTGCAGCAAAGGTCACTCTGTTGAGCCGTATTTCAGGCCACGGTAAACAACTTTCAATGTATTTCTTTGTTTTGACAAACACATTGCTTCTCGGGTATAACTTTAAGCATTTTTCACCATTTCTAAGGGCGACGGATCCGTAATATCTTTAAACTTAGTTGCAGCAGAGGGTCTGAGAGTCTTTGCATACCTGGCCAAGAATTTCCTATTTCAGCATTTGAAACCGCAAACGCTGCAAATATTTCCGTGTTCGACGGTAAAGCTTTTCACGACATTGTCATCCACGGAGCCATGTTTCCGCTTACCTGGGTTTTGGTTGTTTTGGGTTTTATTGCAGTTGGCGGCGTCACAGGTTCGATACCACATGAAGGCATTCCATTTAATTCGGAGTTTTTTTTTTTTTTTTTTTTTTTTTTTTTTTTTTTTTTTTATAATTCATGTTTTTCTTATTTAAATTGATGAGTTGGTCTAATTTTCTAACAAAAATTTTATTAATGTCAAGAAACAAGTTAATGTCAAGAAATTGATGCACACATATTTCTATAATTCTCTTATGTCTTTAAACGCATCACACATATTTCTATAATTCTCTTATGTCTTTAAACGCATCACACTCTAAAATGAAATGTTTTTCCAATTCCACTTTCGAAATGTGCAAAATGTACACACTCGTTCTTCCCAAGCTTGTTTTTCACTTTCATTTGTTTCACATAGAGGATAATGCAAGTTGATTATTAATTGACTAATAATAACCTTTGCCCCCACGGAATGTTAGCTCCAATGTACTCTTTTTTGTTGGAGATCATAAGTAAGTTCAATTCTTCAATGTAATTCTTCAATGTAGTACTTATTCTTTCTACCTAATTCTTTTCCCCATACCTCTTTACAAAACTTTTCCATAACAAAAATTTCTAGCTCATCACTATTTGTGAGACAAGCATTGAGGTAGGTATTCCATTTTGACATCAATATGTATTTTCATTCTTTTACTACCCAAATTCTACCTTATTGAACCGTTCTCCATCAAATTTACTTTAAAAAAATAATTTAAAAGAGCATTATAAAATGAAAATGAAATTTTGAAATTTTCTAATTAAAAAGGTAAAGGTTAAATTTGTAACTGAATAATATTGGGGTTGTCGTTGAGTATATGTTTCTTTTGTGTAAAAAGTAAAATAAAAAATAGAAAGTAATTGACGAGAGAAATTATTTATTTTAATTGCTTTTAGATTGAGAGCTTACACGAGTTTGTTTATATATATATATTGAAATGTTGTTTAAAATTTTATTATATTCTAATCAATGGAGTAAAGAATATATTTTATTTCAATTATAGAAATATAGAAAATTTATAGTTATTATATTTTATTATGTGAAAGTTTTAACATATATTGAAATTCTTTTGTAATTAGGAAATATATGATGAAAATAAATGTAATTAGGAGTTTTTTAAAATTAGAAAATTTAAAATGAAGCACTAAAAAAAAAATTATGACTAATGAAAAACCAATTGTTTTATTGTTAAAAATAAGTATGATAATGGGGTGGGAGGAGAGGGACGGATTCTTATTAATTCCGATGGAATAATTGTTCAACAGTATGCTTGGGTTTTGGGCACGAAGAAAAATATCCAAGCAAAAGCCTATGAGTTATATTTCAGCCTCACTTTGGCTCAGCAAAAAGGAATCAAGGATATAAACATATTAGGGGATTCTCTTTTAGTTATTAAACATATGAACACAAAGACTGCAGCCAAGAACAACAAGTCAAATCAAATACTAAAGAGAGTTATTGGCTTGCTCCCTTTCTTTGGGCATTTGCATTTCTTTCATATCTTAAGAAGTCTTAATAAGGAGGTGGATTTGAAATCCAATTTGGAAAATGAAGGAAAGTTGCAACTAGGAAAATGGAATTGAAGGCTACCTTCCTATCCCCTAAACCTGAGAATGAAAGCCCTAATTTTGAAGATAAACCTCTCCTCCTATACAAAAGATCAGACTCAAAATACTTGCATCTTGGAGTTAAAAAGTATAAAATCCTTTGCTACCCCTATCCCTTGAGGTGAATTAGACATGTCTCCCTTTGTTCCCTCCCCCCTTCTGACCATCCCCCTCTCTTGCCTCCTCGCTTTCCCCTCTATGAATCTGTGTTGTCGTCCACCGCCTTCGTCCCCTTATTTCCTCCCCCCCCCCTCCTCCTTCCTCTATCACTTCCCCCATCACATCCAGCATCCTTTGTGGTGTCCCCTCATCCTCCCCATCTGGCAGTTGTCGTACATCATCCTTACCTCACTCTCGACTAGTGGCCTCATATCTCAGCAGTTGAGAACACTTGCCGAGGTGAAAGGAATAAGTGTGAGAAATCTGGGTGGTGTGCTTCATAATCGGGTCTATAACATGAACCAACAAACCAGTTTCATGCAATAATCCTCAAAGCGTGAGCCACATTTAATTCGTCTGCACTGGAGAAAATGGCTCGCGCGAGGGATAGTTAATTTGCATCAGGTGGGAGTCATTTCAAGCTTCAAGATAATCATGGCAGGAAATTGGGACTCTCGAGATATGTATGCAGTCTCTCGGCTCAGTGACTTATATAAACTGAGGAATAAAGGTCTCAAATTCTGCATTAGTAAGGACTCTACTCAGAAGGTCGTGGGTGGAAGGATTCTCTGGCAAAGTTGGAATTGTCCGTGGGAAATTTTGGCGGTTGAGTGCTGCCCCTAGGTAGAGTTACTTTTTGGAGAGTTCCAATCTGGTGAGTGTTAATTGCATGCGCTTATTGCCGAAGAAATAATTGTCGGGGATCCTGTGACATGTTATTGTGTGCTTCTGAGCAAAGTGGTGTCAATTAGGTCTCTATTTTTAGTTCCTTTGTGTCAATTTGGGTCTTTGTTCCTCCTGAGATCCATCTGGGCGTTGTGGAGTCAATTGGGTTATTGCTCCTCCTCTATGTCAATTGGGCCATCACCTCCCCAATCTGTATCAATTGTAAGTGAGTTCCTATCTGGTGTGTGTCATTCATTGGATTTAATTGTTGATGTAATTATTATTGGGGGTCATGTGTTGTGATATTGTGGGATTATGGGCGTTGTGGTGCCAACTGGGTCATTGTTTATAGTTCCTCTATGTCAATTTAAGTCTCTGCTCTTATCTGGTGTGTGGCATTCGCGGGAGTTAATTGCAGATGAAATTATTGTTGGGGATCATGTGTTGTGTTATTGTGGGATTCTGAGCGTTGTGGTGCCAATTGGGTCATTGTTTATAGTTCTTATGTGTCAATTTGGGTCTCTGCTCCTCCACAATGCCATCTGGGTTTTGTGGAGAAAATTGGGTTACTGTCGCTCCTCGATGGCACTTGGGTCTTGGCCTCTACTCCTTGGTGGTATTTGGGTCTCAGGTTCTCCCTTGGTGTATCTATCAAATAGACAACATGACTTCTGAAACCTGAGGATATCGACGTTGCCGCTCAAGCAAGGTGGTGGGTCGGTCTGACAGGAACTGGGAAAAGTGTCCTCCTCTTGCCACTTTCTCCCCACGTGATTGTGGCCCTTATGAGCGTGAGCATTATGAATTGAGGGCGAATCAGGGAAATCTTCGAAAATGCTTTCAACAACAACGAGAAGATGCTTGCGAAATGCATGAGAGGAGCATAGAGAAGAGCCAAAGGATTCATAAGTTGGAAGACGAGGTGTATGCCCTGCGCAGCTAAATTGAAGATCTACAAATTCAATTGGCCACGAAGAACCCTCAAAATGTGGAGGAATCAATTGCGATTGATTTTAACAAACTTGCTAAACCGGAGGACTAGATTTCCTCATTTTCAAGTGTTTTATGATAAATTTTAAATGTATTTTGCTTTTAGGGCAGTATTGTAAGGCTTATCCTAGTATATATGTAAACGCCCACTCGCATTTTGAAATTTTGAAAAGCAAATGGACTTGTACATCCAGTCTACAAGTAAATATGTCCTTGGATGGCATTGAAATCAAATTGTAATCTCTTGTTTTTTGCCATGATTGGGCACGGATTAATATAAATCTACTACTCTTTACTATTAAAAAAAAAAAGTATGATAATGAATGGAAAAATAATATTAATTATGGAAAATAAATTACAGTGTTTCATAGTGCTCTGTGTTTTATTAAGAAAACGAACGGAAAGTCTCAAATATTTCTAATTTATGAGGCTTTTTTTAATTAATTAATTTTTTAAACAATTTTTAATTTGACAAATTGATTTTAAACCACACTCCAATAAAAAAATCAGAAATTCAAATTTTAAATATTCAAAAATTAATTTTCAATTTCTAAAAAAATATTTAATTTTACAAAAAGTATGATAATAATTTTTAAAATTTTGCAAATTAATTAAGAGTCAAAGCATTTTGACTCGGTAGGTATAATAATATTTGATTTGTACTCGACAAGTATAATAATATTTGATTTATATTGAATATCATAATAACAAATATCATAGTTTCTAAGGTAGTTCATTTGGGATGACATGTTATGTATTTTTTGTGATCCATAATGATTGTTTGAAATTGACTTTCATATTAATCACATAGAATCCCATAGAATTATTTGTTGGTCAAATAATTCTATGTGATTAATGCGAAAGACAATTTCAATGAATGATATGTATTATGTAAATAATATGTGATTTGGGGTTTAAAATTTATGGATTTGTCTTGTAATTTCATGTTTCTATGGATCTTGGAAAGCTCTAAATCATAAACATCTTAGCCTAAATAATAAGCAATCAACATTCATGTAGTCATGCTAGATTTTCACGTTCTTATAGACTTACAAAGCAAGTGGAGTCTTTTCATTACCTTAATTGTATATTGATAAAATTATCATCCTTCATCAAAAATATTTATTTTTACAATAATTTTGTATTTACTAATGAGATCTAGAATAAACACGAGCAGGATTGGGGTATGTTCAAAATAGGAATATAAAGATGCATCGTATGTATATATAGATTACATCCTCTCTTATATAAGTGTCTATAACTAGCAATTGTCCCTAAAGGTGCAAAGGTACACCGAAGAAATAAAAGATTTGGAAATTGGCCATTAGCAACATGAGTGAATGTTGGAATTTCAATTATAGGCTATCCTAGTGCTTCAATGTGTTACTTGAAAGTTGTATTCACCTTATCTTCATCATGTGGCTAGACTCACTCGACAACTTTGAATATTAGTACAAGCCACCCTTTGTTTTTTTTTTTGCAGAATGTAGACATAGCTCAAATTCAATGCTTATCAAGCTCCATGATCCCATGTTTTGGAATATACCGGATTTGAATATTGGCACACCTAGCCAACTTTGCAAGTTCCTTCCCCTTCCAGTTGTCAACACTTTGATTTCACTGAAAAATAATGGAAGAATTGGTTATATGTCACTCTTGAATACCGTGAAACTTTTATTTATATGTTATGTGGAATGGTGGAAGTTATATTTGCCTTATCTTTATCATGTAGTTAGACTCACTTAACGACTCTGAATATCAATGCACTTCAAGTCAAGTCTTTGAAAATTTTGGGGTAGACATTGGAGTCTTTTAATATTTAAATTCAACGAAAACTTCTAACCACTTAAATTAAGAATTTGTTCCTCATTCAAAGTGGTTCATGAAAAAGAAAAAGATAAGTGTTTGTTTAACCATTTTAAATTTTGGGATTTTATTTTTTTAATGATTTTATTTTTTTTCCCATGGTGTGACATGAAAAAAAAAAATAGTTGTTTGTTTAACCATTTTAAGTTTTTGAATTTATTTTTTAAATTCGGTGAACTAATTCTTAGCCATATTTAAATTTTTTTGTCCTTTTAAATTGTAGGCACCTTTTATATGGAAAAAAAATAGCAAAGGTTCTGAAACAATACCTAAATAACCTGACAAATATGTTCTATGTATGGCGTAAGCACATACCTCTGTGCCTACCACAATAGAATGGCGACAACAAAGCAACAAAGAAGGCATCAACATCAATAACAGTGCTTATGACCCATCTAAAGGAGCTAGCATTGGAGCTAGATATTTAGATAGTAATTCCCCATGGCATACAAATAGAACTCATTGAAAAGCATGGGAACGATGTACCTTGTAGATTTGGGTGATAAAACCTTTAATACTTGCCTGATCTTTGAGTTATCAGTTATACATCAACTCATGTGCATCTTAGAGCCATGATGGGATCAAAATTCCACCAACAACAGCTCGAGCATCATACATTTTAGGCATTCAAGAAAAAGAAGCAGAGCCAGAAACAAAGGTAAACGCAGAGGCTAGGCAAAAAGAGGGAGGGGCCTTGCCCACGGTGATAGCTCTCTCAATTGTAACGAAGTAGCACCACCACTCGCAATGCCCTGCTAGACAGATTATAAAAAATAGGTTCCAATTTCTCTATGGCTACGAAAGAGCTTGTTCGGTTTATTGGCATCTGGCTTATTGGGGTTGTTAGCATTTGGAAAAATGGAAGCCATAATTGGCAACAATCATGGAAATTGAGTTTTATGCCTTCTATCCTCACAAATTTTGGTGATTCAAACACAATAATCATGGAAATTGAGTTTTATGCCTTCTAGACTCACAAATTTTAGTGATTCAAACAAAGGAGTCTTGTCCCAGTACGTTTTACAGGCAATTGAATATATTAAGATCCAATGGATAGGTTACTTTGTTAATCAAAAGGGTGTACCCCTGAATTTCAATCAGAACATTGGTATTTTCCCACCGGAACAAGGAAAAACGAAAAATATATAGTTGAAAGTAGAGGGCTAGGTGCTTGTTCCAATTGTGGCAGGGGACATCGTAAAAGTAGCATTTTGTCTTGAGGAATCTCCTTCATGTGCTGAATTTCAAATTCAAAATTATGTCTTTAGGCTGTAAGAATAGCATATTTACAGGATTTTGTGCCTAGGCATTTTTTTGTGTGTTGAATGTCAAATTTTTGGGCATATGTATTCTGGTATATAATACAAATGAGTATATAATGTGTGTACAATTTGGACATTATTTTCTTCTGCACTTACATATTTGTGAGTTGACTTATTTTATGTGTATGTAATGACTTATTTTACCTTTATGTGAGTTTTTTTTATTGTTGGTTATTCTGCTAATTTTTTTAGTTGTTGTCTCTTTTTCTTATTTTTTTAAAATTCATATCAAAATCAACTTAAGGCTTACACTTGACGTCATCCCTCCAAAACTAATTCCAATGCTTGGCCTAAGGCCGTCCATTTTGTTAAAAATTTCTTGGAATTGATACACCACCTCATCCTATTAAAATTGACGCCACTCGGTGGAGTAAACCATCCTCTGGCTTAGGTATAAGGCCCAAGAGTATACCTTCTAAAAAACCAACCTGACACTTGCACCAAACCTCATTCCTTATAAACTCATTCCAGTGCTAGGGTCTGAGGAATATGTATTCTACCAAAATTGCATGGCACATGCAAAGGACCTCATTCGTTGTTCTACCAAAATTACATGACACATGCACAGGACCTCATCCCATTGAAGTTCACGCCATGTAGATGGAGTAAGCCATCATTTGGCATAAATCTAAGGTCTAAAGCATGTCTCTTTTTCCAACAAGCACGTGGGAATTTCCTTTGGCCTCATCCTTTTTTGTAACTCATGCAATGTGGATGAAGTAGACAAGAGTGAGAATGAAATTTCCTAATGGATGGCTCAACACTCCATAATTTCACCAATGAACTAAAGCATTGTTCTTGCATATAGCCCATCCTTCTTTGAATATCCTCATCCTTCTTTGAAACTCATAGCATAACAACAAGAGCAATGCTTTGGTTTATTGGTGAGATTGAGTAATTCTTTGGTTTATTGGTGAGATTGAGGGAGTGTTAAGCCATCCTTGTCTGATCCTTCTTTGAAACTCATAACATATGGTTAGGCAGACAACAACAAAAATGGAACGACCCTAATGGAATGACCCTAAATGAATACTCCCAAAAATTCATACATGAACCAATGCCATGTTTGCAGGATTATTTTCATTTTATTTTGGATAGGAAACCAAATTTAAATATAAAGAACAATGAAAATCCAACTCAGTTTTTTTCAATATATTGGTCAATGGAAATTCCATGTGAGTTCCCCCTCTTTTCAGATTGAATGCAATTATATTAATCTTAGGAGACTAGGGGGTACTATAATGATCATCTTAAGAAATTCTATTGATCTGATGAGACCAGGGGTACTGCAATGATCATCTTAAGAAATTGAAAGAAAATGTATTTCTTTTTATCGGTATTAATATCAATTTACTAAGAAGTTTAAACTTTATACCCTCTGTGGGAAATTTTTGGACTTGTTTTTTTGGAAAAAAAAAAAAAAAAAATATATATATATATATATATATATATATATATATATATATATATATATATATATATATATATATATATATATATATATATATATATATATATATATATATATATATATATATATATATATATATATATATATATATATATATATATATATATATATATATATTATTATTAACAAAAAAATCATATTTATTAGAAAAAAATCATATTATAAATAGTGTGAACCGATTTTCTCCCACGCATATTTGTTTGTGTCATTGTTGTCATTTTTTGGGAAAGTACTTCAGGAAATTGTTCCTTCAAGGTTGCACCCAAAACATCACGATGAAATTCTCTTCACTAAATAGTATGAAGGGTTTTCTCTGAGAAATGCACTTTTTTCCATAGAAATTACAAAGGAATTTCTTAAAGACATCAAGGGTGAAGCAAGATTCCAATCTCAAATATCTGAAGATTTAACTGTTTTCAATCTACTCTCCCCACTAAAGTTATTTTTGCAAACGAAAGTAACATTTTCAGATATGTATAAGTTTCACAAAATCTTAACACGAATGGAGATTGTATTTCATATTGATGAAGTTTCCACTGAATCAACATTTTCATGCAGGTTGCATTCATCATCGAGGATGCCTTCAAACAACCTTGTTTTTTAGGATACCTTCCCTTGGTTGCCTACAATAGTGTATAGTTGTATGATCTTATTCTTCATTTAATTTTATCATGCGTTGTGCCAAGCACGAGATCGAATAAGATCTACAACAACAGATGATGTATTATATACACGATACATGGTTGAATGTTGTGTATACATGGTTTCCATTGTGGAATATCATGATTTAAAATATAACAGTGTCGATGTGGCAGTAAGGCATTTGCTCAATGTGGTGAGCAGGGAACATATGGCTAAATCACATTCCTGTGGAGGATCTCGTGCGAGTGTGAAAGGCAATGCAAAGCCATAGCCGAGGAAAATATCATGGAGGGGTGGTCGAAGGCACAACAATGCTAGATACCATATTTTGTACCTAGTGGGAGCATGCAGTGCAGTGGCGCAAATGGGCGGTGGAGCGGGCCCACTTTGACAGGCTGAAAAACTGAAGGTAAATGAGGCTTCCACATGGTAAAAGAAGATTGGCCAGAAGGACGAAAATGACGCCTTAGGATTGGTTGGGTTGAACAGTGTTTGCCCAGCCAATTTCATAAAGAGAACACCTTCGATGTAAAAATATTTGATTATGTTATTATGTGTAAAGTAATATATTGTTATTTTTAATATTTTAAAATTCCTTTGAACAAAATGTAGTTTAATGTTATGTTTATGAATTATTATAATGTTTATATAATTTATTTTAAAATTATATTTGACATTACAAAGTATATTTATTCATTGAATGTTAACAATTTAAATAATTGGAAAGATGATATTTTATTTAGAATATTATTTTGAAGTGTGTATCTAGTTTACTCTTATAAATTAAAGTACAATTATTTTTTCAAAATTTGAGTTTATAAAAGTTGAATGAATATATACTCTTTAACGTAAATTTCCAAATTTGATCATTATTCATGGCCACTAACTAACTAGGTAATCACACTCAAAAGGAGTATGTTGTGGAGAATCATTATGTATCCTATAATAGAGCATATAATGTTGTATATGTTGGGATATATGCCATCTCATATAAAGGTGCATAAAATAAAACAATGTATATCTCAATATATATAACATTAAGTGCTTTGATGGCATATATATATATATATATATATATATATATATATATATATTAAATGCTTTACTATGGGGTGGATATTATTTATATGTGTTGTGCCTTATTAACATAAATATTGATTTGATGTTTGTAGGTTTTAATTTGTACAGTTAATTGTTGCAAATATATTCTTAAGAAAATAGAAAAGGTGCAATGACAAATACACACATTAACAAAATATTTTATCCTAGAAACTCAAATTAAGAAAATCAAAAGAATTTTTCTGATTTTTCAATATATTTTCTTTACAATATTATATATATATATGCTACCAATCAATTTACCCTATATTAGAACACAATCATAATTTCTTAGCCAAAACTACAAAAACATAAACCACCATGTGCTAAAAACAACAAAAATAAACGCATAAAACTGCTAATTTTTTTTGGTAGTGTTTACCTTAACCCTATGCAAGCCCTCTTGTGACCCCATTGCTATGCCCAACACAACATACAACATGGGGTAGTCATGCAACTAATATAACACATAACCAACAATGTTCACTTTAATGTGTATGTAACTTTTGAAATTGTTATAAAATTATAATTTTATTTTATTTTATTTATGAGGATATACATAATTATAAGATTTTAATTTAAAACAAAGAACCTTACTCTCTACTAGGTAGACAAAGGTAATATATATTTTCAAGACTCAATCTCATTCAAGAATAAAGTTGGAAGCCATTATAACAATATAACTCAATATAAACTTGACATATAACTTGCCAAAATTAAATCTAAATAAAAACAATAATTATAATCTTTCCAATCACCCAAAATAAACCCAATGATTAACATTATTCAACAAATAAAAAAATTAATTTTTCCTGCTATAATTGCTTCTTTATTATTTTATTATTAAAATTTATTTATTCATTTTCATAATTAAAAAATAAATTAAAATTTAAAATCACAATAAAATTGAATTTTCAAAAGAGGTATATTGTAATTATTATAATTGGCTCTTTTTCATTATTTTGATTTATTTGTTTTCACTTTTACTTTAGCGTGTCATATTAATCTTATTTTTATTTATTAACATTATGTTATATTATAAATTTTGTTCTTCTCTATTATTGTTATAATTATGGTTTATTTATTTATTTTCATAGTTACAAAATAAATAAATTTAAAAATTATAATAAAAATTGAATTTTCAAAACATTTAAATTTTTATTGGTTTTTTTCATTATTTTGATTTATTTGTATTTAAATTTTTTTTGGTCAAATTGTCTATGATCTTCTAGTCTTGACATGTGGCTTGAGGAGTCGCGGCCTAGGGCCATTTAAGCCATCAAAGTCACCTAGGGATCACACCTAATTTAGGCCACACCAACCCTAAGCTCGTTGGATTTTTTAGCATTTCTCTTCCCCCTAGCACAAGGCACAACCACCCCCACGCGAGGTTTGATCTTGGGCCACCTTGTTGATGAGGCCCATCCTCAACTGATTGTGTTAGTGAGACTTGACATTATTTGTTTTCACTTTTTATTTTAGAGTGTTACTTTTATTTTTATTTTTATTTATTAACATTATGTTATATTATAATTTTTTGTTACTTTTATTTTTATTTTTATTTTTATTTATTAACATTATGTTATATTATAATTTTTGTTCAAGCTTGTTCTGAAATTAAAAATTGAAGGTTTCTTGTAAAAGTTTGTCAGCTAGTGTATGTTTTGTGGGTAATGGATCGAAATTGCAAAAGCACATAAACTTTTTAAACTTAGTTAAGCTTTGTACATTTAAATAGATAAAAATAGACAACATGCAGCATCACAAAACAATAATTTGATGAAGTTCACCCCCCTCGGCTACATCTCTAGGTCCAACTTCCAATGTTGCCCCTTTAAGTTATATGCTCAAAATGTCAATTACATCAACATGCAATGCTCAAATCACAAAAATAATGTTGCCAATGTGTCCAGAACACCCAAAAACCCCTGTGTAGGCTCTTCTTGGGCTCAAAAAGATTGAAAAATGGCCAATTTAGGCCTCCTTGTTCATTTCTCTACTATATATCCTACAAAATGACCTCCTTTGTCGAAAATGGAAATGAATTCCCTTTTGGTGGAACCGCCAGGTAATAATTTGGCACAGGAACAACAAAAATTCCGCTAAAAACGGTGCAATTTATCGGACGATTAATCAGGCACCCGCGCCCCGAGTTTCCGTCCTTTCTATTGGTCACGTGGAAAATCATGCGAGCGGGGGTGTGCGCCAGAGGCCACATGCTCCGCAGGCACCGACACCTG
The DNA here is from genome assembly GCA_034641835.2 of Pinus albicaulis. NCBI lineage: Eukaryota > Viridiplantae > Streptophyta > Pinopsida > Pinales > Pinaceae > Pinus > Pinus albicaulis. The sequence goes on from CM076571.1 coordinate 569,173,382, forward strand.
ATCGTGTGTTTGTTACATATGGCCACGGGTGGGGCGCAGGCACGGTGTCATGTGCCCTCCCCTCTGTTGGTTTCGTCGAAAGTTTTGTTAACATAAATGGGACCAGGGATTGGGGGCTAACTCCCCGCCCCCTTCGCCTCTGTGTATCGTTGTATGGTGTGCAATATTACTGTGGTTGGGCTGGTTGGGCCCAAACTGCCCCCAAACCATATTAAAAAAGAAAAAGAAAAAAAGAAGAAGAAGATAATAGTTTAACAAGTGGCAATGTGTGGAAGAACTCTAAGTCGCCTAATTATGTGTGGTGAGGTCATGGGATTGAACCTCGCCGAGGTCGTTAGTCACCCAACAAAAAATTTACACGCATTTCGAGGGCCACGTGCCCCCCCCCCGCTCCCCATAGGGCCACATGTCGCCATCTGATTGGCTTACACTAAATCTTCACCCACTAATAAAAATCTGCCAACCTGAAATGTATGATCATGCCACACGTCATCACAGGATTGGCATGTATGACCATTCTAATGACATAGTCAGCTTGTTGACATCAGTTCCACATCATCATATGGCCTGCCTAGTCAACCCTACAAGTTGAATTTTTATCTATTTGCCAAAAACTTCAGAACATGATAACTTTCACATATGGTGTCAGATTGAGGCGATTCAAGCATTGTTGGAATCAGAATGACGAGACCTACTATTTGGCACTGTTTTCGGAATATTTTGAGCACTTTGATTTTTTTTTGCATATTTTTTATCCCCTGGATCATTCCTCCCCACTGGAAGCTTTTGGACCACCATTTTTTTTTTACTTAGCAAGTAAGTGAGGGTACTTCTCCATCACTTTCCTTATCTCAATCCACCTTGCTTTACTTGGATTCGTACCTTTGAGCCCCACTCAAAGATATTCCACATTGCATATGCGTGAAGTCCCAATTCTCTTGTCAAGAATTGAGTCTTCCTACAACTCATTTAAATATTCATGAGCAAAATCTTCTATAGATGGAATTTGAACATTCTCTTCATGATCATAAATCATTGGAGGCTCATAAAATCTCAAGTTTTCCACATTCACAATAGAATAAATTTGCATGTAAGGTGGAAAATTTAATTGGAAAGCAATGTTACCAGTCTTCTCCAATATTTTGAAAGGACCATACTAGATTGGCTTGAGTTTTTTACTTTCACCTTGAAATCTTTCCTTGTGATATATAACCAAACTTGATCTCCCACTTGGAAATCATGATCAACTAGATGCTTTTCATGTCTTGCTTTGTACTTGGCTTTACTTTTCTCTAATTTCTCTTGTACTCTTTGATGCACTAGCTGAATTTGTTCAATGAAATGTTTGGCTTTGTCCACATCACTATGTCCATCTACTACAGTATATTTACCAAAGATGGCATCCAAAGGAGACTTTGGCAAATAACTCAAACAAACTTCAAATGGAGATACTTGCGTAGATGAGTGCTTGGCACGATTGTAGGCATGATGGATGTGATGCAAATGCTCATCCCAAATTTTAGGATGCTTACCACAATATCCACAAAGGATATGCACTACTGTTTTGTTCACTACTTTTGTCTGGTTGTCATTTTGTGGATAAAACTTTGTGCTTTTCTTCAACTTAGTGTCCATGAGTTCCCATAAACTTGACCAAAACTTCCCAACAAATCGAGAATTTCGATCAGAAATAATAGAATTGGGTAACCCAAATTGAACCCCTATATTTTGGAAGAACATATTTGTGGTTCGTTCAACTGTAACTTGTTTCTTACATGGCATCAACACAAACATTTTGTTGAAACGATCCACAACAACATATAGATAATCACGACCTTTCCTAGACATTGGTAGTCCCCCTACAAAATCCATAGAAATACTTTCCCAAGGACGAGAAGGAATAGGAAGTGGAGTGTACAAACCCAATTTCCTATTGCTAGGCTTGTTAGTAGCACATATGGAACATCCTTTTACTTGAAACAATTTCATTCATGTGAGGCCAATAACAATACCTTTGAATTTGAGCAATTCTTTTTCCTACACCAAAGCGACCAACAATAAGAGAAGTGTGGACTTCCCTTATGACATTGAATCTTTCAACTTGTGGAACACACAACTTGCTAAGATGATACAACAACTTGTTATGAACATGATAATCCAACTCTTCAACATGATTGCCTTGACTCAAAGTTGTATAAACGTCTTTAAAATCATCATCTTGAGCGTATTACTCAATATAAGTTTCATGCATGATTGAGTTATGCTTAAGAATGTCATATGCATTAAAAATAGGCCTTGGTAACATATCAACAACTTTGTTGTATATACCTTTCTTGTACCTGATTACCAAATGAAATTGTTGTAGGAATCCCATCCACCTGAAATGTCTAGCTTGTTGTAGCTTGGTTTGTGATAGCAAATATTGCAAAGGTTGATGGTCAGTATGAATAATCGTTTATATTATAGGTCATTTTGTCACATCAACCCAAAAGGCCTACAAATTGGATCAATCAATATCCATTAACATGTTTTCATCATCCCTTCACAAATCCCTAAGCATGACCTCTTCAAAAAGTCTGAGTTTATGGGACAAATTTCTCATGTTAGCACTCTGTAATTTCCTTTGGTTGTAGGAAGGAAACCCAGAGGTAACCACAAACCACTTGCAGAATTGAAAAGTAGCCCTTCCAAACCCAAAGAGGGCTCTCTCTATAGGATTATTCAGCCACTTAGATGACTCATGGTCTTAGGTTTTAGGCTAGATATGAAGACCAGAGAGGAAAAGGCTTTTTAAATGTTTGATGCCAGAGTGACAGAGACATCCATTGCGCATGGAGTCATTTGTTTTAATTAATCTCAATGGTCAATATGGGATAACGAGTAGTTATTTATCAAGGGAAAGATAGGCAACACTTATGGTATTCTTTGTCAAAGTTTCATTGCAATAGGATGGCATCTAACAAAAGATGAATCTCAAATGTCATTATGGAAGACAACACACTAAAATGTTTAATGGCCTATAACAAAGCACATACAGTGAATTCTAAAAAGTTTTTTTTAATTAAACATTGAAGAATTAACATTTAAGGATGATAATAACCAGGGAGAAAATACACATGTACAAGAGAAAACATCACCATAATAAACTGGCACATGAATCCTTGAAAGAAACAATTATGGCCTTATCCTTGAAAGATTAACAAGTACAATTTAGACCCAATCTGCTCGCTATTACACTCTCCAATCAACCCATTGCACACTAAAATTCATGAAATATATCTAATTATCTCATCCTAGACTAATGAAGTGGAAATCCATCCTTTTACCAAAGATAGGAGGAATTTACAATAATATTTGAAACAGACTGCTAGGAAATAGGGACTAAATTTTTGGAAAATATGGGTCAAATATTAACTCGTATCTCTTGAAGCATGAAAAATGTTACAATTCCCAAGGAGGTTTTTGTATATTATATTTTGATTGAGAGAAATCTCTCTCATTTTTCAAAAATTGTTCTCCAACTCCTCTGAATCTACACCCAAAAATCATGACTAAAACAAGAAATGACGAAATGTGAAAAATATGTTGTAAAGATTCATTCTAATGTTCCAATATATGAAACATGTGAAGAAACTCAAGGAGGTTTTTTATATTTATTTTTCCCATTCTTGACAAAAACCTCTTTTTGTTTTTAAAAATTCATTTTAATTTGGTCAAAACCCAATTTTGAAAATGATGACAAAAATAGTAAAAAAACGCAACAACTTCATTTGACTATATGAAAGTGCAGCAATTGCAGTGTGTTTCTCCAAAAGCGCAACGAATCCATGGTTATCATACTTGTGGCCATTCCCTAGATTTATGAAAGTTCTAAGCAGGTAGAAGACATCCTCTACAACGCTAGGAACCTGTTTAAAGATCTGTGTTCAAGCTACAAACCTTTGTCCTCGAAAGTTACCCCTCACAGCAGAAGCGCAATGAACTTGTGGAGCGAACCTTCATCTGAATGATTTGATCAGATATTGAACCTTTGACTAAGAAAAATGGCTTATAGATGATTTTGATAACCTCCAAGACTTTCTTTGCACCTCCATGTATGAAATAGTGCCAAAAAAATTGATCTGCTACCACATTTTGATGCCTTGAGAGTGGCGTTGCAAAAGTGCAACAACCATGGAGTTAGGGCTTAGATGAGGGTTTCTGGAAATTTTTTGAATGGAAAACCTCAATGTTTTATAGATTCAAACTACAAGGGATTAACACATACACCAAAATGCAGCAGGCTTTGTTTCTATGCGTAACAAATTTCCCACATGGACAGACGCATCAAACTTTCACAACGAGTTATAGGATATGATGTTTGGAGGATTTTCTAGGTGTTATGCTTGATTTTAGGAAGTGAATTAGGTTGTATACATCATAAAATATCTCAAAATAGGAATATTAAGGCATGGATGTGGTCATGGTGATGAAAACATCCTCGAGCTTGCAGAAGCTCAACAAGAAGCCTAAAACGTAGTGACCCTTGAAGACAAAGCGCAATGACCTCTGTTTGATATCTAGAGCATATGAAGAGGGTGGGTGATCAACTCAGTGGGTTATTTGGAAGCTAAAATATGTAATTTTAATCCTCCACTCAGACCAAGACCTCCTTCAAGTGTAATTGTGACCCTCTTTAAAAACGCAACACAAGTGGTGATGGATAAGGGTATGATGAAATGTTTGAATGTTTGATCATGCAGCTAACACCACTAACTCATGACAAGACACCCATAACTAGACACCATTTACTCATCCCTATGATGAAAAACCAAACCCACTATTACCTGTATGGATGACACATTAACCCTAACTTAGAGTCAAACTAATCACATGATCTCACACTTCTCTCAAAAGACTAATAACTTGATCTCTAAGAGATCGTAACAAAAGTTTACAAAATGAACAAAATGATGAAAATACTAAACCTGATTTTGATTACTATAATATATGACACTAACAACTCAAAGGCACTATTTTTATCCCCAGTTCACCTTGCCTCTTTGGCCACCTACGTGTAGCGCATGTTGCTTCCTTGTCTACCCGTGTTGGCCAGCACTTGTTGCTCCCTTCTGTAGGTGCGCTGATTCTAGAAATTCACGAAAATTAAAAATAATTGTGAAGCTTCCAAAGTTTTTTTAAATATTTACCATGGATAAAGATCTTGAATCCTATCTGATCCTATCTTAGAGACTTCACCTCTTATCCTCGGAGCTCATCCTTCCATCATATGTGGATCTCAATCCCATAATGGTAAATCCTAAACTAGCATTCTTCTCTTATAAATTTATTGTCATCCACAACATTAGAGTTGGCCTTTGGAGATTGATATTGCCCTTATGATGTTGACTTTAACCTAAAGGATGTAGGAATTTACAAGATAAGTTCCTTAGATCAAACACCAAAGGTCACTGCTCACTAATAGATCACAGATCAGTACACTGGTATTTGACGTGATTAAAACCCTCGAAGAGGGAAACAATACACGGCCTGAGCCAATGTGGCTACGTCAGGCAAATTATAAATATAAAGAAAGAAAATTTACATAAGATTCTCTCATAAACGGTCACCGAACAAATGACCCTCCATGCTCTTTAAATAGAGATCATGGACCAATCGGGTGTAAGCCACGGATCAAGTGTCGGTAATACCGAGGAGAGAGTAAACCGTCGGATCACTACATATCCTAACCATAAGATTATAAGTTACAAAAGTACATACTAAAGAAACACACTTTACCTAACTTTATGCTAGACCAAGTTATACTTAACTATTTCCTATGTGTCGGAATATCCTAACAAAGGAGTCATCATATTCATGCATTAGGGTTGATGTTGAGGTGTGATTTGTGACAAGGAAGGACAAGTAAACTTGGGGAGATATCTACAAGTTCAATGCCTATTAAGGTTTTAAACTCTCTCCTATTTCTATTAATACAAAGAGTATCTTGTTTTCCTATATTTGTTGTGTTATGTTTGCACTCATGTATTTCAATGCCATGTTGATTCATTGAATAGATATGTTAGATTATGCTATGTGGATGTTGTGGTTCCTTTGTTTGTTTTAGCCATGTGTGAGGATGAAAGGGAAGCTTGCTACATATTTGAGGTAGGCTTCATTCCCATACTCTAATTTCTCTAAGGAAAACTTTTTTTTCTTTGTCTTCTATTGTTCTAGACCAGGCCACGAGGACTAGGGAATCCACCTTTGTCCGCAATCGTAAATTTCGCATAACAAATTGGAGACTCCACTGGGGAGAAATGATTCCCTTAGTGGTTTCCTTGACCTTAGCATCTTTTTCACCTCTTAAAGTGATCTTGATTGACTCACTCAAACATTGATTAACCTTAGTAAAACACCTTTTTGAGCTTGCTTTGGTTTTTTGTGTCGTGCTTTGGTTGGAATATCCCCAGCGCATCCCCTGATATGGAGAAAGAGCACTTCAACGCACTTTCTCCTTCTCTGTACCTGTGTTGTAGAGCATTGGTGTCAGTTTTGCACCTGCATTGATTCCTGTAAGATGCAAAAAATTGCATTCCTTTGCCTTCCTCTTTGATTTTCTTCGGTCGAGCAAGTTTTCCTTGTCTTTGAGTTTGTCTTTATGTGTTTTTGCTTGTATTTTTGCAACAAAAAAAAAATCCCCTCAATTTTCAGTGGTGGGGGGGGGATAAAATTGTGTATGAGTGTTAATTTACTTTGAGTGTCATCTATTTTTATCTTTGGAATTTTCACCAAATTTTAGTTTTAGTTCTCTATGAAATCTCAAATCACATTTGATTTCATTGGGTTGCATAATTTTCATGAAATTTCCATTACTTATACTTGAATGGGTCTTTTATTGCATTAGTGAAAGAAGGTATTGTTGTGCATAAGTAGCCTTGTTATATTGTTCTTTCGTTGATCTGGTATCATCTTGTGTTTGTTTTGAAGAATGATTTTGCATAGATTATGTTTGCATAGTTAGAATTATCATTTTCACAACACGAAAGGAAATTGTGCATAGATTACATTTGCATATTTTTCATGGAAATTGTGCATAGATTACATTGCATAGTTTGGCATCTTATAGGGCTTTGAATTGATTTGGAATAGTAAAATTGAAAGATCTAATGCAGGAAATTCTTGTTTGTTTCATTAGTGTTTGAATTTCCTTCCCTCCCTTAGATAGATCTTCATTGAAAACAAAATAATTCTTTCTCATGCCAGTTTCATTATATGAGTTTAGGTAACATCGAGTTTTGAGCCTTGAAATCGAAACTTAATTCAACATAAACTCTAAAATTTATTGAATCAATATTAAGGATCATTTGGAACATTAACACAAAAAATTATAGGTCTAGGCTAGAGACATGTTATGGCATCTTTAAACATGGGAGGTGTCGTTTATTGTCAGTGTTGCATTCTTGGGGTGATATCTCGTTCCACGTAAGTAAGTGTATAAGATCATTCTCCACGTACCTACAGGTATATTGGATGGAGATCCAAGCATGAAAAGTATATGGGAATTCTCTCATCATACAATTATGCATTAGATAACACTAACACAAACTGCACTTCCACGTACCTTCGAGTAGATTTTTGAAGTCCACCCTAAGTTGTTATCTTGCCATAGTCAACCGAGTCAGTCACCTTGGATACTGTGATACACCGAAAACAACATTTGGGGATATTTCCTACCCATACATAAATCCTTGGTTTATCAAGGTGGTATATTGCAGTTCACATTGACTTGGTAATCCCTTTTTCCTAGTTACCCATTTGTTTTATTCCATGTCTATAATTTATAAAATCAATTAATTGACTATTGAAAAACATCCTTACAGTGGAACAACTCCTTAATAGATATTAGGTTGGGACTAATGGTGACAGTTCCCGAGTCTACCAATCAAGGAAACCCCTGTTATGGGAATCCTATACCTTTTCCTCCTTTTGGAAATATTGGTGCTCCTTATATGGAAATGTTGTATCTTCCTAGATTTAACATTGGTTTATCTTCTTGGTTTTTTTCAACCCCCTTGGCTCCAAATTTCTCAATTTATCCCCAACTAGGTTCTCCGCCTGGATAACCGAATCCTCCACCTAAAGAACATCCTTGAGTTGATCCTTACATTGACCATTTGCCTTCTTCACTTGTTCGATCTTATTCATCTTCGTTTAATGAAAGCCTTAAAGTTAGTAACTAGGTGGATAAGAAGAAGAAGAAAACGAAGATTAAGAAGAAGAAAAATAAGTAAAGGGGAAACCAAGTAGCCATTGCTACCGATGCAACTTATGTCGAGAACCTCTCCAACAAATCCCCTAAAGTGAAATTCCATTGCAAGCTTTGTAAGGGTAACCACCTTCTTAGAAATTTCTATGGTATTCCACATGTATTAGAAGTGTGGCCCACAAGGCATTGTCATCACCCCTTGTCATCTGCCTTTAGAGATAATGTTAACAATAAAACATCAACTTGTGATAGTAAGGTCCATGATAAGAAGGGGAAAGTCAAGTTTCCTTGTACGTTGTGTGAAGGGAATCATCTTATTCACCTTTTTCCTTATATGGATGAAGCCTCAAAAGTGTTGGAAAACCTTACAACTTCTCAGGCTCCTCTTTCATCTAGTTATCGAAAGCTTTCTCCCAATCGTCTACTAGTAGCTGAAGTGATTGATCAAAATCTGAATCCAATCAATCCCACTCTCTCGGAACATGAATCCCATGAGTCCATTCTCGACCAACCATTGGTTCAGAAAATGGTTGACTTGATTCCACCTTTCATTGATCATACTTTTCCCGTAGAGAGTGAGTCTCATACCGCTCAGGTTCTTCTCATTTATCTAGATTCCAATGAGCTGGGGAAAAATCCTCCCATTCCAATGACACAGGGAGCCTATCCTCTCGTTCCAATGACATGGGGGGACAATCCTCTCATTCACATGACACAAGGACACAATCCTCTCATTCCCACAACACAAAGGAACAATTTTACTGTTCCCATAGCACAAGGGGGCAATTCTCCCATTCTCACGACACCCCCTCCAAGTAGTATGGTCACTTCCTTTGATTGGAGTTGATTGGCAGTATATTGTCTTCCTCCTTACATGCCCTTCAAGATAATAATGCATGCTTATAATGTGGTTGTACCTGGAACAATCATAGACACAGGTGCATCTGTTATTGTTCTTTCCTCAACTGCTTGGAAAGATTTCGGTTCTCTGCAACTTATGCCCGTTACCCAAAATTTGTTGGCCTTTAATAGAGGAACTAGTCAACCATTAGGGATCCTTCCTCAATTTCCTATTAATTTGGGATGAAATATTGTCTATATTAATGTGATGGTAGTCCAAGGCCCTTTGGATTTTAATTTAATCCTTGGGCATGACTATGTTTATGACATGGGAGCTCTTGTTTCTTCACTCTTTCATGTGATGTGCTTCCCGCATGAAGGAAGAATTGTGACCATTGACCAACTTCCATTCGTTGGTCCTAAGTTGACTCCCAAACAACCAACATCCATAAATGGTCCTTATATGCAAGTGGTATCTCCCATGCCACAAGTTAATTATATGGAAAATTGGTCCATGCCTGTGTCAACTGATGATCTAATAGGTGATGTAGTGCATCATGTACTGGGAGCACTGACACTTGATCTTTCAATTTGATCCTTTGATATGTATCCCTTCCAGGGCATTTTTCTCCCATCTGATGAGAACCTCCTGTGATCTAGGTGACTCTAGAGACACACACAGGACAAATAGGGCTTATGAAAGCTTAAAAATCAAAGTGTTTGGATTTCTCTCAAACCAGGTTGAAGTTGAATATCTCTTCATTTTGATCGCAATGATGTGAACGGTTCGTCAAACCAAGCTCGTATGTGAAAGTTAGAGCTGATAAAAGTTTAGGGTTGACCGACCCATGTGGTAGGCTTAAAGAGGCAGCATTTTCATCAAGTTCCAGCCATCTCCGGACGGGTTTTGGAAGATGGGAATCGAACCCACCCAGCCGGTCCACCGACGCCGACATAAACAACGGAGCCGACACCAACCTCAACCCAAAACAAACACACAGTTAATAACACATGGCAATGAACCATGAAGCGTGGCGGAGTTTGGTGGGCGGGCCGCCCAATGCGGGTCCGACCCCCCAATTGAATGCGACAATCAGTTTTTAAACTATAATGTGGAGTTTTAGGAGGGGGCGAGGTTTGACCGCTCGACCTCCTCCCTACCATTTTGGATCCACAACAAACGTGCCAGCCCATTGGGCTTTGAATAATCTACCCGAGATTTTATATTTAAACCCAACTTTTCACAAATGTGCCCAACAGACCCGGGCACGTAGTTTGAGGCAGAGGAGTTGCAAACCAAAGGAGCGGGCAGGAATTTCGAGACATAATATTTTTTTTATGCCAAGGGAATCTTTTGATTCCAGGGAGGTGAAATTTTCGTGTGTCAGAATGTATTGAACTTTATATGCATTTTAACCAGAATTTCGCAGGGAACGCAATGACGAGGTCAGATTCACATTTTGAGTAGCAGTTTTTCAGATTACCTGTGTTATACAATATTTTTTCACCGTCCCTGCAATCCCCATCCCACACATTGGAGGACCATTTTAGCGACCCCCGTGTACTGTCATACATTTCCATAAATGTCATTACATCCCTTGGCATGTCAAGATCAGAATATTTGTTGATCATTGCTTAAGAAAACCTTCAAAAACATATGATTTGGGTCGGCACTGGTAGGAATTTATGGCCTTGTGCCCATGAAGAAATTAACACTGGGCCCCGCACCCTTTGGCGCTCTGTCTCATAAGGGCACCGGCGCCGAGTTTCTTTTGGAAAGTTTTTAAAATAGAAACAAGGCTTCCATGCTTAACAGCTTCGTGAGCAGAGTCATCGTGGTTTATTCGACTGAATCGAGTCAAGTTTCTCCCTTTCTCTTATTAGTTCCTACAAATGTGAAACTCCCCAAATGGATAGTCCTCTCCTCCATCTTATGTGGAATCCCGAACCTCCTCCTACTCTCCTATAAATTCTCCTTCCTCACATTGATTCAGCTAGTTGAACATTCATTAGTATAGCTGGTGATTTGAAGAAAGCAGAGAAGAATCCATTGTTGAGAGAGATTTTAAGCCCATTGCCTCATTGAGTCGAGTTCTGAATGAATGCTTGAGACGTGCCCGAATGACCCCATCGAAGGAGATATGCAATGTCAAGGCATAAGGTTGTAAACTTATTTTTCATATATCAATAATACATGATTGGTTTATGGTTCCAACTTTGTTTCCATTTATATACAAAGTGTTTAGCTCTCCTTGACTAGCTGAATAGCTGAGATGAATGCATATGCTTGTATGTTGTCATTGTTTGTATGATCTTTGTGCAGGTGCATAAACATCGTCACCAACACAGAGCGCAAGGCGTGAAGACAAAGATCGAAGGATCGTTGCCGCGTGCCATGACAAAAGCATTGGACTGAGGTAGGATATCTGTTCTAGCCCATATTTCATTTATAAGCTAGGAATTTAGGAGTTCAGCATGTTCCCTTGTTGCTAGACCCACCCTAGGGCTAAAGGGATCGCCTCTATCCGCAGAGGGATTTTCCCACTCAATGCTGGGGCTTAACACATACTAGAACCGTTGTGTTCTGTGCCTCTCATTGGTTTGCCTTTGAATTTTCTGCTCCCAGCACGACTTTACCGTATTGCCATTTCTCTGCTTTGTTTTGCTTATTTGATTATTTCAAGCCATCTCACCTATTCTCAGAGTGATAAGCCTAATATTTTCTCAGCTGCCTTTTCTCATTTCTTTGGTTTCCATACTCGGCGCTGCTGTTTACGTAACAGTAGCGCTGGTTGGTGTTAGTTCCCTGTTTTATGGGTGTGATTTCCCCTGTTCAGCGTGGATTACTGCTGAACAATCGCGCCGAATCCTATATGTTTGGATTTAGGCATATTTCCTTAGTTTTCCAGTGCATCTTGCCCTCATGATTGTTTTTGAATTCCCTGTCTCGTTCTTTTCAGTTGATTGTCTCTCATCTGATTAGTGTGGCTTGTCATCCTAGGGTTTCTAGGTGTCTTTGATTGCTTGTTCAGCCACATGTTCGCTGAGCTTCCAAGCTGTGTATGAGTCAGTTTAGTCTTTCATTTTTGTAGCCCGTTGTCTGATTGCTTGGTATTTTCTTTCAATTCTACGTGTTGTAGGATTGTCGAACTGTCATCCTGGTGTCTGTTTGACCCTCCATCTGTCACCCTGAGCATAGATCACATTGCTCATTGAGTCGATTTGAAAGTCCTTTCTCTGCATGAAGGAATGCTTGTCTAGTTTTGAGTGTGTTTTATATTTGCTCTGGATTGTTCTCTTTATGTTTTGATCATTTCATTCGAGTTGCTCAAAACTAGTGTTGGTTTGTCCTTTTAGTGTAACATTGCATTATTGCTTCTTATTCATATAAAAGAACAAAATTTGCATTCTTTCTTTATATTTGAAAATTAAAAGTACTCTTTTGCATTAGTAGCTTTCTCGTTAAAAAGTGAACAATAAGAGAAAATCCTTTCATTTTCTGCTTTGGTTGTGTTAGTAGCATTAGGAAAAGTCCTTATTGCATTCGATTGATTGTTGCTTTGTTGTGAACTTGTATCACTCTCTTAGCTAGCTTTTCATCGAATCGAAATGATATTCTTTTGCTCATATAGTTGTGCATTAGAAATTTGAGATTACATTCGGTAAGGCCTTGAAACTTAAACATAATTTCAAGATAAACTTTAAAATGAACTCAATCAACCTAAGGAAGCATTGAAACTTAATGTTCACACTTAGAGGTCTAGGCTAGTGACGTGTTCCGGCGTCGTTAAACCTAGCAGTTGTCACTCACCATCTAACATTAGACAACACTAGCACGGACTTGTGCTCCCTGTACTGTTGAGTATAAAAGGGAGACCCTCATAGGTTGCAATCCTTTATCCATAGGAAGTCGAGTCTACTGCCCTGTAATCATGATACACCGAAACAACATTCGGGGAGACTTCCTGCACATACATTAAGTCCTTGGTCATTTATATTTTATTTGATCACCAAGGTGTATATTGTAGTTCACGTGAGCTTGGTACAACCTCTTGCTTAGAGTCCTTGAGTAGTCATTTGATATTTCCGTGACTCTTTAAAATTTGAAAAGATCATTGAGCACTTGTCCTTTCGTGCTCGTCCAAATTGAAAGTTACTAGAGTCACCTTTTGTCCTTTTCTCGACTCTTAAAAAATGAAAAGGCAGAGTCTTGTTTCAATGTTATAAAATTAACTGCTCGCGACATACTCCTGGTTAGAGTTTTATTCCTTAGTGATTCTTAGGGTGAAGGTCAATGGCAATGTTTCCTGGGTTTACCAGTCAAGGATCTCGTCCAATGGGAGTCTTGGTCCTTTTCCTTCTTTTGGCTCCCCTTATATGGCGACATTGTCCCTTCTTGGGTTAACTATTGGTTTACTCGTTTGGTTATTTTCAACCTCAGTGGTCCCAAGTGTTCCAACCTCTGTCCAACCAAGTTATCCTCCACCTGAACCATGTCAACCCCACCTTGATCTTAATATTAAACCCTCACCTTCTTCGCCTGTTTCTTCACCTCGTTCTTCCTCTTCGCCTGGTGAAAGTTTGGATCTTAGTAATCAGGTGGCTAATAAGAAGAAGAAGAAGTCGAAGAAGAAGAAGGAAAGTAAGCTAGGGGGAAATCAACGACTATTGCTACCCATGCAGCCCATATTGAGAAACCTCCCACTCCATCTCACAGAGTCAAATTACCTTGCAATTTATGCAAGGGTGACCATCTTCTTAGAGACTGCCCTGGTATTCCCAAGGTGTTGGAAGTATGGTCTGTTGGCCCGAATCGGCCTTTGTCATCAACCTCCAGTGATCATGCTGGTGATGAAACTTCAGTTAGAGATCGTAAGAATCATAAAGAATAGGGTAAGATCAGATTTCCCTGTAGGTTATGTGAAGGGATTCATCCCATTCACCTCTGTCCTAGTCTAGATGAAGCCACTAAGGTGTTGGATACCCTTTTGGCTTCTGAGTCCTGTCTTCTTGTTGGTTACTGGAAGATTTCTTCAAGACCTAGGCTAGCTGATCAAGTGATTGATCAAGATTCATCTCCAATCAATCCCACTCTCTCCGAAATTCAATCTCTCGAGTCCATTCCCGATCAATCATTGGTCGAGGAAAAGGTCGACCTAATTCCGCCTATAGTCCATCAGGTTTTTTCCTAGTAGAGAGTGGATCTCATACCACTCTAGTTCTCTTTGTTTCCTCAGATTCTTCGGGACCGGAGGGAGATCCTCTTGTTCCCACGATCAAGGAAGGGGATTCTCCGACCCCCGTTTCCATCATCCACGAGGGTGATCTTCCTGTTCCCGTGACGCAAGGGGATAGTCTTCCCATTCTTATTGTCCCCCCTCCATGTAGTTTGGTCACTTCCTTTGATTGGAGTCGATTGGCAAGATATCATCTTCCTTCTTACGTGCCCTTTGAGATCATTGTATAGGCCTGCCATATGGTCGTACCAGGCATGATTATAGATGTCGGCACCTCGGTTAGTATTATGTCCTCAACTACATGGAAATATTTTGGTTCTCCACAACTTGTGCCCGTTACAGAGAATCTGTTGGCCTTTAACAGAGGAGTGAGTCAACTGTTAGGGATACTCCTAAAGTTACCTGTTACTTTGGGAGGCAAGATTGTCTATATAGATGTGATATTTGTCCAAGGCCCCTTATATTTTAACTTATTCCTGGGGCACGACTATATTTATGTCATGGGAGCTCTTGTCTCTTCCCTCTTCCATGTGATTTGTTTTCCACATGAAGGACATATTGTGACCATTGATCATCTTTCGTTCATCAATCCCAACGTGACATCTAGTCTACAGTCATCCCTCGATGGTTCTTATGTACCAATGGTGTCCTTCCCGCCACAGTTTAATTATGTGGCTACCTGTCCCATGCCTGCATTTAGTGATAGTGCCATTGTGCACCGTGTGATGGGGGCATTGGGTCCCGACTTCCAAGATGTTTGCCTCTCGTCGGATGCAAACCTTTTGGAGTCAATGACTTCTCGTAAGCCATGAACTAGTTGTCAGTGGAGCACAATTCATTTTCTTGTGTCAAGCTCCTTAAAAAATGAAACAAGATCTTTTGAGGATAGTTATTTTACGGTGTCAACCTCATTAAAAAATGAAACAGGTTCCCTTGTTCAATCCGAGTCTTTTATTAGATTTCGTAAAATCCCAGTTGAGTCTTTCACTTGATCTCGTAACTGAACCTTCACCCCATCCATCTATTTACTCAGGTGAATGGACTGAAGCTTGGGGGGCATGTACCTCGAATTGAGTCACCATGCTAGGGGCATGCCCACTATTTCAAGCAAAGTTTATCTTTGTTTCAAGCTTGTGTAAAAATGAAACCAATTCCAAGCATAGTTTATCTTTGTTTCAAGCTTGTGTAAAAATGAAACCAATTTCAAGCATAGCTTCCCATGTTTTTAAGGTTGTATACAAATAAAACCATTTTTGTTCTACCTCCTTTTTGGCTTGGTGTGCTTTGCGAGCAGTTTTTCCTGCTTATTCTGTATTTGCGTGTTCGTTTGTTAGAGAGGAATTTTGATTATATTGCATATCAGCATATTCCTTGAAGAATGAATACATTAACTGATGCAGTAGCCAATATTGTATTAGATAGACATTTGCAAAATTTGTAAAAGCATCATCATCACATAGTAAGATGTAGACAGGAAAATAAGCATATATATATATATATATATATATATATATATATATATATATATATATATATATATATATATATAAATATATATATATGTATGTATGTATGTATGTATGTATGTATGTATGTATGTATGTATGTATGTATGTATCAATTTTTTGCATCCACGTGCATCATTAGTTAAAAAAATATATGTGTTTTGGTTACATCCCAAGACATCATTTCTATCAAAACATATGCAGAAATAAAACTTCCAGGTGTCTAATCAAAGATGGTGCTCATGATGGTGCTGTGTCACCCACGCATGAGCCATAAGAATTTATCAATGCGGTTAGACACTCTGCGCATGCTCCGTATGCAAGAGGAACATCCGAATTCACGTAATTCGGGATCCTCGCTTTCTGTGAGTCCCTCCTATATATATATATATATATATATATATATATATATATATATATATATATATATATATATATATATATATATATATATCGATTGTTTGCATCCACGTGTATCATAAGTTCCAAAAATATGTGTTTTGGTTACATCCTAAGACATCATGTCTCTAAAAAATATGCTGAAATAAAACCTAGGTGTCTAATCAGCATGGTGCTCATGATAGCATGTCACTCCACGCATGAGCCGCCATAGTAGTCGGTGGATGCGGTTAGACACCCCTACAGTATGCCTTTGGTATGCAAGAGGAACATCCTCAAATCTCACGTAATCTGGGATCCCGCTTGTGAGTCCCTCCACGTTGCGCGCGATATCTTCTTCCTCGCTTCCCTCACCATAAGGGGCCACTTGGAAATCACGTGGGACCCTCCATGCTATGGGGGATATCCCTGCAGGTCTCTCTAGGCCAACATTTGCAACACATGGATAAATGTCAGAACACATATAAAACAAAAAAAATAATAACACTCATGAAAAATCAAAAAATGAGTTTTTACCCAAAGCCTCATCCCAGTTCTCTCCTTCCGACAGTGGAAAGTCTGGATCACCCATGAAATCGATGTCGGTTTATGGCCAGTCCTCCACCACTACTAGTTTTCAATGGAGCCAGTCGAAGAATTATGGTCTCCATGAGATATGTTGACCACCTCCTGTTCGAGGCATCAACTCCACCCAACGGACCATCCGTGCTTCTCGTGTTGGCGGTGTAGGTACTATCACCTCCTAGCATTGGAATATCGGCAACCGTTCTACGATGAACAATATTAAGATGGACTCGTATCCAAATTGTTTCAGCTTTCCATTCTTACACTTCGTTAACTGACACTTCAAGTTGATTGTTACATCTTCCGCCCAAGTGTAAATGGTTGGAGCCATGCAATCCATGACAAGTTGAAGCTGTGACTTTGTAGCTTCGTGAGGAGCCTAAGATCCAACGGCCCGAGTTATAGTGTGCATCACTACCCGTAATGCCAAATCAAGTATTGTCTGAATATCCACTTTGCATCTCTTTGATCCTTTCTTTGCTCTTGGGCAGACTCTGTCTATTAGCATGCCCATGCTATCACCAAGGGGCTGGGTACCTGTCAGGATTGGTTTCTTTCCTCTCCGTGACAATCCAGTGATGAAATAAATGTCAGAGACTTCTATCTCCAACTCTTGGTCATGAATCAAAAATATTTCTTGATCAGTGTCCCACACACTAATCAGATACTGCAATAGTTTGAGTTGAGCTCTTAGACATGATGTTAGGAAGAATTTCAATAGCCCACAGTTTTTTAGGGCATCCATGCATCTCTCATTTCCCATGGCTTGTTCATATTCTTCCTCGTGTTCTCTTTCTTTCCAATCTATGACCATCGTGGCTATTGATTTCCCTACAAAACCATAATTGAGGCTCCCATTAGCCTTTTAGGAGAAATTTTGTGCATTTATTTGCCGCGGTGATTGGCGCTGTTGTTTTACAAATAGCGGTGCCGATTGGCACCTCCCCTTTGAAATTCTGTAGGGTTGGGCGTGACTCCGTGCCCGGAACCCACACTGACCACCCCATGACAAAACTTCCCCCAAAATTCATCAAAACATAAATGCAGAGAATGAAAAATGGCTTAAATGTAGGTAAGGATTAGAGATCATACCTGGAGAAAGTAGATTTGCAAATGACCTCCTGGATTGCCTGTTGTCCGTTCCGCAAAGTTCACAGTTGTTACACATCATTTTGTCACTATCCATGCAATCCCCATCTCGCCCATTGGAGGGTCATTTCCTTGATCAATAAGCAGTGTCATGCCTTGCAAAGACCATCAATGTATCCCTTTACATGAGAGCAATATTCCTTTTGTTGACAATTCCCTGAGCAGAGACTCAAAAACCCTTGTTTTTGCCTTGGCGCAAGTAGTCAGTTATGCCCTCGCGCCGAAGAGAAAAATTAACACTGGGCCCGCGCCAGTTGGCGCTCTGTCTCAGTTAGCCACCTGCACCGAGCTGTTTATGGAAAGTTTTTTAAAAATAGAGGCGGATATTCCACTCCAACAATTTTTAGGATGAGTCATTGGGAGTGGTTGAACTGAATAAACCACAGACTCCCTCCTTTAGTTTATGGTTTCCACCTTTTATGGGAACTTCCTAAAGGATAGGCCTCCCTCCCACCTTTGTAGGGATCCTAACCTCCTCCTTTTCCTCTATAAAAAGAAGCTATCTCTCTTTGCATAAGTTAGCTGAACATGGAGAATTGAACATACTATAGCTGAACTATTGAAGAGATAGAATAAGAAGGAATTACGTTGAGAGAGCTTGAGTCCATACCTTCATCCTGTCCGAATTCCCTGACGAGCATCTGAGACACACTTCGGCTGAACCCCGCTGGAGGAGACTGCGATGTCAAAGCATTGGTTGTAACTCTTCCTTCTATCAATACATATACATGAATATTGTTTGGTTCCCATTTTGTATTATGTTAGATGTTTAATGCAATATGCTTAGCCCTCTTTGACTGGCTAGTAGTTATGAATGAAATTATTATGTCGTATGTTGTTCTTATTTGTTGTTCTATGTGCAGGTATCCAAGCATGACTGCAGAAGGATTGTGACTTGCCAAGGCAGGAGCGAGAGGCCACCACCACTACAGCCACGACGACATCATTGGATTCCAAGTAGGTCAATCTACTGTGTCCTCTTTTCATTCAGTAATTAGGAATCAACGCTCTAGCATGTCTCTTTGTTTCTAGACCCACCCTAGGGCTAGAGGGATTGTCTCTGTCCACAGAGAGGATTTACCTACTTAAGAAATTGGCGACTCCGCTGGGGATCAGTGTGAGTTTGTCGTGTCAATCATTGATTTTCTTATCTCTATTTTTCTGGTTTTCTTGCTTGGTTTATATCCTCTGTTCAGCTCTAGAGTGTCAAGATTAACCTCTGCTCATTTAATTTTGGTTTTTCCTTTTTTCCCATAGTTATCCGGCTTGGCGTGCTTTTTGTTTGAACAGTCATGCCAATTGGCGCAGGTTGCTTTTTTTGCAGTCGCGCAGACCCCTGTTTGGCACGGATGACAACCTTATAGTCGCGCCGAATCCTGTAGGATTTTGTTTGACCTCCTTAATGAGTCTTTTGGTCAGTTGTGCTTGCCTATGGATTATTTTTTGTGTAATTATGCCTTTGGGACTGTTTTGACTGCTATCAACTTGTTTTTCTTAGTCGTTTGTCCATCTTCTTATCGGTGTAAATTAAGGCCTTAGGGTTTATAAGTGTCTTGGTGCACTGAGCCTTCTGTTTGGAAATCAAGTCGTTTTGATTATTGTCAGTCTCATTCTTGGGTCGATTGCACTTAGTTTTCTTGATCCTTTTGAGTGATTGCTTTGATTGAATGATCATTTCATTTTTTCAATTGATTCTTCTCCTTGTTGCTATGAGCATAGATTACATTGCTTGTTTTGGGTCGTTTTGAAAACCTTCTTTTGGTTTGGAAGATTGCAACATTAGTTTGAATGCTTTCTTGTGTTTGCTTTGCATTTGATTGAGTCATTCAATTTTGATTCTTACATAATAATCAAGCTAGTGTTTGTTTTCATTTTTCATGTAATTAGTGCATCATGTACTTCTTTCATTGAAAAAAAGATAAAAAATCATATTTTGCATTCTTTCTTTGCATCAAAACTGAAACATTCTTTTGCATCACTAGCGTTTGATAGTCTAGGAAAGAGTTTCACTTTCGTTTGATTGTGTTAGATGCATTAGTGGATTTCTTCGCATACATTCATTGTTTGCTATTGTTTGAAAGATCTCTATCCTTCTCATAACTAGCATTAATTGAATAAAAAATGATGTTCATTTGCATATAGCTTACATTTAGGAAATTTGAGATCCAAATTTGATAAGGCCTTAAAACTGAAACATAGTCCAAGATCAACTTTAAAATTCATTCAATTAACCTAAGGAAGCATTGAAACCTAACGAAACATTATTAATGGTCTAGGTTAGAGACGTGTTCCAGCATCTTAAAACCTAGTAGCTGTCGTTCGTCATCTGGCTTTAGACAGCGCTAGTACGGATTTGTGCTCCTCGTACCGTCGAGTATATAAAGGGAGATCCCTCTAGGTTGCAATCCTTTTATCCATACTAAGCCGAGTCTGCCGCCTTGTAACCGTGATACACCGAACACAACATTTGGGGAGACTACCTGCACGTACGTTAAGTCCTTGGTCATCTCTCTTTTATTTGATTACCAAGGTGTATATGGTAGTTCATGGAAACCTAGTATACCCTCTTACTTAGAGTACCAAAGTAGTCATTTTGATCTTTTCATGACACTTTAAAAAGAAAAGAGATCATCGAGCACTTGTCCTTTCACACTCGTTTAAAATTGAAAGTGACTAAGGTCATATTTTGCCTGTTTCTCGACTCTTAAGATATGAAACAACAGAATCTGGTTTCAATGTCATAAAATTAATCACCTATGATCACATGCCCTTTAAAAGTGTTATTACTTGGCCTGTTATTTTTTCATTATTTTTTTATCTTGGAGCCTTCGATTGGTTATATTTTTTCCTTTCTATTTTGATATACAGTCACGGTGGCAGAACCACCAGTTTCGTCGTCCTCACTGCCTCCTAGTGGTAGTTCTTTCTCGAACATTTCTTTTGAAACCCCTCATCCCACTAGGTCTGCAGAGTTTCTGCAGCCTATTATCTTGTCTGTTCAACCTCTTACTACTCGATCTCCTCCTGAAGAATCAATCGAGTTCAATTGGCCTCCTTCAAGTGCTTGGTCTGGTTTTGGGGAAGAAGGAGATTTTCCTCCTCTTACGCCAGGCTCACCATTTTTTGTTGTTGCTATTCCTCCTAGTCCCCATAGTATTTTCGAAGATCTTACGATGGAGTCAGGCATGGATTCACCCAGTCTTGTTGGTAGTGAAGGAATGCCTGTTTCTACAGGAGAATATCAACTTTTTCCTGAAGATGTCCCTCTTGTTTCTACTCAGTCTTCTCCACCATCAGTGTCACTTCTGCTTGGATATAGGTCCTTGACTCAGATTATGTATGGTGTTGCATCCATAGCACAATCCAATACTTTAAATCCTCCTCAAAGTTTGGTCCTCCCTTCGTTAGGACTATCACCTTTGACACCTGGTTCGTCGGTTACTGTTACATCCATTCCAGTTCAACCGACTATCCGTGTGGCTTCATCCACCCCAGTTGTTACCACTGAGTCGTTAGGATCTTTTCACACTCGCAGGTCTATTTTTCTCAATCCTACGTGGCCTGTTAATCTCGGTCCTAATAGATCACAATCTAGTGTCGCGGAGGCCCCACCTGCTTCTAGTGCAATTTCCACTACTCCTGTGATTCCTGGTGGCCTTACTTTTGAAGAGTATCTATTGGCTATTCAAAAGCAGAGCTCTCAGGGTTCTCAGCCGCTTCAAGCTCCTGGTAATCCTCGCTTCTATCACTATGATGCTGTTGGTAATCCCATTTATTCATTCCCGCATCATTATGATGTGTATGGTAATCTTGTCTATTTGCCTCCTATTGATCCTCATCGGGATGTTTATGATCCTTATCAGATCGTTTCTCATCTTGGACCTACCTTACCCGTGCAACCCTCTGTCTTGTAAGGAAAACCCTCATTGGGACAAAATTTAGCTCAACAGGGCCCTGCCTCTAGTCCACAGGGACAACCATATGGTCCACAAGGCTAACCTTCACAAGGTCAAACTTTGGTCCAACATGGTCAAACCTACGGTCGGTCTAGTCAGCCTCAGAATCAACCAAGACCATCTTATGCTCCTAGGGGACAAAACTATCCACCACAGGGACAATCTTTGGCACCACAACTGCCACCACAAGTTTCGTATGGCCAAAACTTTGTGTCACAAGGACAACCCTATGCTTTTCCTCCAGGTCAACCTGGTTATCATGGACAACCTGGTCCGTCGCAACCATCTGGCCAACATTTCCCATAAGGACAACCCGATGGCCCTCAATACTTGGTTCAACCAGCTCAACAACTGATTCACCCTGCTCCTTAGCCAGTTCCATCGTTTCAACAGCTAGTTCTACCTGCTTATAGTCAACCAGGTTTACCCGCTCAACCGCCTGCTCAAACTGCTCAACCTGCTCAGCCAGGAAGGCACTTATTATATTCAAGGTTCATATCAGCTGGTATATAGTGCGCCCCAGGTTTCTTACCCTCAATATAAACCTGTATATCATCAACCTCAAAGCCATGCTTACATTCCGCAACAGACTCCATATGCTTCTCAGCAGGGACCTCAATGGTCTACCCCGACTCAATATCCTGGTCCTCAACCCCAATATCAATTGAATTATCCTGCTTCTAACCCCTACAATCCAAATCCTCTGGGATAGAATGCATGGGGACAGAATCCCTCTCGGACTGGGTGGAATGTACACACGGGTCCTTATCAAAGACCTCCGATGACTTTCAACACTCAATTACAAGTTCTTGCTACGTTGGAATTACCTGATGTTTCAAAGTTAACGAATGATCCCATTCTTCATGACTCGTATTGGCCTTCGGTTTCGACCAAGATTCCTAGTGATTGTCCTAAATTTGAGGGCAAGTCTGGTGAAGACCCCCAAACACATGTTATGACTTACCATTTGTGGTGTTCCTCTAACTCTTGGGTCGACGATTCTATTTGACTTCGTCTTTTCCAATGAACTCTTATTGGTGCTGCTGTAAAGTGGTACATTGAGCTGTCTCATGGCGTCTTCCAAGACTTCAATTCTTTAGCCATGGCATTCCTTACACATTTTCAGTTACCAGTCCGCTATGAGACCGGGACGCACCTCCTCACTTCATTGAAACAAGACCGAGCTACTCATATCTCGGATCATATTCATGAGTGGCAATGTCGCCGTCGCATGATCAAATTTGAAATACCTGATCAACTTCTGACTCATTGGTTCACCACCTCCTTTGTCAATCATATTGCGAAAGACATAGCCATGGGGGCATGTGTAACTGAGGGACAAGCCATTGCTTACGCCCAGTACCTTGATCTTGTGTACTTTGAGTCTGGTGCATTATATGATATCTTGCTTGATGCTCCCCGACCTAGAACTTCTAAACCACCAGCGACTCCATCCGTCGATGGTATTATTGGTTCCGTGTCTCAGACTTCTCAAAATTGTTCTTCTTCAAACACTAGGAAGCTGAAGTCTGCTTCTTTCGATATTGTTGCTTCTCAGTCGACCTCCAATTCTGGTAAACCCACATAAGTTAATGTCATTCAGGCTAATCCTACAGATAATGCTTCCAAAGGTAAAAATAAGGGTAAAGGTAAGGCCAAAGCCGATACCTCGAAACAGGATTCTCAGAAACCTCGTGCTGGCGATGGTTCTCAACGCAAGCTGAAGTACCCTTGTTTGATTTGTGATGATGAGCACTTCACCAAGGACTGTCCTAGACGATCCAAAGTGAGCTGATTGCTCAAAGGAACCCAGGGAACTCCGATCGTTCTTAAAGAACCCTTCCCATCTCAGCAGACCCAGATGGTAGAGCAACCTCAGTCCTTTGCCCCATTTGGCTCTCAGGTGTTCTTGATGAATGGTTCTGTAGCCGTTTCTATGCTACTCATTCGAAAGACTATACTTGATTGTGTCAGGCCATGGGGAAGGAGATCGTTGATTTTCCTCCTCCTCCGCCTGTTACTGGCCCTCTTGAAATTGAAAGGCCCAATGTTGAATCTGTTGTATAGCCACCATCCAAAGGTGTACTTTGGAAGTCTTCTTATAAACCCAATGCCCGTGCTGCTCACCATCACAATATTGTTGAGGATTTGGCTCAAGTGCCATTCGCGATGTCCGCGTTAGAAGTACTTCAGAGTTGTCTGTCTCAGCAAAGAGATTTGTTATTTGCGATTGGCGGGATTGATCCTGCTGATACTAGCCTTCTTGCTTTCGATTTAGAGAATTTCGTTCCATGAATTCTGCATCAGATTGCACTCATTATTCAAGTTCTTATTAATGGTCTCAACATCCATCAAGCAGTTGTGGATGAAGGTGCATCAACCTGTGTCATGTCATCTTCGTGCTGGAAAGCTATTGGTTCTCCAACCCTGAATTCATCACCAAATGCCCTTGAAGCATTTGATGGAAGAGAATCGAAACCTTTACTTTTTCTCGCTAGTTTACCGATTACTTTGAAAGGGAAGACAATAAATGTCGAGGTAGAAGTCGTTGATGCTAAACTCAATTATAATCTTCTCCTCGGTCGCAGTTGGACTCACGCCATGTTATGTGTTCTGTCCAATCTCTTTCGTGTTCTGAAATTTCCACACGAAGGAAAGATTGTTACTGTTGATCAATTGTCCTTCTTCACCTCTTCTTTCGAGAACAACGTTCCGTATGTGGATCAAATTCCTACTCCCTACGAGAGCATAGGGCTGAGTCTTTTTAAGGATCTCGCTCTCATGGGTATTTTTCCTCTTCCTCCACCAAACACTATTCAGATCCATATGATCTCTCAGTCTGATGATCCGTGGATTATTCCTTCGCCTGAACAGATCGATTCCTTCAGAGATTCGATGCCTTTGAGTCTGATTGAGATTGATTATTGTGAACTCAGTGCGGCTTCGGAAGCTCCGTCCTCTGCTTGTGCTCCTTTGAGCATGTCTCTCGACATTTATTCTCAATCCCCCTGGCTTGGCGATTCGGATTTGCCTGATCCTTTGAAAGAAGTGTTTCCCTCTGATGAATCCATTGTGGAAACCATGTCTCTCGAGGATCTACCGTGGGATGATGGTCATCATCATTCCTTGTTCATGCCTGGCCTCGGGGCCATGTCTACTTGTCTCGAGCATTTTGCATCTCAGGTTCCTTCCCCTCCGCTTCAAATGCTTGTTCTGACACATGATGTCTTTACAGAAGGTAACTTGAGTAATATTACCTAGACGATGCCTATTGACATTTTCGTTAAACCGAGAATCATCGAGAATGTTGGGCTAGAATTGTAATCTACGGATAAACTACGCTTCCTTAGACCGGTGTCTAGTCTAGAACAACAAGTGAAAGACTATACTAATGTTTCTCCTAACTCAGAACATATACACAGAGAGGATTGGATGCTTACTTGTGTTAGTTGCTTCCAAATGGCTCCTTTATGTCGCTTCCACCACAGCTTCAAATTCAAGCGGTTTCAAATAGCTGAATGCTTCCTACAAGAAAGAACACTGAAACAACAGAAGATGCAATAATATAGATATCTATTCAAGATATTTAGCTAAATCAGTTAAGCATAAACTACATTCATCAACCAAGATTTTGCAATATGGAAAATCAAAGTAAACATGGATGCATGTAGGGAAAAACAAGAAGTACTCTTTATTGATGATAGAAGGAGAGGTTAAAACCTAGTGACTGATTTGTAGTGACCTTCCAGCAAAGTTCCCAAGTCTCATCACAGCATAAGTCTCTCCAGCAGTAGCTCCACAAATCAAACTCTCTATTGAAAATTCTCCAGCATTTCCCTACTCAAATTCTTCCTCCAAACACTTAGATCCGTGTTCAATTTATAGATGAACTATAGGTTGTTTTGTAATCAATAAAATTCCAAAAATAGACAATACATGTTTCCATTCATGTAGATGTCAAATGGACACTTGGATCCGAATCTTGACACATGTGAACCCTTCTAGAAGACATTGGCCAAGTGGAGATTCCGGAACAATGAGAATTTCGCTCCCAATGTGACCAATGCACCTTTGAATGTCAAGAAGTGCTTTGCAGAGCAACCTTGAATGGGGCTAACTGCATATTCAATGCACTTAGGCCCCTTACAGCCTGCGTTGGTGAGCTCCCACATGTTTTATAATAAGCTTCAAACCATGGAAAACCCTTGCTTGATGAAAGTCTTATTTGATTTATGTTGATTCCTGTCTTAGGGCATATAGAAACTGAGATGATAAGGAATGATAGACCCTTGATCATTAGTCCTAGAGATGATTCCCAGTTAACTAGGTCATTGGGAATGGTGCCCAAATTGACCTATAACAGAGAAAATCCATATCAGGGTCACCTGTTCTTCCGATGAAGTACAAGTTTATACTAGCCTTTTCCGCAAGTTCTGTGATGTCTTTGCATGGTATTACGAAGAAATGCCCGACATTGATCCTAGTATAGTGGTGCATGAAATACCTACTTACCCTGGCTCGAAGCGTGTTTGCCAGTGTCTTCGTCCGGTGCACCCTAGAAAATCTGCTGCCATTAAAGGTGAAGTTGAAAAGCTTCTCAGAGACGGTTTTATTTATCTGATTTCTTTAACAGAATGGGTTTCTAATATTGTTCCTGTAGATAAGAAACAGGGAACTATTCGCGTCTATGTTGATTATCGTGATATTAATCGGGCCTGTCCCAAGGATAATTATCCTACTTCCTTTATCGATCAAATCATTGATGACTGTGCCGGGAGTGAGATTTTTTCCCTCATGGACGATTTTTTCTGGTTATAATCAGATTAACATTCTCACGACTGATCAACATAAGACTGCCTTTATCTATCCTTCGGGTACTTTCGCATATAAGAAACTCCCTTTTGGCTTAAAAATGCCGGGGCTACATTTCAGCGAGCGATGTCATATGCTTTTCACGATATTCGTCACATCATTCAGCCTTATCTGGATGACCTTCCTGCTCATTCAACTAAGCGTAGGGACCATCCTGACCATCTTCGTCAGATTTTTCTTCGTTGTCGACGTTACAATATTCGGCTTAGTCTGCACAAGTGCGTCTTCTGCGTTGATTCCGGTAGACTCTTAGGGTTTATCGTGTCCAAAGACGGAATTTTCCTCAATCCACTCAAGGTTGAGGCTATTATCAATCTCCCCTCTCCCTCCTCATTGCATCAGTTGCAGAGTTTGCAAGGTAAGGCTAATTTTCTACGCCGTTTTATACCTAACTATGCAGAAGTGGCTAAAGGATACACATGGTTATTAAAGCAGGGCGTCCCATTTGGTTGGGATGAGATTGCTCAGAAGTATTTTGAGGCACTGAAGATGTTGCTTGTCAACGCTCCTCTGTTGCATCCTTCCAACTATCATCGTGATTTTTCCCTTTATTTAGTCGCCGCTTTCAGCACGATTACCATGGTTCTGGTACAAGACGATGATGACGGTAACGAGCATGTTATCTATTAATTATCTCGTAACCTTCTCGATCCTGAGACACGCTATGCACATGTCGAGAAGTTAGCGTTAGCTGCGGTTCAAGAAGTTCAACGTTTTCGTCATTATATTATTTTGCGTACTGTGACTATGATTTTTGATTGCAACCCTATGACCTATATATTGTCTCGACAATTGCTGGGGGGAAAATACTCGAAGTGGATTGTCATCCTCCAAGAGTTCGATTTGGAATTTACTGCTACCAAGTTGAAGAAATCATTAGCCTTTGCTAATTTGATCTGCTCCCTCCCTTCAAACTCTCTTCCGTCTCGTTCTGAGGAATACATTCCATACGATACGATTTTCTTGATTAGCACCCTCGATCTGTGGTATAGTGATATCATCGTTTATCTCCAAAATTCTACTTTCAGATCTGAGTTGACGAAGGATGCCCACCGACATGTCCATCATCAGTCGCAACCTTATCGTATAGTTGGAGATACACTCTATCGTGTTGGAGTGGATTCCATACTCCGTCGATGTTTGACTCTCGAGGAAGATGAGAAAGCCCTAAACGATTGTCACAGTGGCACCTGTGGCGGTCGCATGTCTGGTTATGCCACTGCACAAAATATTCTTCGTGCTGGTTATTTCTGGCCTTCTATCTTCAAGGACTACACTGTCGCGGTTCGTAAATGTCATGATTTCCATATCTATCAACGCAAGATGCATGCACCACCTATACCTCTTCATCCTGTCATTACCATTGGTCCCTTTGTGAAATGGGGTATCGATTTTATGACGTGTAACCCTCACTTGGTCGGGGGGCATGCTTATATTATTGTAGTCGTGGACTACTTCACCAAATGGGCCAAAGCAATGCCTACAGTTGCCGCTGACGGTAAGACAACTACTCAATTCATGTTCAATCACATCATCGCTAGGTTTAGTGTCCCTCAAGCCATCGTTACCGATCATGGTTCCCATTTTCGGCATTACATGGTGGCGGAGTTGACTTCTAAGTTGGGTCTGCGTCACGACAACTCAATGCCATTCTATCCTCAGGCCAATGGCCAGGTTGAAGCCATGAACAAATTTCTTGTTACCATGCTTCAACGTACGATTGGGATCCACAAATCTAGTTGGCATCTCATGTTATTTTCGGCTCTTTGGGAATACCGAACCTCAGTTAAGAGTGCAACCAGATTCACCCCTTTTTAGCTGGTTTATGGTCTAGAAGCTACTCTTTCGATTGAGTGTGAAATACCTTCGCTCAAGTTGGCTATTGAATTACTGCCGAACACTTCGCCAGAAGAAGAGCGTCTCCTTTACTTGGAAAGGTTGGATGAAACCTGCCGCTTTGCGGCTCTGTTTATTGAAGCACAGAAAAAGCGGGTCAAAGCTCATTTTGACCAATTAATTTCCCCTCGTTCTTTTGTTGAGGGAGATCTCGTCCTCCTGTACGACCAAGCTCATGATAAGCTGGGGGTAGTAAAATTTCAACCCATGTGGCATGGGCCCTACATTATTAAACATGTTTTGCATAATGGGGCCTATGAGCTCATTGATTACGAAGGTCATCCTCTAGAACAACCCATAAATGGGTTGTATCTCAAAAAATATTATGCATGAGTCATTCATGCATGATTTGTGTACATAGGTGTTTTTTTTTCATTTTTGTACATGTTTTGATTTGGTGTGCTTTGCAAGCATTTTCCTGCTTATTGGGCCTTGCTTATTTGTGCAGATGCCTATTACCCCTTATGTCAGTTTCGTGGATGGTACTTCCCGCAGTACCAGGAATTTGTCTTCAGCAGCCTGGGTAATCTATGATCCTGCTAGTGAGTTGATAGAACTGCAAGGTATTTGTCTAGGACAGACTACAAACAATGTCACTGAATATAGTGCTATCCTTGAAACCCATACATTCTGAGATTGTACTTACCTATTCTTTTGTTGGAAAGACATTTTGATTTTATCACATATCAACATATTCCTAGATGAATGAATGCATTAACTGGTACAATGGCTAACATTGTATTAGATAGACATTTGCGTAATTTGTAAAATCATCATCATATGTAAAAGATCCATGTAGGAAGAAAAATAAAATAAAATATATATATATATATATATATATATATATATATATATATATATATATATATATATATCGTGTGTTTGCATCAACGTGCATCTTAAATTCAAAATATATGTGTGTTTCTGTTACATCCCGAGACACCATGTCTCTCAAAATATGCAGATATAAAGCCTAGGTGTCTAATCGGCATGATGCTCATGGTAGCATGTCACTGCCCATAGCCGACTCAGTAAGCGGTGAATGTGGCTTGGCACCCCTACGGTATGTCTCTGGTAGGCACGAGGAACATCGTTGAATCGTGCATAATTTGAGACTCCACGGGTGATTCCCTCTAAGTTGCGCACAATTTCCTCCTCCTCGCCTCCCTCTCCATAAGGGTCGAAATCCCAAGGGATTCGCCTCACTATCGGAGACATGCCCACGGGTCTCTCTGGACAAACATCTGCAAATGCATGGATTTAACATTAGAACATACATTAAAAAATAAAATAAAATCATAACACTCATGAAAATTAAAAATGAGCCTTACCCAAGTCTTCATCCCAATCCTCTCCCTCCGAGAGTGGGAGGTCCGGATCACAAGTAAAATCTATACTAGAATAGGGCTAGTCCTCCACGATGATCAACTGTCGGCGAAGCCAATAAAAAAACTCCGGTCTCTAGGAAATTTGTTGATCACCCCCTGCCCTTGGCATCAGAGCTACCCATCGGGCCATCCGTTGTTCCCTCGCTGGTGGTGTTGGGACTATGACCTCCTGACGCTGAAAAATTGGTAGTCATTCCAAGAAGAACCATACCAGGATAGATCCATTATCGAATTGCTTCAATTTGGTCTTCTTGCATTTTGTTAGCTGGCGTTTCATGTTTATTGTCCTGACCTCTGCCCGAGTTGTAGATGGTCGGTGTCAAGCGATCTGACAGAAGAAACTTTGTCTTTGTTGCTTCGTGCGGTGCTTGTGATCCAGCGGCTCGTGTGATGGTACGTAGCACTACTTTTAGTGCCAAGTCGGGATAGTCTAGATATCAACTTTCCCACTCCACGATCCCATACATTGCCACTTGGACATGCCACATCCAATCACCATACACATGCTCTCCATGCAAGGCCGGGTGCCGGATTAGGATCGGTGTCGCACCCCTCCGCGACAATCACGTGATAAAGTAGACGTTAGAAACATCAATCTCAAGTTCCTGGTCTCGAAGGATGAACTTTTTCCTAATCCTCATCCCATCTTGGGTCAAAATCTTTGTGTGTCCTTTGGTTGAGCACGGAGACACGGTGTCAAGAATAACTTCTTCATTCCACGATCTTTGAGAGCTTCCATGCATCTCTCATTTCCATGTGGCTCTTCCTCTTGCGTATTCAAATTCTTTCCATTCGATCACCATTTTCCGCTTTCTACTTGCAAACACATTCATATGAATAGTATTATCCATTTTTGAAGCTTGAATTTGTAAAAAATTGGGATACTTGACTTTAATTTTACACAAAATGGTTTGTGTCGTTGGTCTGTTTCCCGGATAGTCGCCAATGGGCACGTTTCCCCAGTGTATAAAATTGGGTGGTTGGCGTGACTCGTGGCCAGAGCAACGCCAACCGTCGTGCCCTAATATTCACATTTCCTCCCCAATTCAAAATTGAAAGTTGCAAGTAGTAAAAAAATGACTTAAAATCAAGGGAGAGATCTCGGCTCTTACCTGGAAGCGATGGATTTGAGATTGGTCCTCTTGGATTTTCCACTATCGTCGCCCCAAAAATCCCACGCTGTAAAATGGGTAACTATTGCTCCACAAGAGGTAAAAGTGAAGGTAATTATTTTTATCATTTTTGGAATTTTATAACTTTTTACAACTCTAATTAGGTTTTAAGACATGTTTTTCGATTATTTTAATATATTATTTTTAGAGAAATGGGTTTTACACATGTCTCTTGTGCTAACAAGCAGGTTTCGAGGGACATAGTGATGAAGTAACGAGTTAAAATTTTATACTTTTTTGGACTCGGTAAAAACACAAAAAAGTCACTCTTTGAGTCATCTTTCGGCTCTTTTCGACTCTCTAAAATTGAAAAGATTGTCGAGACTCTTGTCGTTTCGGAGCTCATTAAATGGGCATGAAGAGATCTACCCGAGTATATGTTTACCCCTTTTTCGGGTTGGGATAGACTATTTACGAAAAATTAATACCTTAGCTATCGTGACTAAGAGGTTCTTTCGGATATTGTTTTCTGCTTTTCGAGATCTAAGAGACTATTTGAAAAGGGCCATGATGGAGTTTTCTTTTCTGCCTTCTTTTCAAACTCTCTAAACATGAAAATATGTTGAGTTCTCCCTACTGTCTGCTATAAGCTAAATAGTGATGACATTGGATTTCATCTCCATGACATTACTCGAGTTCATCCTTCCTAGGGCTCGTAAAATGTACTAGGTTAGTTTTCCATTTCTGACACAAGCATATGCTATCCCCTTCAATATTATTTTAAAATAATTTGGGTACTCGCCATAAATGGTGGGGGGGAAATGGAACCAAGTTTTATTTATGTTGGTAGTATGTCGCTCTTGAACATGGCACTTGTCTACATTCGTGTCGGGTTAGGGACATCTCATTTCGTCATTTTGCCTTCATGGGTTTGAATAATCTCTTTTGACCTCTCATCTGCTCTTTGCCACATCGTCATGACCTCAGATCCTTTGATGTCAAATATTTCCAAATCCGGTGTCGTGGTGCTAATATGTTCAAGGGTTTTCCTCTGAGTTTTCAACCTCCTACGATTCTCTTGTTGGTCATTTCATCATCATATTCCTTGTCTCGTATCGATGATGTGGGAAACATTATGGCCCACCTTCGATCGGAGTCACTTCTTGTGACTTCAACTCATTATCTCACAATTTTATCTAGAGACTCCCGTCTGGTACCTTGGAGCATGCATTCCTCAATAGCGGGTTCTTTGTATTCGGCCATAAGGTCCACATCATTGGCCTTCGATCGAGTGACTGCGGATGTTCGACGCTAGATCACTTGTTCATTCCGTGGATTGTCTCGGTTGTACTTTGAGAGCCATTGTCATTATTGGTGGTCTCTCTCGTGCACATTAACAACTTTCATCATTGGTGTGTCGAGGTGATTTTCTTACATGTTCGACTTCGGCTCATATATTTGCATGCTTGAATTTGTACTTGTTGGGTCGAGATGGAACGCAAGACCACGGATTTTGTCTAATAAAATCTAGGCTACGAGATTTTGGTGGATTATCATGACTTATTGCATGACTCTTTTGATTGGATCACTACGACTGAGTCTATTTGTTGATCTTGCTAGCTGGATGGCTGCATCCATACCTCGGATCTCGGTTTTATATACTCTATTATGGATGGCTACGCCCATACCACATGTTCATGTATCGGATATGTCAGTTGTATTTGTAATTATTTTTCTAACGTGCGGTGTTTGGTTTGACGCGTTCTCATAAAGCATATCGCCCCTCCTCTCATAGGACCTCATGCTTTAGGGGGCATCGTTACCACTGACATTTTGTCATTGTCCCTGCAATCCCCATATCGCCCATTAGGGTCATTTCCATGATAAATAAACGGTTCATGCCTTACAAATACCATCATTGTATCCCTTTGCATGAGAGTAATATTCCTTTTGTTGACAATTCCACGAGCAAAGACTCAAAAACCCTTGTTTTTGCCTTAACATGAGATGATCGATTATGCCCTCACAGAAAGAGGAAGAAGATTAACACTAGGCCAGGTGCCGGCAGTGCTCTGTCTTGATTTTCCACCCGCACCAAGATATTTATGGAATGTTTTTTAAAAATAGGCGGAGATTCCACTCCAAGCACTTCGGATGAGTCATTGGGAGTGTTTGAACTGAAAAACCACGGACTCCCTCCTTTAGTTTATGGTTTCCACCTCTTATGGGAACTCCCTAAAGGATAGACCTCCCTCCCCACCTTTGTAGGGATCCCTAACCTCCTCCTTTTCCTCTATAAAAAGAAGCTATCTCTCTTTGCATAAGCTAGCTGAACTTGGATAATTAAACATACTATGAGAATGGAGAGATAGAATAAGAAGGAATACGTTGAGAGATCTTGAGTCCATATCTTTCGAGAGAGCTTGAGTCCATGCCTTCATCCCATTCGAATTCACGACGAGCATACGAGACGCTCCCGTGAACGCATTTGGAGGAGACTACGACATCGAAAGCATTGGTTGTAACTCTTCCTTCTATTAATACATATACGTGACAATTGTTTGGTTCCCATTTTTGTATTATGTTATATTTTTAATGCAATATGCTTAGCCCTCTTTGGTAGCTAGTAGTTATGAGTGAAATAATTATGTTGTATGTTGTTCTTGTTTTTGTTCTATGTGCATGTATCCTAGCATATTGCGAAAGGATCGTGACTTCTTAGAGCGGAAGCAGCCACCACTACTGGCAATGGCAAAGTGTTGTAGACTCGGAGTAGGGTTTGATCTACCCATGTCTCTTTTCATTCAATAATTAGGAATCAACACTCTAGCATGTCTCTTTGTTTCTAGACCCACTCTAGGGCTAAGAGAGATCATCTCTGTGCAGAAGGTTACTGCATACTTTGCCTCTTGTCTTAAGGCTCTGTAGCTCGTATGTGATCCAAAGGTTTGGGCACCCCAAGGTTCATGCCCTGTTTGTGGTTAACTCTCTGAGATCAATGTCACCCCACCTCTTCTCTCAGTACATGAGGCACCTCATTACCACATCATCCTCTACTGCCATTGTCCTCGCTCTTTGGTGCCTTTGAATCGAAGAATCCTTGTCCTTCCTCTTAGTGTTGGCGAAGTGTCCAAGTTCGCCACATAAACTTCTGGTTCTGATGAGATCTTTATTAATTTTCATGTTGTCTTTGTCCCTTTGATTTTGAGTCACTTGCATCCTCATCTTCTTAACCACCTTGACACCTCCTTTGCTGAATTCCTTCTTGATCACCCTTCGAATCTCCTCTTGTTGAAGGATAATACATATCACCCCAATTTGGGAGTTGTGCTATGCCCAAAATTCTTTGGACAAAGGTCTCCCACTCATCGATGGCCCCGCATTCATGGAATTCCTCACTAAGAGCCCTTCATCAGTTTCCCCCATGGCAATTAGTTGGTCTCGATCGTATGTAATCTAGAGAGGGAAGGGATGAATCTGTACATATGCATGCAGACATCCTCATTCCAGTTGTCCAAAGCATTTTCCGTTAGACGAATTTGCGCCTTGATCTGGCGTGGTCAAAGTTCCCCACATATGTGGCATCCTCTTCAGCAATGTGTGGAACCATGTGTGATCATTCACCTCGTTCATGATCAAAGCGCTGCCTCTCCCTTTTTTGATTTTCGTTAAACTTCTTCTGTAACATCTCCATCGGTGGCGCAACTAGTAAATTTTCCGTGGTCTTTGATATCCATGCTCCTCTAGGACTATTTATTAAATTTTGTGTATATTGCAAAGTGTAATATTTCTAAAATTTAGCTTTCGTAAAATGAATATTATAGTTATTTTGTCACTAGGTAGGTGAATAAGTGGGTAGGGAGGCCCATAAATATCATATATAATAAAAACACTTAAGTGTGAAAGGATACCCTCTAAGTAGCTAAATAAAGCACCTTTAGGTATGAACAAAGGTTGGAACATGTTGAATAGGTCAACTTTGACCAAATCAACGACATTGTTATGGAGGAGTGGACATTTAATAAGGAATAACGCAGTTTGGAGAGGATATTGATTGCATGAAAGTGTGACCTAATTGAGTGGGGCCAAGGAGTAAGAAGCTCATAGTATTATATAAGGAAGGGATGTGGCATTATATTGGTTATGTTTTGGCTTATTATTTTGTATATGGTATGTTTAGACTTTTGGCATTCTTCGGTACATTTGGATGTTTGATGTTGTTTAGCACGGGGTGTTCTAGAGCGGGGAATCCCATCCTCTTTTCCATCAGGCCTGGAGGAGTGTTTAACTACATTTTCCTCAGAACAAGACCAGCTACATCTTTCTACATTGTTGAGTTTACGAGAATATTGTATTGTGTTGGGGATGCGATGGTGACAAATTATATTAGGTCTGTAGAATATTTTTGCGGTGGAGGAGGCTTCCATCCATTGGGAGAGCTTCTCAAAAGCCTTGAGCACTTATTGATATATTTTTCATCAGGCCAGGAATTATTTATCCCTACGAGAAGCCACCACGGTTCATCCCGGATACGCATTATTTTAGGGAGGACTCAGTTGCAGGGTGGGTTGTGTTGATTGTTTTGGGAGGTGATTTCTTCAGTGGAAATTACACCAATGGGAGGATCTATTGGAGAAGATCTATAGTTTCTACATCTGACTAATATATCTCCTCATTTATTTGTTGAAACATATTGACCTAGGCTGCTGACTACATTGACACATTGTGTGCATTTTCCGGGAAACCCCTCTTGGGTTGTCTTGAAAATTTGATCTAGTCTTGAATCTATATGTCTAGAGTCTGTTGGACCTATTGAGTGGTACATATATTTTTATCATCTCAATTGTAGTTATGCTCAATATGATTGTGCTGTAGTTTCTCTCAGAGCATTTTGTGGTATAACGGCCGACTCATATTTAGGAGTGATTGCTTATGAAGCTTGTTTCTCATTGTCCTTATGATTATGCCCTCCTTATTTTGTATGGTTTGGAAACAATACCTTATTTTGATATATTGATATATGGTTTCCTGTGTTAAATATTTGCTTCTACTTTCATTTTTATGCACTATTTTCACCCTCTTTCCCCATTTGAGTCTTACGGTGGTATGAGCATAATCTTGGCTGTGTGTCGACCATGTGTCACCATAAGGAGAAGCTCCTCTGAAAGAGATGTCTGAGAAGAAACAAAGAAAATACTCCATTATTTGGAAGAAGGGAGGAAGAGATCTCAGCTTCTTTTTCAAACTATGCGAGCATTCATGAAGATATCAAGAAGATGAGAAGGGAAATGTGTAGGGAATCTCCAGAGGTTTGAATATGAAAAAACCTAGATTTTTACCAGTAGATTTGTGAGAATTCAGCTAAAAATCTGATCCAGTATGATCATTATGCCCACATATTTACAGCAAGAAAGATGGAGGAAGAAGATGCACCAAAGGAGGAAACTTTGAGTGACTATCTTCAAGAGTATGAATCTCAATCTTGGAGATTCAAGGAGCACTTGATTTTCCAAGGGTTTTGAACCAGGAGAATAGAAGGCCCAGCAATCATGAGAAATGAAGAGGTAGATTCTTTCTACCAGTGCAGTCAGGTCATCAAATGCATGGGTTGGATAGATCATCAGACTCATATTTGCATCCATCAGAAGTTTCCAAAAAAGGAAGCCCTTAGGATAGCGTATTTGTCTTGAGTAAAAGGCTCCTTTTGGTGGTTTTCTTGATCATCTTCATTTAATCATGCAAATATAGCCATATGCAGACTCACTAGAAGATTAGTGAAGAGATTTGATGAAGCATCTATGATTGAGCTAGCCAAGCCTTAAACATTCAAGCGCTTGCATGAGTTGGAAAGATCCATTGCACCAACTCCACTTCAATTTCTATTGAGGGTATAAAAACTTGTATGACATATAAGGAACAAGATCCCCATTACCAGGAAGAGATTTCTTCTCAAAGTAAATACATGGAATTCCTCCTTCAAGGAAGACCAGATCAAGGTCTCTGTTGTTGATGAGTTATTCTCAAATATTAATGTGGAGGGGAAACGAAAAGGAAATGTGATTTAACATGTTTAGAAGGAGAACCATCACCACATGGTGGAGCATGAGCCTATTTCTTCAAGTGCTTCAAGTGCTTCAAGTGGAGGAGCTTTTGCATCTTTGCAAAAATTTTTAAGAGGGCATCATGTGACGGTAGTGATGAGAGCGTGCCTTGATCAAAGGAGGAGAAGAAAAGGTGGATCGGAAGTCAAGGATGGGAGATTTTGCCCTTGTTTATTTCAAAGGGTTTATATCACAGAAGAAGGAAATTGTTTTGCGCGGTGAGGAGGGACAAAGCAGGTCCACTCACTCTCTGGTCCGCCGGACTTTGATGTCTCATTCCATGGAGGCATTCTAAAGTGAACCCACAGTTGGAAGATGAATAAGGGTTCCTCCAGCTGGGTAGCAGATGTATTTAGCTAGGTAGGGAACCTTGGGAAGAGCTAGCACAGCGCAAAGAACCTTTGATGTGTCCAAAGGAGGCGTGAGCAATTTTCTAATATGGACATTGCTATATCTCCCATTATTATTTTGCTAAATCTGGTTACAAAAATCTATAATGACAGGAGCATGGTGTCATATGGCCACTCCATATCCTTGACGGCAATGATACCCACGCATGGGAAGATCTCTGAATATGACAAGAGGTTATTAAAACTCTTGCATGCATTGGCAAAACTATGGAATTTTGGATGGGAAATGCCTTCCCGGAAGGGAGGTTGACACTCCATGTACTTCAATCTTGTCCTAGGCAAGATCAGCTGTAAGAGGAGCGGCAAAAGTGGGTTAACAATCCTCAACATGTGGCTTTGGCATTAAGCATGTCAAAGAGGAAGAGTTATGATGTGATAGGAGCTTCATTTCAAATTTCTACGAGTGTTGTCATTGTTGGGAAGCCTAGATCCATATTGGAGTCCCAACTATTGGTGGAATATTCAAGAACCTCTTCACATGTAAGTTTCTTGATGGGTAAGTAATAGATGGGAGGTATAGATTGGTTGATGGAGTCATTTATTTCCATGATCATATCTACTTGACTAGAGAACTCAAGCTCAAAAGGAGATTCCACATGCGGCATATGAGGCACTCTCTTCAGGACATGTAGACTTCATTAATTCTTATCACACCATCATGGATGGATTCTATTGGGAGGATCTCAAAAAGTGTGCACCAACATATCGGGAGATATGTAGCTTGTTTGATATATGAGGAGGAAAGCAACCACCTTGCAAGGTTGTTTCAATCACTTCCCCTTTTGATGGAGAGATGGGAAGGCTCATCTATGAACCTCTTCACCAACTTGTATCTGATATATGGTAAAGTTGTGTTTGATTCTTATTTATCAATTAACAATGGATGAGCATTCTTTACCATGCATTTGCGGCACATTTCTCCCCAAGAATACTTCTTTGTAGATTTCGTGGTCCTTTTGGGACTACATTAGGTGATGAGGATGACCACTTTATGGAAGAATTGGGGCAAGATATGTTTTTCTTCGATCATATTCAGCCAACACCTAATGTCCTCTACCATTTTCAAGCTTTTGAGAAGCTTTTGAAAGCAATAAGGTGGTTGGATGGCCACTTATCATATCATATTTTGAGCGACAAGAAGAAAGAACGGCGTTGGTCTCAATGAGGGACTATTGTCACCATCCAAAATGTCATATGACACTTGAGTCTATGTTTCTTTTGGAGCCCATATGGTGATGACATTCTATTCACTATATGCATAAAGGATTGGGCAAGAAGACTTCCTAGAACCAATGAGTGGAATCATGAGATTCCAAGTATCTTTTGGCTTCCAAAGAGGACTATATTATTGCCGGCTCGGGCTGTGGCTCCAAATTTATCATAAATGGAGAGGCAGCGTAATTTGAACAACCTTACCTCTCACTTTCAGCCATGCAGCCCTACACATTGCGTAAGCGAGGGATTGGTGATTGTTTCTATGTTTGCCAATAATGGCTTTCACTTTATTTGGATGATAGCACGGAGATGGGAGTCTCTCATTGGGAATGAGATCCCCCTATGCTTGTCATCACTCCTACCTTAAGGGAGCCATTGGATAGAAAGAAGGTTTCCATATAGACATTTCATTTTCTCATTATGAAAGCCATTTGGTTTATCCCACCAAAGGCCAACTTTCACATTTGGGAGGAACCATTGGGAGGCAAATTGTTGTAGAATATACGGCCGGTTGTGGCGGCTTATTTGATGAGGAGGCCACGGGGAGGAGGGGAGAATTTTCTCAACCCTTACGGTTAGCTTGAGAAAAAGCAACATTTTGGAGGGGAGGACGCCAATATTCCTAAAATTTAACTGAAATGGAATATTATGAATTATTTTGTCACTAGGTAGGTGAATAAGTGGGTAGGGAGACCCATAAATCTCCTTAACCATGATAAAAACACTTCCAAAGTGTGAAAGGAGACCCTCACAGCGGCTAAATAAAGCACCTTTGAGGACGAACGAGTGGAACATGTTGAATAGGTCAACTTTGACCAAATCAACAATGTTGTTATGGAGGAGTGGACATTTAATGAGGAATAAGTAGTTTTGGAGGAGGGTGATTACATGGAGGTAGTGACCTAATTGAGTAGGGCCGGGTAAGGAAGCTCATAAATTATATAAGGAAGAGGATGGAAGCCATATTGGTTATGTTTTGGCTTATTATTTTGTATAAGAGATGCTGTTTAGACTTTTAACATTTTTAGTTGTTTAGTTGAGTTTCTGACATTGTTTAGCACGGGGTGTTCAGGAGGGAATCATCTACTGTGAGAGGCCTCTTAGAGGAGTATTTCACTACATTTCCACACTCGGGCTCAAGACGAGCTACGACTCTTTACATCAACGGTTTACGTAGAATATTGTGCTTTGTTGCGAGTGCAAGTTGTGGAGAATTATATTGGGTGTCTTCGGATCTAGTTTTGCAGTGGAGGGAGGTTTCCATCCATTGGAAGGCACAGCAAAGAAGCCCCTTGGGATTTATTGATATATTTGGCATCGGGCCAAGGTGTATTTATCCCCTCTGTACAGTTTGAAATTGAATCCTGCGTTATTTTAGGGAGGAGTTGCAGGGGTGGTTGCAGTGGTTGTTTTGTAGAAATTTGTTGAATAATAATTAATTATCCACCGAGACTATCCTGATCACATACAATTCGAATTTATATGCAACACATAATCTCTTCCACTCAGATCATCACACATGCGAAAATAAAATCAAGCGATAACACATCAAATCATCATACACATTAACACAGTATGTATGGGGAAAGCTTATAGCTGAAAACCCCGCAGCTATTGTGTATATTATAATGGAGAAATCAAGTAACAAACTCGGTACAATACTCCTCACAAGTACTCAGTACTTTCTCATACAGTTACTCACAATCTAGCTCAGTTTTGAACAGGTTACTGGTTCAAAACTCACCGCCAATTGCCTTGCCTACGTCGGATGCATGAGCCACTTCTGTAGCTCGAACTGAAGTGCTCAAAGAGAGTAAACTGTTGTTTATAGTCTAAATATTATTAAGGGTAAATAATATTTGACTTCCCTATTTTTAGGAGAGGCAGTCTAAAAATAGCCTTCGACCTCTTCGACCTAAAAAATAGAGTCTCATCTATTTTTACCAACATGACCAATGCTCCAAGAATCTCAAATTGGAATCCCCGAACCATGCTCCATATGTCTAAAAATAGACATAGTCTAAAAATAGACTTTGCGCCAGAATTTGCCTGCGGGCCCACTTAGTGAAGGCGACTT
The DNA here is from genome assembly GCA_034641835.2 of Pinus albicaulis. Classification (NCBI taxonomy): domain Eukaryota; kingdom Viridiplantae; phylum Streptophyta; class Pinopsida; order Pinales; family Pinaceae; genus Pinus; species Pinus albicaulis. The sequence continues at coordinate 569,214,351 of CM076571.1, forward strand.
CATTTCACTAAGCTCCATCATCTTGCTGCATTTTCAACACTCCCTCTCGGCAAGATATGGATTATCTGCAACCCCTATCCTGCCTCTGTGGAATTCGAACTTGCTCCTGGTGAGCGCCTTCGTCAGGATGTCGACGCTCACTGCGAGAGATCTCGAAACCTTCGGAGCACTCTATGTACACCTCCTCCTCAATAACTCCATTGAGGAACGCGAGTCTTCGCATCCATCGACAAGATGTTCCACCCCATACGCGGCCCGAGAGAGCAAGGATGGATTCGTATGGAAGAGTACGCTTGCGTGAGGTGCAAAGGTCTCCTCATAGTCAATCCCCTCGATGCGACGAAAGCCACGGGTGACAAATCTCGCCTTGTACTTCTCCACACTCCCGTCCCGGCCCGCTGCTTCACCTTGTAGATCCATCGCGAACCCACCACGGATTTCCCAACCGGTCTTGGGACAATCTCCCATGCACTGTTCCTGATGATCGAATCATATTCTTCGATCATGGCATCAACCCATGCGGGTTCCTCCACGACTTCCTCAAAAGAGGATGGCTCCATCACAACACATTGACTCACAAGAGCCATGTATCTAGTGTACCGATCCGGTGACTGTCTCTGTCTGCGCTGTGCTGTAGGTGGTCCTACAACCTTCTCTGCATCCCGAGCCAGTCGCTCAGCTTCTGTAGTGCGCATGCGCCCTCTGATGGTTGGCGCTGTATGGGTGGTTTCTTCCACCTCCTGAACTTCCTCTTGTGGCTGATCCACATCCGGAAGCTCCTCCTTAGGAACTAACAGCTCCTCATCTGCATGCAAGTGTAGCTCCCTCTCAAGCGAACACTGCATGGCTTTCTCCTCCTGAAATTTTATATCCCGTCGCACAACAGTCTTTCGACTGTCTGACAAATACACCCGGTAATTGTGAGGTGTATCAGTGTACCCCACAAATATTCCAACCTCAGCAGTTGGATCCAGCTTCCTTCTCGCATCCTTCGTCACATGCATGTAGACAGGAGAACCAAAAATCCGCAAATGGGAAATATCAGGCCTCTTGCCAGAATAAGCCTCCTCCGGTGTACTCATGCCAAGAACCTTGTGAGGACAACGGTTCTGCACATACACTGCTGTATTGCATGCCTCAGCCCACAAGTGAAGGGGTAGGGCCTGATCATGCAACATCGCCCGTGCAGCACCCACGATCGTTCTGTTCTTCCGCTCAGCCACCCCGTTCTGCTGTGGGTTATGGGGTGCGATGAGCTCCCTCCGAATCCCTTCTGCGCTGCAGAACTCCTTGAATTCAGCCGAGATGAATTCACCACCGTTATCACTCCTTAGAGCAATCACCTTCTTCCCCGACTCCTTCTCGACCAGTGCTTTAAACTCACAGAACCTTGCGAATGTATCGCTCTTCTTCGACATGAAGAAGATCCAGCACTTTCGAGAGAAATCATCAACAAAGATCACATAATACCTGTGCTTTGCTGTCGAAGCAACTGAGAAAGGACCACACACGTCTGTGTGAACTCTCTCGAGGATCGTCGTGGCGCGACTATCCTTCTCGTGAAAGGTGGCTTTCACATACTTCCCTAAAGTACACACCTTGCACTGATCTGACTGCGCAAGAGTGCCCTTAGGAAGTCCAGTAGAAATCTGCTGCAGAATCTTCAAAGCTCCATGGTGAAGGTGGCCCAATCTCCTGTGCCACAGTTCGCCCTCATCATCCCAGCTCACCACTTCTCCCGCTTTGCATGCCATAGCTGCGCAGCCATCTACCTGCAACTGATAAAGGTTCTTGGTCCGAACCCCTATCTTCCGGGTCTCTCCAGTAGTCTTACTGCGCAAGAAGGCTTTTCCTTCGCTGAAGACCACATCATACCCCTTATCCTCCAACATCGCCACGGAGATCAAGTTCTTCTTCAATCCAGGTACATGCATGACATCCTTCAATACAAAGGGTTTACCAGACTCCCTCTGAAAGGATATGGTACCGATACCAGTCGCACTGTATCTACCATCATCGCCCATCTCGATGTGCACACCCAAATCTTTGTCCTCCAAATCTGAGAACAAATCCCGATCTCCCATCATATGAAATGACGCACCGCTGTCCAAGAACCACACCGATCCCAACACACTTGAAACCAAGCATGCGATCAGTGAAAAGTCAAGCTCGAACTGTGAAGCCAAAGCTTCTCCATCTGCAGATCTTCCCGCTTGCTTGTTCTTCTTCTTCTTTGGACAATTGGTAGCATAATTTCCGTGATCATGGCAGTGAAAACATTTCACTTTCACCATATCCTGCTTCTTGCCCTTAGCTCCAGAATGAGAGGTTTTCTTACCCTTCCCTTTCTTAGCTTTGGACACCAAAGCGCAGTTTTCTTCATCAGCTCCCTTTGATTAAGATCCATCTCGAGTAGTCCTCCTTATCTCCTCCTGCATGAGATCCGCCCAAAGGCGCTCCCATCCCGGCAGCTTCTCCCGACCATTGACACTATCTTGATATGAGTGCCAAGCCTTCGGAAGACCAAGGAGAGCCAGGTCGACCATGTCCTCGTCTTCGACAGTCACCCCCACACTTCCCGGCTCATCTCTGCATTGAGTGAACTTCGTGAGGTATTTGGCGATACTGTCGCCTTTCTCCATCTTGATGTTCCTGAGCTTATCTTTGAGCGCCAGCTTCCTTTGGTCACTCTTACTCTGGAATAGATCCGTCAAAGCTTTCCACATTAAAAATGGAGAAGCCTTTCCATGCAGGTTGGATACAATATGATCCTTGACACCCTCCAACAGGATCCTTCGACATTTCGCCATCTTCTTTTGCCATGCTTCAACTTCAGCAGGATCAGTGGGCTTTTGGACATCCGTATCTACGAACTCCTTCAGACCATTATCTTCTAATACTGCCTCCATGCGATCCTTCCATGCAACATAATTCGAACTACCTTCAAGAGCATATTCGAGTCGCAAACCGTTGAAAGACATTTTCAACACTGGCACCAAGAAAACAAAACTGCTGCAAAATTTCGAATTCCACCTCAAAGCTCAACCGCTCTAGATCTGTGAGAACAAATTATTTCTAGCATAGAGATTGACTGCAAGGGGCATTTACCGGACCTTTCACTTTCCGAAGAAAGATGAATCCGGAGGCTACCTGGCCCGCATGCAGACTCTGTCTACCGAAATAAGTTTGTAATCACTGTGATGATCAATCTCTGCTTCAATAGCTCCGATACCATGTAGAAATTTGCTGAATAATAATTAATTATCCACCGAGACTATCCTGATCACATAAAATTCGAATTTATATGCAACACATAATCTCTTCCACTCAGATCAACTCAGATCATCAAACATGCGGAAATAAAATCAAGCGATAACACATCAAATCATCATACACATTAACACAGTATGTATGGGAAAGCTTATAGCTGAAAACCCCGCAGCTATTGTGTATATTATAATGGAGAAATCATGTAACAAACTCAGTACAATACTCCTCACAAGTACTCAGTACTATCTCATGAAGTTACACACAAACTAGCTCAGTTTTGAACAGGTTATTGGTTCAAAACTCACCGCCAATTGCCTTGCCTCTATTGCGCAATCCAGGCCTGTCTATATAGAGATCCAAGGTTCGAATCTCCTTGGCTTGACAGCGCAATCATCATGGGAAATTCCTCCAAGTGTGGTTCAAATCTCATGCACAACTGATGTCGCCACTGATAGCTAACTCCACCTTTCATCTACCTCTTTCACTGGTCTCCACTGAACTGATCATGCACTGTAGTGAACTGATGTGTTCTTGAGTTGAATAATGAGTTACTAATTAATGAATTAAATAATATTTAATTCACTCCACTCATAACTAATTGATTAGCTAGTTAAACTAATCTCAACTAGTTCAACTAAAATAAACAGAACACAACTCCACTATTTGTCTCATTAACTCCACCAAACTTCTGCCACTGAAGTCCTAACTGAAGTCAACCATGCATGATGCCATCAAACCCTTGGGAATAGCGTAATTCCTCTGTCAGATGCATGAGCCACTTCTGTAGCTCGAACTGAAGTGCTCCAAGAGAGTAAACTGTTGTTTAGAGTCCAAATATTATTAAGGGTAAATAATATTTGACTTCCCTATTTTTAGGAGAGGCAGTCTAAAAATAGACTTCGACCTCTTCGACCTAAAAAATAGTCTCATCTATTTTTACCAACATGACCAATGCTCCAAGAATCTCAAACTCGAATCCTTGAACCATGCTCCATATGTCTAAAAATAGACTTTGCGCCAGAATTTTCCTGCGGGCCCACTTAGTGAAGGCGACTTCATTTCACTAAGCTCCATCATCTTGTTGCATTTTCTTCGAGTTTTGGGAGGTGATTTCTTCAGT